>CM076583.1:261214974-261398325 GCA_034641835.2 Pinus albicaulis
ATTAATGGTTCAAACAACAAGTTTAGGAATTCACAGTGAAAGAGAACTGCAGTAAGAGGTTGACCACCGAGGAATGGAAAAATAAGTATATTTTCACGGATATCTATGAGATCTTCTTTGTAAAAATTTCGATCGAGCTTCAGGAGTGGCTTGCAAGGTTGGTCTAATTTCAGAAGTGTCGGAAGGATGAACGGGTCATGCAGTGGACCCCCGAATTGATTCAAGAGTTAGAGAAGACTGATAACACCATCCCTCGCACGGTGGACCACTAGGTGGATAGTGTGCTTGGAGGGTTCATGACAGAATTTGCCATCGATCATTTTCTATCCTACTCTGAAGCAGAGGGAAGATTCTTCAAGGGTTTCTGGGGTAAGTTTCTAAAGATCTTACCATTGCTGATTAAGATATTACTGTGTGAAAAGAGTATCTTGTGTAGCCACACCGAATGAATGACCCCTGATTTGGACGGAAGTACGACATGAAGTGGAAAGTACTATCGAACCAACCAAGAAGGAGATAGGTCTGTCTATAGTCTAGTAAGGGAAGCAACTACACAGAGTCCTCCTGGCACACCATTTTCAAACCAGCGTAGGAGTAAGAATTCACCTACACCTCCGCCACCGCCGGAAGATGACATGGCTGTGCACATGAAGTTTCCGACCTTTAAGGGTGTGGGGGATGAAGACATGGATCAGTTTTGGTTTTTCGTAGGATCGGTATGGACTACGCAGAACGTAGCTGGTGATGCGATGAAGCGAGCACAATTATCCCTTGCCTTTGACGGGAGAGCTTTGGACTGGTACATTGGATACATCGGCCAGCATGCGAACACAACCATTGAGGAAATTAAGAACACTTTGAAGAAAAAATTCAAGAAGCCTAAGTACTACTCCCAAATAGTGGCTGATATAAAATGTTTCAAGAAAGGGCCTTCTGATTCTATATGGCAGGCCAATCAACGACTGAAGAAGGTGATCAGGGAAGGAGGATTTCACTACGATGACAAAGAGCATACAGAATAGTTCATTTCTATGATGTTGCCTCACCTACGCGTACCTATGGATCATCAAACGTTTGAATCACAGGAGAAATCCTTGGAGGGTGCCATGAAGTTAGAAGTCGTGCCTCGAGACGAGACCCAGATGGGCGTCCAATAGATCCAAGGGAAGCTAGAAGCAATGCATATGGAGATCCAAAACCTGTGAAAAGAGCAACGAGCAGAGGGTAGCCCTGAAAGGTGGTGCATACGATGCAGGGTGAACGGTCACACCAAGGATAGTTGTCCTCTATTAGCAGACTATATGCACGCTAGGGGACCTAGCCCATTGTGCCCAAGAGAAAATGCAGGGCCAAGTGGGCAAACATTATGGTGCGATGATTTCCACGTTGCAGGGCTGCATGACACAAACCACTACCCCCACCTTGCTGCATATGTCCCAGAGGTAAAACAACATTGGTGCAGGTTCTATACATCGGTAGGAAATGATGAACATAACTGTTCGACATATTATTTGATGATCGATTACAGAAACTTATATAGGGTACAATCCGACCCTGTGTCTCCATGGTCCCCCACAGGCATAGGTGGCTCCCTAGCTAGGGGCAGGGGGGGAGGCTGAGGTGGAAGCGTAGGTTAGGGATGAGGGCAGCTAATCAGTTATAACTATGGAGAGGTCGGGCACTTTGCAAGAGATTTCCCGAATCCTACGAGGCAGTCCTGCCAGTACTGTATATAGTTGGATTATGTGAACAAAGACTATCCAATATTGATAGTAAAAATGCAGGAGAAGTAGCCAACACCTACACAGAATGTGCAGAGGGTTAAGGCTGAGCTACGAGACAAATATCTGAGCATAAATGTCGTAACGTGTAGTGGAACGGCCACCGGAGGACCTGGGGAGAAGGCTGCGACTAAATCTCTGAACTGGAAAGTTGTTATCAAACAAGAGGTTTTGGACCTAAGCAAGGAAAAAGAAACATTTATTGCAGCTCGAAAATACTTTTCTAATACAGATGCATCTACTTCTCAGACACCTGTGAACCTTAAGGCAGACGAGGAGGTAAAGCCCTTTTTACAAGCATGTATGAAGCTGTTGCGTAACCCAACGGCTGTATAGAATCTTCAGAAATTGATAGATAGCTATGCAGCATGACCTAGCCTACCTCCGGAAATCAACGATGTGCAAAAAATATACAGATATAAGAAACGCACTGGTAGGGAGATGTGGTTGACTGCCAGATCAGTGATTATGAGATGGATCAGGTTATTTTGGACCTAGGGTCAGATGTGAATGTATTACCTAAATAGACTTAGTAACGAATGGGAGAACCTAAGTTGGAATGGTCCACTATTCAGTTGTGCATGGCTAATCAACAAAATATTATACCCTTGGGAATACTATCAACGTGGTGGATATCGCGGGAGTAAAGGTCCAGGAGGACTTTGAGGTAATTGAGATCGTAGAATATGCGGACCCCTATCCTGCACTCCTAGGCTTGGATTGGGCCATCGATATGGGAGGAATTATTAACTTGAAAAAGAGAAGCATGGTGTTTGAGAATAACGTTACGAGGGTGATAGTGCCATTAGATCCTGCAGAAGGAAAATGATACACTGAGCTACTGCGCGACAAAGAGGGTGTGGATCATATTTATAAGCTAACTGCACAGGACGAGGATTGGATCAACCCCACGGCAGATGGTGTACTCTGCTGGGAAAAGGACAGTGAATGTTTCTCCGACTCCGATGGGGAGATGGAAAAATGGAAAAACTAGTTACATGATGTCTCTGCGTTGCGATGCCTACAGGTCACAAAGGACTTCCACTTCATTTCCTCAGAGGTAAGATACCTACCCTATTTCGATGGTTCTAGTAATATTACGGAATTTTTATGAGCATTCAAAGCTGAGGTTCCAAGGGGACGAAGGCTAGGGGCCCTTAATCACACCATGCGTAAGACCGCTGCACGGTGGTGGGACACACATAAGGAAGCATTCCAGGACTCGGAAAAGTGCCAGGAAATGATGGTCCTACAATTCGAACAACCCGATCACATGCGCGTCCAAATATACATTGGCTTCAAAGAATCGCGCAAGTATCTGTTCACATGGATGGAGAAATGGTGTGACAAGACTATGGAAGAATGGGTTCCTCTATTTATTCATGCCTTGGGACCACTTCCCACCGCATGGTATTTAGATGTGGAGCTACACCAGCGTACCCACCACTCAAAGACATTGAAGGATTAATTTCTGGGGATATTTGAATTAGTGGGTGACACGGAAGCGCTCCACGCAGCTCTGCAAGACATTGACACTGTAGCATGGGATGAATCACACCTCTATGTCGCACCTACAAGGCTCGCATGGGAAACGCAGGCAGTAAGTATGGTGGATTACCATGGTCTAGCCCCAAAAGAAGGTAAGAATGATCCACAAGCTTCTTCTGACTCATAATTGGAAGGGATGCGCACGATTACCAGGCCATATAGGCTGCGAATGGTCGGCATTGAAACACACCCTACATTGGCTAAGATTGGGGGTGCGGGTACCGAAAGCAGAGTTATCATGTATCAAGAAATTACTACAACCAAGAGATAGCTGCGTTCATTCCTTAGCCACACAATTTATTACAGGAAGTTTTTTCGATAGTACATAGTGATCATAGCACCTCTGTGAAACTTTCTTATGAAGGGGGTTCGGTTCTCTTGGGATGACGCATGTCGGAGGAACATGTATTTTGTTTCGAAGTTCCTAGGGAACGAGTCTATGTTGAGGAAATATGCATAGGAGGTGCAGGCATTTAGTCCAAGCGCAGCAGGTACGCTGAGTGCACATGAGGAGCAAAAAGTGGCAGTTGGAACAGTAAAATCTGGTAAAAAGGAAACGTTACTGTTGAATGGAGCGGACAACTGGAAATTAATGCAGAGATTCCTTGAGATTTTTTACCGTTTACTTGATGGTAAGTTCCAAGTGAAATTTACCTTACTGTTGGACGACCGCAAGAATTATAAAATAAGAAGAATAGCTCAGACATGAGTTATGTATCACTTCCGTAACCCGTATGTATTTTCTCTATGCTACACGGTTCTCTGGGCCTGTAGCGTCCTGTTCATGATGAATAGACCCACTCCCGATACCACTAGTCCCCCAGAATAGGGATTCCCTTTTCAATCTAGAATGATGGATACTAACCTCGCAGAAGTTTCGGTACCTGTAGAGCCAGAACTGGAGGAAATCATGGTGATTAGGTCAGGGGATGAAGAAATTGATAGGATAATGGCACTCTGGCTACCTACATTGAGGATTGGCTTCATACTCGACGAAAAGAGCATTGTAGGGATCTGTGTGATAGGATTGAACCCCCTATCAACCCCGAGGAGATCGCAGGACCGAGTAAGAGAGGCTCGGACACTGCCACGAAAAAGGAATCACAACTACCACAGATCATTGAAAAGGACGTTGAGGTCGGTTCACAGCTAGACCTGAGTGTGCAAGGGATGAATAACAAATATACCACCTCCCTCCAGGGTATGAAGTGTCCAAGCAAGCCTACACAAGGGCCCCGAAAAAATCAGCACGCCCAATGCCAGGAATATGATGAAACGGTCACGATGACTGACAGTGACCTCGAGAAAATCATGAACGCACTTACACTGGCTACAGAGGATAGGTGGGCAGTCGTAGAGGAACAATATAAGGTTGCACTTGAAACCATTCAGGCTGAGCTCCGCGCCCTCTAGTGGAAGATGGATACGTTGTAGACCAGCGTAATTTAGACACGGGCTCCCTTGGCAACCAACAGTACAGTACTAGCTACTGCAGAAAGCCATCTTTGCTCTTTGCTTAGCGCTGCCCTTGTAGGAATCCAACTTTAAGAAAGTACAGGGATGCAATTGGATTTGGCTAAGCTACCCCATGAGGCATTATGGGGTCCCCACACTACCGTGATCTGGGAGATCCACCATCGAGACCAGAACATACACCTACAACTCGGTGTGGCCAAGCGGACCATCGCACACAAGAACACCGAAATGTCCCTCGCGGTATCACAGTGGGTGAAGCTTGAAACAATGATCCACCATCTCTGCACATAGGTTCTAGATGGGATCCCGACCATATCTATGCCCTGGACCAAAGTGTAAAGAGTGGTTGTAGCACTGAAAGCATCTAGGGTAGAAATGCAGGTCATCAAGACACAACTAGAGCGACCGTCTCGAGCTTATGCAGGCCCAGAGTGCACCTTGCCTTAGCCAGGAAGTATGAGCCCGATTACTGCTACTTGTTGTGATGTTGGCTCGAACACTATCACGGGGTATATTGCTCGGGGTGCCGTGCTATAATCAGCCATGCAGCTCTGGACCATGGTCGTTCCAGTGCGGCCCCTCCAGAGAGAATGATCGGGACTTACGGAGACAAGGAAGAAGATTTCGAGGAGGTCGAGGCTACATTGCCCTGCACAGTGCCTGCACAAAAATTTAGCAAACTTAAGGACCAGCGGCGCTCTCTGGGGCAGATTGAGAAGCTACGGTGCAAGAAGCATGTGTCGAGGAATGATTAAGCGTGGTGCCTTGCTGACCCTCGAGCTCTCTTGGATACGGATGGCATGGTAAAGCAACTAAACCGGTCTTTGAGCCAAATTAATCACTTGAAGTGAAGCCAGAAGGCCCAACATCCCAAAAGCTTGTGGACCTTGCACAGAGCGCCGATGCTCAGAGTCAAGAGGTGCTACCTACGCTGATCGCAGCCATCAATGCACTACGCACATAGGTGTAGACCATGCCACTACATTGACTCGAAATGAGTCACAAGGTTATGTTGGGGGACTGTTGGAATAGGGTCTCCTACAAGCTGTCAAAACTGGCCCATTTTGTATAATTTTGGCATATTTTCGTCTTGCGCAGGGTTTTGGGGTGGATCAAAGCCCCGAAAGAATTGTAATGATTCAAAGGGTAGACCTAGAGTTCGCAAACCATGGTTTGCAAACCACAGGAAAGTTTAGGCTAGATTGTTATAAATAGAAGGATATTTTGAGTTGTACAGAGAGGAATGAATAGAGATTGATGCTAAGTGTGAACTGATAGATCTAGTTAGGGTTGTTGGGGAAGGACTCCTGCTGCTATGTGCACAGAGATTCGTTTTCCTCCTGTGTGCGGACCCTACTGTTGTGTGCTCATGTTGGGTTTTGGGGTACTGTAAGTAGATCTGAAGGATTAATGAATGTGGAAGTATTGTTGAATATCTTAATTACTGTGATGTGAATCTGTGATGCCTGATTAATTAATATATGTTGATGTGTTATTGATTTAATCTGCAAACGTACTTGTGTTACTTGTTTATGTTGGGATCTAGATCTGTTCTGTTGCATTTCATATAAGGATATCTAGAATAGCTATGTTATGGTTATATTAGTTCATGATCTCTTGATTACTGTGAATATCATTGTTGTTACGCACATGGATGTGAAGGGAATCTGTAGATATATGATCTATGATACAAGATCTAGTTACTATAAGGTTGAACGCAACTCTTCTTAACTTACCTACCCTCTCCCAAGGTGCAGAAACCTAGTTCCAGCACCCACCCACAATACTTCGGGTGAGACTTTGGCCTGTGCAAGCAGGTCACTGCTGAAAGGGCCAATAGTATAGGGGTTTGTTGGAAAACCTTTAACCTCTAAACCTAGGTCAGGACCCCTCGAGCCAACAGACCTCGAGAATTTGTATTTAATATTGGGCACTGAATAATATCATTGTCTAGAATAGGTATCCAATCCCACAGATTGATGACCTTTTGGACCAAGTCAAGGGGGCCAAATATTTCAGCAAGATCAACTTCAAGTCCGGGTATCACCAAGTACCATTTGAACCCTTCGATGTGTGGAAGACTGCCTTCAAACCCAAGGAGGGTCTTTTTTAATGGCTAGTCATGCCTTTCAAGTTTACAAATTCCCTCGCAAAATTCATCAGGTTGATGGATGATATATTGTGAACCCTTCACCAACTCATTTATTCTGGTGTATTTGGATGTAATCCCGGTCTTCAGTTGAAGTTGGGAAGAGCACCTCTGCCATATTCGACAAGTCCTCCAAACTCTGTGACAACATAAGTTGTGTGCCAATTTGGAGAAATTCACTTTTGGTATGACCCAGGTTCAATATCTTTGGTACATCATTGATGAGTGGGGTGTGCATGTGGACATAGCCAAGTTACAAGTCATTCGGGATTGGCCAGACCCAAACAGTCTAACATAGATCCATAACTTTATGGGTCTCACCAATTTCTATCACAGGTTCATGTTGGGGTTCTCTCATATCACTTGGCCTTTGAGTCAAGTCATCAAGGTGGAGCGAAAGAAAATTTGTTTTGGTATGAATCCAAACAGAAGGAATTTTCTGAGTTGAAGCATCACCTCTACTCTTAACCAGTGCTCACATTACAAGACCTGTAGCAACCATTTGAGATCGAGAGATATGCTTCTAACTATGCTATTGGAGTAGTTATTACTCAACAGGGGCATCTAGTGCCATATCACAGTGAGACACTTTCAGAGAGTCCGAAAGTATCCCACTTATGAAAAATATATGTATTCCATTGTGCAAGCCTGCCGATAATCGAAGCATTACATTATGGGTAAAGGAAACAGTCATCCACACATACCACCGATCCCTGCAATTCATACAGACACAAGGGAAGTTGCAGAACAATAGCCATCAGAAATGGTCCACACATTTGCAACAGTTCCACTTGAACATTAATTACAAGAAGGGAAGTACCAATAATGTTGTAGATTTCCTCAGCTGATCATCAATCATGGCACTGACCACTGTGCTCAACTCTTGTGGGAACGAGACTTCCGAGACAACGCGTCTGTACAAGAGTGATCAAGAATTCAACAACACATACCAGTCACTCCTATAAGGCAAGAAAGTTCCAAATTTTCACCTCTAGGATACACTGTTATGTCACCTAGGACACCTTTTTGTTCCTTCAAGTGAGTGTGCCAAGATGATTTGGGAGGTGCACTATAGTCGGGTTGTTGGACACTTTGAAGTAGAGAAAATAGTGGTAGTGCTATAGAAGTATTTTTATTGGTTGAACCTTTGACAAGATGTTGGGAAGTACATCAGAACCTACACTTCTTGCACCATTTCCAAACCCACCATCAAGAAGAAAGGCCTATATACTTCTCTTCCTACTCCTAGTTGACCTTTGGAATCCATCTCCATGGATTACATGTTGGGCCTCCCTTCGACTAAGCATGGAAACGACTGTCTTCATGATCATCGACATATTATATAATATGGCCATTCTAGTGGCCTGCAAGAAGATTATCACAGCATAAGCCACTGCTAAGATATTATTTGAACGAGTGTGGGTACACTTTGGGATCCCACAGTTAATTATCTCAGATCAGGACAACAGGTTCCTAAGTACATTTTCGTCAAGTATCTGGTCGATGTTGGATACCAAGCTCACTAATTCCACGTCTTTCCACGCCCAAACTGATGGCCAAAAAAAGTCCGTCAACATGATGATCGTACACATTTTGCGCATGTACAACTAAAAGTATCCTCATAGATGGGACAAAATTATCCCCTATGTCTAGTAAAAATACAAAAAATCTCTCCATAGTTCAATAGGCCAAATCCCCTTTCAGGTGGGGTTGGTATTCCATCCACTATGTCACATTGAAGTGGCCATACCATTTGCAGCTACTCAAGAAGCTCTAACCCGTGTCTAGTTTGAAACCCACAGGGCTAATAGATTCATTGATTGAATCCGGCACGTCTGCGAACAGGTCCATGACATATTATTAAAATCCAATGCTAAGTGCAAGCAGTGACATGATCAACATCTGGTACCACACAAGTTCAAGGTGGTCGAAAAATTTTGGCTACATTTTCAGAAGGAGCGTCTTGATGGGCCCCACCAAAAGCTTTGACCACTCCGATATGAGCCATACACCATCACGAAGGTTGTAGGGGGGAATTATTTCAATCTCAACATTCCACCATTCCTTGGCCTGCATGAAGTGTTCAATGTGGACCGCCTTCGGCCATAATTTCCACCATTACTCGACACATCCAACATTGCATAACAACTCACACTAACAGAGCCTAACCCAAAATGCATGGAATAGGCCACAATTGATCGAATCATGGACATTAAAATCAAGAACGATCGCCAGCAAAAGATCCAACCGTATGGGGTTTTCAAAGCTGGGCAACTCCTACACCAAGGAAAGTGGCTCAGCATGTACCGAGTTCAACAAAAGTTTCCCCATCTCATGGAGACACTCAACGCAATGGAGACCATTGCTTCTTAATGGGGAAGGGCTGATCTACATGGATATTGGTGGCCACCCACCTCTTCGACTTAGAACCCCACCATTGTTTCTTTTATTTTTTCAGTTTCCTTAATTGTAGAACAATTTACTATTTTTGGTATTTTTCAGGTCTTGAACTTTTAGAGTCATTTTGAGGTCCTAAACGACGTTTTTTGGAAAATAGGAATACATATATCTCTAAATAATTTTTGTAATCGAAAGTTGTATTCCTCAGATAGATATTTATAATGAGGTATTTTTCACTTCAAACAAAGATTGTATGCCAAAGTTACTACCCCAGGAAGTTGATGTACCAATTTACCCCATTGGGGCCCATAAATTTGGAAATTCATCTCCGAGGGTTAGCTTTTTGGATGTTTATGGTTTTCCATTGTTTCTCAATAATAAATATGCCTTTGAGCCTCATTCTAACATATTTTATAGGAATGTAGCCACCGCATTTCTTCATAGATATAAGTTACCATCGCATGAGCTAGCTATTTCCATTCTGTTAGTAAGCATATTTCAGTTCTTCGATATTAATGAAATGAAGTGTTATTTCTACAACATCTATGTATTTATGGTTATATTTGTATTATTTTGTGTTCCTGTTTAATTTTAGATCATGCTGTGTTCTTACATAATTTTGGATCAATGGTATCAGAGCAATATGCTCTTTCTTTGTTTTTCTTTGCATGTACCCAATAAGGTCAAGTGTAATGTTCCCACATTTTGTAGCTAATGGGAATATTGCATTTTATTTTCAATTTTCTTAACTCGTGAATAATAGTGTAAAGGAGGGACTCTAAAACTCATAATCAAAAAAATAAATCAATGCCCAATGTGAAAGTGGAAAAATCTGAGCCATTTCAATAAAATACACTTAGGTGTGAAAAAGAATGGAGAAGTTTGACTAGGTCAACAGGACCAAATCATAGTAGTGTCTAGATGCATTGACCCTCCTTATTGATCAGCGCAGTTTTAGATGGAGACCCTTCATGTGAAAAGGGTTAACTCATTGGAGGTGGTTTAGGTTTTTCCAAGCCATAATGTTATAAAATGAAGAGGAAGGCCACAAGAAAAGGTTGTTGAAGATAATTCGATTTTGAGATTGCTTAAGCAACTCAAACACTCTTGGCTGTTTAGCTAGAGAGAGAGGAATTTCATATCTAGGGATTCCTCATCCTTCATTGAGGAGCTCTTGAAGGAGTATGTTCTGAAATGCCTCACATCCAGGCTTGAGGTCAAGCATCCTCCATCAATTCAACATTATTTCTGTAGTAGAATAATACTGTGTTGCTAGGTGTTGCAGTGAGGGGTTTTCAACACCACTTCCAGCTCTAGTTTTGCAGAAAAGGGAGAATTCCTTTCTCTGGAATATTAGTGAGGAAGCCTTGAGCTTCATATTCAAATATTTGCATCAGGCCAAAGGATCTTCCAACCTCATCTGCGCAGTATACTTCAGAAACTGCGTCATTTTTCCAGGGCATTGTTGTAGCAGGGTTTCTACCCTAGTTTGGTGCTTATTTCCTTGAGGAAGGGCCATCCCTTCTTCTGGAAAGTTTTTATTTCAGCTCTATTCTATAATTTTTTATATTTAAGCTCATTTACTCAGATTTTTAGTGATTCTACATTTTCCAGATCCATATTCTGCAGATCTGATACTTGTATTTGTTCTTTCACGAAATCCCCTTGCCAGGTGATCTATTTGATGTATAAAAGGAGTTGAATCTCCATTTTTCTTCATGCTCTGTTATAATAAAATTCAGATCTGATTTTTCAGACATATTTTTTCTAATGTCTTCAGAAATCACACAATGTATACTTCAACCATTTTCTGCATACTTCAACTCATGGGAAATCAACATTTTTAAGCTTATCCGGGGATGGAGGAACTGTTTAACATAGCTAGAATGATTTGTTTGAGTGGAAATTTAGAGCATAGGTCACTCATGACTTAATCTAAAACAACCTCCCGTAATTTCCCTTAATTTTACGTAGATTTTTGAATACACCTATTTTAGGGTCGAAATCACTGCTTTTCCTCACTTTTTGGATCCTAAATTCAGATCTAAGTTTCTGTTGTAATTGAAATAATTTTCTGAGTGTATATCAGAAAATTTTGTGTATTTATATCTCTCTGAACTTTCATTAGAGCGTTTTACCTTGCTGCAGCCCCTCATTGGGCCTTCTCTCGAAGATAACTAGGTGCGGGAGATCTGTTTAACCCACCTAGTCTTATTTGTTTCAGCTTAAATCTTGGATTTAGTTTGTATATTGTCTGATATAAAGGATACAAGATTTTTTTTTCTGTTATAAATCATATTTTTCTAAAAATTCATTTTTAAGTGAATGATTCATGAGCTGTTCCTAAATAGGAACATTATAGTGGTATTAAAGCATGATCTCTAGCATAGCCTATGAGATCAAGCTATAAGAGAAGGGAAGAGAAGAAACATAGATCAAAATTATGGAGAGGATGAGATTACTCTCATCAGTGTTCATATCTAAGAAGGGCCTCTCCAAAGAGATAAATCAGAAGAGAGAAAGAAGATGCACTGAGACTCCTAGAGGGTTTTGAGAAGAAGCAAGCTACAGTAAAATCTGCATGAGGTTTCAATAGGAAGAAGGAATCCCCAACACTTCCTATCAGAAAAGTAGAAGATAGGAGAGTCCTAGATCTCCTCATAGATCCACTTTGCCCACTTCATTTGAAGAAGGTGAGAGGTATAGCAATGAAGAAGAGAGATGCGCGGAAACTCCTAAAGGGTTTCAAGATGAAGGGGAATAACTATACACTTCACGTCATCCCATAGCAAGGAGAATGACTGAAGAAGAGAACTCATTGCTTCTTTTTCAAACATTGAAGAGTATTGAATAAAATCTCAAGGAGTTTGATGAGGAGAGGAAAAAGATGAGCTACAAAGAGACATCTCCCAAGGAAACAAAGGAGAATGTCAATCTTGTCACTTTGGGCAAGAGATCTCCACTTTCACCATCTACTGCTAAGGTTCTTGCATCTAGAGAAGAGGCACTTGCATCTTTGCAAGGTAGCCTTGAGTTCTTAACATATGGAGTCCCATGCATAAATCAGGAGATGCATGAGGAGGAGAAGGAAGATACCAGCGCTGGTATGCTTGAATAAAGGAGACCATCATTCTTGCCAGCAATTGGAGGCATCATTGATCTGTGTGGAGGAACTCTTGTGTTCTGTAAAGAGGTTCCCACATATCATTGGATCCAAGGCATGCATGAAATTTCAGCTCATATTGTTTCAAGATTAATGCATAGCCAAGGATTAAATCAAAATGCTGATTTGAAGCAAGGACATGTCACAACGCAGAGGACCCTTGATCTAATAAAGGATGAGACAGGAAACTATCCCTATGCATCATTGTTGAGCTGAATTCAACCGCTTGGGTTGAGATGTAGGGTCTCAAGAAAGGGGATTAGTACTATCCTATGTTCAATGGCTGATTGTGAGATCAGTAATGAAACTTGCTTTGAGATAGTACATGCATCACTTTGCAAATCTACAACGCTGTCACTTAGTGAATGTGATAAAGAGGCTTCAACTCTCTTGGAGCATTCTAGAGGCAGCTTCAACCTTAAAGTAGTGGAGAAGAAGAATATGAAGAGTAGAAATCTTGAGATGAGAAGCATTTTCTCCCCTCTAGATGACACTCTCTCAATGAGCATGCTACAACTCAAAGAGAGACTTCTACTTACTGCAGATTCAAAGCCTCACTGGTTTTGGAAGGCCATAGATGGAAGAAAGGTCTCACTAAGAGATCTCAACAAAGATGCATTTCAATATTTCATGAGATGCAAGGTTCTTCATTGGTTCAAAGGAGATGGTATTCTACAAAGGGAGGATGCCATGATTATGCAGCACATCACTCATCTTCCATATTAGAGTGAGTGGATGAGGATGATGAGCAAGAGATCACATGATCACTTGCAGACATATATGGGCCAGCAAGCTTGGTTATGCTGGTTTCCCTTGGGAGACTCCTATCACTCTCCAAAGGTACCTATTTCTCTAATCTATGCCTTGAATAATGGTCATGAAATGAATAAGGAGGCATGGCAACGCTGGTTTCTTTGGGGTAGGCATGATCACTACCCAAAGATTATCATTCTCTCATCTCGTGCTTTATGCATCATTAATAGAGTATATGAAAAGCAAGCATGGTTTATGTGGTTGTTAAAAGGAGAGTTTGGACATCACATGTTAAATCTCATGTCCATGTATTTACCCATGTTTGAAATATGTTTCATTTATCCACATGTATTTCTGTTGGAGGTATGTTTCATGCATGAAATTTGGCTTGGGATGAGCAATGACTCCCACATGACGTGGTATGAGGGAGCTTGCTTTTACTATGTTGATGAGACATTTCGCATGTCCATCATTGTGTTATTGCTCCATGATCCACATGTTGATAAGGCAAGAGGGCTGCAAAATTCCTTGTCGCTATGGCTGCTCTTGGGTGAGTATGGTTACTACCCAATAGCTCATCATGTTCTGAATCATGCCTTGGATTTCAATGATATGTTGCAGCAAGAGAAGGCATGTATAATTTTGTTTCATTTGAGAAAGTATGGCCACCACATGACATCTCCTATGTATATGTGTTTTTCATTTTGTAAAATTTGGCATATTGATCTCATGATGTGCATTGATGATAATACTTTGTATTGGGTTGATGTGACATATCATATGTACATTAGTATGGTTTGGTTTCATGATGCACATGAAGAGGAAAGAAGGCAGCAAGAACTCTTGTTTCTTTGGTTTCTTTTAAATGAGTATGGTGACCACCTCGTAGCTCATAATTTTCTGATTCATGCCCTATGTATTAAAGATAAATTGCAGCAAGGGAGGGCATGTACATCATCTTTTGGAAAGCTTGGCTTTCTCATCCCACATGGAGGAGATGGAGGATGGCAGCAGAGGGCCTTGCTCTGGTGGTTATTGTTAGGAGAATATGGTTTGACATCTTTGTTTACCCATATTAGTCCTTACCTTATTATTTTTCCTAACGCTGGAATGATGGAGTTTGGATCCAATAAAGCCAACAGGGCTAACAATGAAGGCATAACAATGCTCAATCAAATCCATGAGACATGGGAAAGAGGAATGTTTTGCATGATGAATATTTTCCTTTATGGAAGGAGCTACTTTATTTTTCTCATGTGTTTATGATGGTGTTGGACATCATGTAATTTTAATTTTGTACTTCATGATAGGAAGAGGACATCTAACCATACAGTTGGAAGTCATCTCATGCATTTGTGGAAGACAAGCATGGAACCAAACATACATAATCTATTGCAGAAAATGGGAGGAAGCCTTCCTTATGTGGATGCCATTTGGAGGGGGGTAGATGATTTGCATCTACAATAAGATTTTCTTGAGGTAAAGCAACATTTTTCCAGGGGAGACTGTAATGTTTCCACTTTTTGCAACTAATGGGAATATTGCATTTTATTTTCAATTTGCTTAACTCATGAATAAACGTGTAAAGAAGGGTCTCTAAAACTCCTAATCAGAGAAATAAATCAATGCAAAATGTTAACATGGACAAATCTGGGCCATTTAAATAAAATACACTTAGGTGTGAAAAGGAGTGGAGAAGGTTGACGAGGTCAACAAGACCAAATCACAGCAGTGTATAGATGCATTGAACCTCCTTATTGATCAGCGCAGTTTTAGATGGAGACCATTCAAGTGAAAAGGGTTAACTCATTGGAGGTGGTTTATGGTTTTCCAAGCCCTAATGTTATAAAATAAAGAGGAAGGCCACAAGAAAAGGTTGTTGAAGATAATTCAGTTTTGAGATTGCTTAAGCAACTCAAATTCTCTTGGTTGTTTAGCTAGAGAGAGAGGAATTTCCTGTCTAGGTATTCCTCCTCCTTCATTGAGGCCCTCTTGAAGGAGTATGTTATGAAATGCCTCACATCCAGGCTTGAGGTCAAGCATCCTCCATAAATACAACATTATTTTTGCAGGAGAATAATATTGTGTTGCTGGGTGTTGCAATGAGGGGTTTTCAACACCACTTCCAGATCTAGTTTTGCAGAAAAGGGAGCATTCCTTTCTCTGGAAGATTAGTGAGGAAGCCTTGAGCTTCATTTTCAGATCTTGGAATCAAGCCAAAGGACCTTCCAACCTCATCTGCACAGTATACTTCAGAAACTGCGTCATTTTTCCAGGGCATTGCTGTAGCAGGGTTTCTACCCTATTTTGGTGCTTATTTCTTTGAGGAAGGGCCATCCCTTCTTCTAGAAATTTTTCATTTCAGCTCTCTTCTGTAATTTTTTATATTTCAGCTCATTTACTCAAATTTTTAGTGATTCTACATTTTCCAGATCCATATTCTGCAGATCTGATATTTTTATTTGTTCTTTCATGAAATCCCCTTGCTGGGTGATCTATTTGATGTATAAAAGGAGTTGAATCTCCATTTTTCTTCATGCTCTGTTATAAAAAACTTCAGATCTGATGTTTCAGACATATTTTGTCTAATGTATTCATAAATCATGCAATTTATGCTTCATCCATTTTCTGCATACTTCAAGTCATGGGAAATTAGCATTTTTAAGATTATCCGGGGATGGAGGAATTGTTTAACATAGCTAGAATGCTTTGTTTGAGCTGAAATTTGGAGAAGAGGTCCCTCATGACCTAATATAAAATAACCTCCCTTCATTTCCCTTAATTGTACTTAGATTTCTGAATACACCTATTTTAGGGTCGAAATCACTGCTTTTCCTCACTTTTTGATCCTAAATTCAGATCTAAGTTTCTGCTGTACTTGAAATCAGTTTTTGAGTGTATATCAGCACATTTTATGCATTTATAGCTCTCTACACTTTAAGTAGAGAATTTTATCTTGCTGCAGCCCCTCATTGGGCCTTCTCTTGAAGATAACTAGGTGCAGGAGATCTGTTTAACCCACATATTATTATTTGTTTTAGCTAAAATATTGGATTTAGTTTGTATATTTTCTGATATAAAGGATACAAGAGTTATTTTCCTGTTCTAAATCACATTTTTCAGAAAATGAGTTTTTAAGTGCATGATTCATGAGCTGTTCCTAAATAGGAACATTACATCAAGGTATAAGGAGATAGGGAACGAACTAGTTGAAAATTTGCAAGACCATCCTCACAAACCCTGATGGCCTCCCACAGGGGAAGGAAATAAATATGAGGGAGTAGGAGATAATTTCAAAATATTTCTCGAGGAAGCCCTCGAGTGACAGAGGAACACGATGATGGATAAATTTGCCCAGATCCTGCAGCAGCTACCCACATACCACACATCTTCATCTAGCATCCACTATCGAGGTTCCACTCCCTTTAATGTACAATTTAACTTTGACATTCCCATATTTGAAGACCAAATAGATGCAGACATCATAGATATATGGTTAAATCTATTGGAAGGACATTTTTTGGTACATGACTTATCCAATCGGTAAAAGATTACTTTTATACTTCTCAAAGTCAGTCCCCATGTCAAGAACTAGTGGGAAACCTATTATGAACAAAAGTACGAGAGAGAACCCTCACTATTTTTAGCCATACCCACTTGGAATTATTTTTGATATTCCATCAATGAACAATAATACCCTGTGGGAAGCTACGAGGACAAGTACATACATTGGATGACATTGCGGCATCAAAGGGACCAAGATCTGCATGAGATGATGAATATTTTCCATACCATGTGCACAAAGTAGGGTATCGAAGGTTTGGAAAAAAAAATGTGTTGCTCAAGTACCTCAATTTATTGCATAAATACATTCACGAGGAAATGGAGTTCCTAGACACCTTCTCGCTTGGTGCAACATACCGCTAGGCTTCAAAGATTGAGTAGAAATTTAAATAGAATAAGTGAGACTTTGGATCTGTGCCCCCAAACCAAAGAAAAAAGGACACAACCAAGGCAGGATGACCCAGGACCAACCATTGAAGCCACAAGAAATTAACAACACCACGAAGAAAAAGGAGGACATGGGGAAGCAATGTGAGCTCCATAAGAGGCTCACTCACAATAGAAGTGAGGTTCAACCCAAGTAGTCATTGGTGGCTGAGCTAAAGGCTTCTGAATCAGATGCATGTTCCAACTTAGAGTCAAAACTTGATAGGGAGAATGATAAAGGGAAGCTTATTATTGATATAGATCCCAGTGCCACCATTCCCACCACTATGATCTAGAAGTTTGAGCCCAAATATCTAGAGGAGGGGGAGTGACTCTTCCACTCACAAATTTGGGTGAATGGTTCTCTACTATAGTTCATTGTTGAGAGCGGGAGCCAAAAGAACCTCATATCAATAGAGGTCATGAAGCGGTTGATCCTACCAATGACACCACACCTGCAACCATAGACCATTGGGTGGCTTAGAACGAGATATCCATGTCAACCAGCAGTGTTGCCTTCCCTACAACATCAAGCCTTTCACATATGAGGTATTGTGTAATGTTTCTCCTCTTGAATTTTTTCATGTATTATTAGGCCAACCATACTTTTGGAAGTATCATGTTGTGTATGATTCTAGGCATCACATTGCTATTATTTATTTGGGAAATAATTTATAAAGGATATCGGAGGTAGTACCACCTACCAACATCTCTTTGATCTCTGTGAAGCAATGCAATAAGATCATTTCCTAGACAAGGAAATTTTCCTTCCTTATGATCCAACCTTAGGGCAAGAAGAAGACTATGGCCATATCCACAACCTCCAAATAGAGCTCCTCCACACAAAAACAATAAATTGACAAGGTTGTGGAGGAGTACAGGGACATCCTCACCTCACCCATTGGGGTGCCCCTGCACTATCACGTCGATCACTTCATCGAGCTAAGCTTGGGCATGTTGCTACCCAATGGAATGATATAATGACACTCTATTCTTCAAAATTATTAAATTAAGTAGAAAATTTAGGAGATTTTGTAGAAAGCGCACATTAGGCCAAGTTCATCACCCTATGGGAGCTCAATCGTATTTGTACAGAATAAAGACGACACCTAGAGGATTTATTTTCACTATCGAGCTCTGAATAAGATCACTATCTAAAATAGGTATCCAATCCCATTGATTAATGACTTTCTAGATGAACTCAAGAGGGCCAAATACTACAGCAAGAATTATTTGAATTTCAGTTATCATGAGGTGCCAATAAAACCATATGATGTGTGGGATACTTCCTTCAAATCCAGATAGGGTCTTTTTGAATGGTTGGTCATGCCTTTTGGGTTGATGAATTCCCCCACAACCTTCATGAGGCTAATGGAATACATCTTGCGGCCCTTAAACAACTCATTCGTGGTAGTATATTTGGACGACATCCTTATCTTCAGTCGGAGTTGGGAAGAGCACCTACACCATATATGACAGGTCCTCCAAACCCTGGGACAACACAAGTTGTGTGCCAATTTGGAGAAATGTACTTTTGGTATGACCCAGGTTTGATATCTAGGGTATGTAATTTATGAACAGGGTGTGTATGTGGACCCGACCAAGATACAAGTTATTTGAGACTATTCAACCCCAACCACTCCAACAAAGCTACACATATTTTTGGGACTTGTTAATTCTACTGTAGGTTCGTGTTAAGTTTCTCTCATATCACTTGGCCTTTGAGTCAAGTCACGAAGGGCAGAGTGAAAGAAAATTTCTTCTAATATGAATCCCAACAAAAGGAATTTTACGATTTGAAGCATCACTTTTTCTGTGCATGAGTTCTCACATTACTAGACCTACAACAACCATTTGATATTGAAAAAAATGCCTCTAACTATGATATCAAGGAATTTCTTACTCAACAGGGGCATCTAGTTGCATATCACAGTATGATACTTTTAGACATCATTTGAAAGTATCCCACCTATGACAAAGAAATGTATTCCGTTGTGCAACCCTACTGACAATTGAAGCATTACATTATGGGGAAGGAAACGACCATCCACACTAACCACCGACCCTTGGATTTCATACAGGCACAAGGAAAGTTGCATAACGATCGCCATAAGAAATGGTCCACATATATGCAAAATTTCCACTTGAACATCAAGTACAAGAAGGGAAACACCAATAATGTTGCATAATTTATTAGCCAACCACTGGTCATGGCATTGACCATTGTGCTCGAATCTTGTGGACACAAGACTTCAGGGTGGCCACAACTTTACAAGAGCAATACAAAAACTCACCAACACATATTAGATGCTCCTGGAAGGCAAGAAAGTTCCATATCTTCATCTTCATGGCACACTTTTATGCCACCTAGGACACCTTTATGTTCCTTCAAGTGAGTGTTCCAAGATGATTTTTGAGGCACACTACAGTCGGTGCATTGGATATTTCAGAGTAGAGAAAAAAGTAGCAATTTTGTAGAAGTATTTTTATTGGCCGAACTTTCGAAAGGATGTTGGGAAGTACATTAGATCATGCACTTCCTCCACCATTTCCAAACCAAAAATCAAGAAGCAAGGCCTATATGCTCCTCTTCCTACTCCTATTCATCCTTGGGAATCCATCTCCATGGATTACCTGTTAGGCCTCCCTTCTACTAAGCATGGAAATGACTCTATTTTTTTGGTCATCAATGGATTCTCTAAGATGTCCATTCTGGTAGCGTGCAAGAAGATTATCACAACATAGGCCACTACTAAGCTCTTCTTTGAATGAGTGTAGGTACCTTTGGGATCCCACAATCCATTATCTAAAATCGAGATGGCAGGTTCCTAAGTAAATTTTGGTCAAGCATCTATTTGATCCTACATACCAAGCTCACTAAGTCCACGACCTTCCACCCCCAAACTGATGGCCAAATAAAGTTCATTAATAGGATGATCATGCACATTTTGTGTGTGTAAAACTTGAAGCATCCACACACATGGGATGAAATCCTCCCCTTTTCCAGTACAGTGACAAAAAATCTCTCCATATCTCAAAAAGCCACAGTCCCTTTTAGGTGGGGATGGGATTCCATCCACTATGTCCCATTAATGAGGCCATACCATTTGCAATCACTCATGCAGATTCGGCTCATGTCCGGTCTGAAGCTGATAGGGCTAAAAACTTCATTGAGTGAATTCAACACATCTTCTAGTAGGTCCATGACATATTGGATAGATCCAATGCTAAGTATAAGGAGCGTCATTATCAACATCGGGTACCACACAAGTTCTAGGTGGGTGAAAAAGTTTGGCTACATTTATAGAACAAGCGCCTATCTGGACCCCACTGAAAGCTTCACCCACTCTGATATGGGGCTTACACCATCACCAAGGTCATAGATTACAAATCCTTCAAGCTTACAATTCCACCATTCCTTGGCCTACACCTAGTATATAATGTGAAATGATTGTGACCATATTTTCCCCCATTGTTAGACACATCCGACATTGTTGAGCAGCTCACAAAAACAGAGCTCAACCCAAGCTGCATTGAACAGGCCACAAATGATAGGATCATGGAAACACAGGTTAATAACACTTCCCAATAGATAATCCAGCTACATTGAGTTGTCAAAGCAGGCCAACGTGTTCACCATGGAAAGTGGTTCACCAGGGACCAGGTTTAACAGAAATTTCCTTACCTCATGGAGGCTCTGCATGCAATGGGGACCATTGATTTCTAAGGGGGGAGGACTAATACAAGCATATATTGGTGTTCACCCACCTATTCCACCTATATCTCCATTCAATTTCATCTATTTCCTTAACTAAAACATCATTTACTAATTTTAGCAGTTTTTTGGGTCGTGAACTTCTGGAGTTGTTTTGACCCCCTAAACAACATTTTCTTGAGGTTCATAGTTTTCCAATTGTCATAGGTAGAGGAATGTGGGAAATCATGAATTAATGAGAGAGATATTTCCAATGAGGTGTCATGCATGGCAAATGGAGATCATATGACCAAGTTATGACCCCAGGAAGTTGGCTGCCCAACTATTCCCAATAGGGCCCACAAACTCTTGGTGTTCCATCTCTTTGGGTTAGGGTTTTCCTTCTTTTTTTTCAATAATAAAAAGGCCCTTGATCCTTATTTAACATAGTTTAGAGGCATGTATCCTCTACATCTCTCAGAGATAAGCTACCATCATCTGAGCTAGTTTATTTCCATTCTACTTGTAACCATATTTCATTTCTTTGATATTAAAGAAATGAAGATTTATTTCTATTGAATATTTGTGTTTATGCTTATATGTGCTACGTTGTGTTCCTACATAAGTCAGGATCAACTACCTTTTCTAAGAAAAGGCACCTTCTCTACTGAACCTTACCCTCCATGTGTAGCAACTACTTCTTATGCGCATTCTGATACATGTGCCTTCAAAGTGGCTTTGATACCATGTTGGATTTTCCATAAGCACTAGATTTGGTCTATGGACAACCATGCACGCAAAAAAACTAGGAATTCCCAACTTAAAAGCACTATACACAATGAAAATCTACAACAATGAAATCAATAAAGTACAAAAATATATTAAGCCCAAAGTCTCATTTTCTAATAATCCACCAATAAAAAAACATGGGGCTCCTGTACCAGGGATCATGGCCCTTTATATCACTACTAATTCTAGTATACATAGTATACAAAAATACACATTTTTTCCATTGAATAATCTAGGGATTGAGATTTGCTTCTTTAGATCTTAAATCTACTCAATAAAAAAAATGCAATCAACAAGATATCTACTTACATGGGTTGATTCTTTTAGCCCACAATTCACTATTCCTTGTTGTCCTTGTTGTGGCATCAATTCCTTTTGTTGCTATAGAATTCCTTTGTGAATGATCTGATCCTTTAGATATTTTCCTTGGCTATCCTCTACCTCCTATTTGAGCTTGTAGAATCCTCTATATTTTTTGCACTTTTGTCGTATATTTGAACCACATATCAACCTTTTCCCTCATGCACAAACCATAAATCCTCCATATATGTCTCTTTACCCACAAATATGACCTTTTACAGCTACATAGCCTTTTATTTTAGATCTAAAGCTCTTGGATGCCTTCTTCTATATTCTTAAGGCTCAATTGATTAGTTTTTGTACCTTGACCAATATTATTGTCCTCAACCTACATTATGCCAACTCAATGTGTAGATATTGGCCTCCAATCACCAACAGACTTCTCCTGTATTGCCTCAGCAAGCTACTATAACATCCTATACCCCAAGCAACCTCCTTAGTAGACCTTTTCTAGGTCTTCTCTCAATTAACCTCATTATCTAGATTATATCCTTCCTTTTCAGAGCATCCATAGGGCTGCAACCTTTCCTTCTATGACATATCTACCCTTAAACTCTTTGCATATGGCCTTACCAGGATAGCTAATATTTTGGTATGTACAAAAAAGCTCATATATTTCCTACTAATAGATCATTAGCCTCCTCCCTGACCTTGACCAACTATTCTAGGCCTCGAATGCCTTCTTGTAAGCTTCAACCTACCCTCAGCAACCCTCAACCCCCTTTTGTCTAGATATAATCCATCTGTAGCCACTTTTTTAGGAATGATTAGAACATATTTAGGTTGTGGCCTATCATAGGCACTAAATTCATCGCTTAACAATCCTCACATGATTCTCAACCTGTAATATCCCAAATGGGGAAATTTCTGCAATGCTAGGAATATCTTGAGATATTCCTATTTTCCACCTCCAGGAGTATTAAAAATCAACACTGAACTATTTCGGAGATTGAATACTGGGGAATTTACTGGATATGTCACCTTCACAAGGAAGGATGAGATCCAGAGGCTACCTGGCCCACTACAAGACTCTGCCAATAGAACTTTTCAAGAGCTAATATTTCCCTTCAAGGAATTTCTGCAACAGCTGTCCATGAGCACGTTGTATAAGGAAGCCCATGTGAAAATAAAGAAATACAGTGCTGGGATGCCTTAGAATATGTCTGATACAAACTCCCTGTAGAATATAAGCCCAAATAAATAACCTTAAGTATGTTATTCTGATCTCCCACCAACAAGTATACCGAAATAATGCTCAATGAGAGAATCTTCAGCAGCATGAAAACTTCAACAAGTAGCAGCAGTGAAATAATGTCTCATATAAATTAAGAAGAGAGAAAATATGATATATATCATGTGTAGCAGCAAATATTATACAAGATCCTTGAGGAAAATACCTCTCAAGGTGAGTGCAAATCAGCCTCAAAGGAAGATGTACATGCAATGAAGGAAATACACTACTACATGACCCAGCTACTCTATAACTACGCATTCTATAGGAGAAATTGATTGAAAAATGATATGCATATGATGATACAGAAATAAGAGCTCAAATAAAGATGGGAGAGGAAGATCTCAACCCCATAAAACATTATTATAACAATCCTCCAAGGGATTGGCTAAAATACATAAAACTGGAAAATGTTGGAGTTGCAGTGTAACTGCTGCAACTCAAATATAATAAAACATGGGAGAAGGAATTATATGCTGCAATAAACACTGATACCTCCTCCAATGATCTCCAAATTAAAGGGGTTTATTCCCTTACTGAAGATTGCACTCACTAGGGCACAAAATGAACTCCACCTACAAACCCTCTCCAAGAATAACGCTGTAAGAAGAAGGGACTGCGCTGGGCATGAGTAGAAATATGTGGCCCACTGCCAAAATATGAAATATCAGCTTCAGGATCTCCTTTTATTATCTCATAGAGAAATATATGGCTCCTCATCTATTAAACAAGCTCCGGAAATGTGATGATGAAGGTCCCTCACTGCAACACCAACAACTCCAACGTTCTCTTGCTGCAAGAATAATGTAGTAGCTGCCAATGACTACTTTGGCCTCAAGCCATAATGTGAGGAATATGAAGAAAAATCTCTCCATGGCCTCCCATGGAAGAGAAGGACATTCCTAAACAGGAATCCCTCTTGTGCTAAGCAGCACAAAGTTGAAGAGAGCTTCAGCCTCCAAATTCTTTCTCCAAAGATGATCTCCAAAAATGGCTCTCCTTCATCTTTTATGCATGGCATGCTTCCTTGCCATGGACCCCACTCACATTAGGGTTTCTCGCATTTCAAATTTCCCTCCATCCAATTACGCAATATTCTTGTGCAAGCTTCCCCTCTTAGGGTATGTTGTTGACTTGGGTCAACCATGGACTAGCTCACTTGCTTTTGGCCCTTTTCACACTTGGCGCTGCTAACTTAAGCCACTTAAGTGACTTTTTGCACCTTAGGAGTGTTTATTATGTTGCTACATGGGCTCCCTCACCCATTTATTCACTTTTATTAACATAAAAGAAAAATTAATGTTCCAATTATCTTATTGCAAAATTTGGAACATTACAGTCCTCCCCTCCCAAAAATTGCTTGTCCTCAAGCAAGAGCAAGGATGTACTGAAAAAATTCCTCCACTCAAGGCATGGAGTCTGAAATATCCTCATGTAGATCCTCCATCCTCAAGCAATCAACCAAAAAAATGATTCACCCTCCAACTAGGCAACTCCTAAAAGTACTCCTCCACCTTGTGCTCATGAGAAATAGGTGGGCTGAATTTCTGAACTTAGCAAGCCTCATATCCTACCCCACGCTGTCCTCTTCTCCACCTATGATGAATGTGGAGTGAAAGCTGAACTTGGGCTGCAATAGTGTTGCCTTCAAGAGGCAAGATGAAGTCTATATCCCCAAGGACCTCTCCTCCAACGCTGCAAATCAAGCTGGCCCAAATCATCTCATATGTAATGAGTTGGAATTCATCAACATATGGCATCCAACAGTCATATGGTTCACCTCATGGAAGAACACATGGCTGAACATGGTGACCATATCATCTCTCATACTTTCCTTGGAGCATGTTCTGTAAAAAGAATGGAGGTCTTCTCTCCCAAAGGGTACACCCACCCAATGAGTCTCTCCCTCCTCAAGATACATATGGGGCTGCTACTGGTATATGGTTGAAATGAAATGGTCTTCAAAAGAGACCCAAGCCACCACATCAAACATAAACCATGAAGTGCCTCCTCCAAAAATTAAACTCTCCAAATAGCTCCTCCCACATGAAGGAAAGAGATGAAGTTTGGAAATCATGGGCTGCCCATTGCTCCTCCTGAAACATACAACATGCAAAGTAGGGATAATCATACTCCCAATGGGCATCTTCAATTTATTTCCCTCCTTCAAAACAATGCTTCCTCTGAACAACGTTCCACTAGCAACATATGGAAGCATAAACTTATGAGAGCAAGGAGGTGAAATTTGGTCCCATGCATGGAACCAGCGCAGGGAATTATTTTCCTACCTCAATATATGATGCAAAAAGTGTCTTTGTAGCCACTTTTTTGCTGCCACATCCATCCTGCAAGGTGTGATCATGAAAACACATTTTGGTGTCGAAGGTGCACACCAAAACTATGTGGCTTTCCCCCACAAACCACCCATAAGATGGCCATCATTCTTGCTGCAATAGACCATAAGTATAGCTAGACATAATGTGCAAGAAGGAAGGATTCTCCTTGATATAACATGTTGAACATAAAAATAAGAGAGTATAAGTCATTAAACAAATGGTTACCTCCCTCATCATGCACTTTGGTCTTTGAGCTGAAAGTGGCTCAAGTGAAAGTTCTCCCTTACTGCAACATAGTAGGAGAGTGGTTGTGCCAATCATGTCTTCATCTATTGGGCTATGCATATACTCATAAGCTGATATACCTCCATTAGGATGCCCTCCCAAGTGGATTCCTCCATCACTGAATAATATGCAGTAGCATGCATGCAAAGAGAACCCAAAATTTCTGCATGTAGACCTTTCTCCTTGGGATTGTGAACCAAAGCCAAGGAATTCAAAATGTAGTAAGGAGTGCTCTCCTCCATTAATCCTTCAGGATCATCTCCTACATGCCTCCAAAATACATTACTTTTTAAGTGGTTTGAAGGACACTCCAACAAGTAACTCAAGCTCTCAAGTGACAGCACTGCTGGCCTTTGGAGTAGGGCCACTGTCATCTCAAAGCTCCCCTCTTTGACATGAATCTTGCCAAAGAATTCTCCCATCATGTTGCTGCAAATGTATAGCCCCTCCCATAAAGAAGGTGTTTCTTGGGCATCCAAGATCAAAGAGCAATCTCCTTGCACTATGCTAGTGCCTCCTCTTGCTCCCGCTACAAGAAAACAAAATCCGAGCAACAAGAATACTGTTGCTCCTCCCCATACTTCCACCATACCCAATTTGAAATGGAAACATAATGAGTGGTAAGAGAAATGCCACCCCATCATGTTGCACCCATACTCTCCCCTTTGTCCATCAAGTGAAATAAGTGTGAAATGATCCTGGGACCTATGGGTTATGGATCCTCCACATTTCCGCTGGGCACATATAATCCAAAAAGCTATGCTATTTGGTGTAAGTATCCTATTACTTGGTACCTCTTTCACAAGATCTACCATTGCCCCAAAACAGATTTCTCTTTTTACATTGCATGGGGCATTGAAATGCAATCTCCTTCATAACAAAATTTCAAAACCCCACCCTCACATGTGATGCATGGCTCGTCAATAGTGCATGAGGATGATGAGGGTTTCTTTCCTAAAAATGGAAAAGTGCAGAGAAATTTCCCTCCTCAAGACAATCATCATGCAATAATGTAAAATGCTCCATGTTAGATGCAAACTCATGAATAGCTTGGAGAGATTTGGAAGAATCTTGTGTTGCTGCAAGAGTCTCTTCCTCAAGTGTGCTGGTTGCCTCAATAGCTGAAGGTGGAGGATCCTCCTCCATGAATGTAATAGTGTTGGCATGTGCCTCTGGTGGTGATGGCTCCTTCCTCCTTTGGCCAAATCTTTTGATCAAGATCTGAGAAAAATCAACAAGAGTAGAAACCCTTACATGCCTCCCATGGCTGAACCACCAAGCTCTTTCCTCTTCCTGTTGAACAAGTGTGAAAAGATAGAGTCTCTTGGAAGACTCTAGGGTTTGATCCATATTCAGCAATATAATCACTTAGAATTTTAATTCCAAGTGTTCTCCATGCTTCTTCTCTGTAAGAATAGGAAGTGCATGGTCCTTCCTCTTCTCCTTCTTCTATCTCCTCAACCTCCTTGGAGAGGTTCTTGCTGGACCCAAAACTAATGAGATTAATCTCATCTTCTGCATCATCTTGGCCTATTATTTTCTGAAATTTGAACTTCATAGAATGAGCGAAGTTGGAAGCTCTGATATCACTGTAATATCCCAAATGGGGAAATTTCTACGATGCCGGGAATATCTTGAGATATTCATATTTTCCACCTCCGGGAGTATTAACAATCAACACTGAACTATTTCAAAGATTGATTGCTGGGGAATTTACTAGATATGTCACCTTCACAAGGAAGGATGAGATCCAGAGGCAACCTGGCCCACTAGCAGACTCTGCCAATAGAACTTGTCAAAAGCTAATATTTCCCTTCAAGGAATTTCTGCAACAGTTGTCCATGAGGACGCTGTATAAGGAAGTCCATGTGAAAATAAGGCAATCCAGTGCTGGGATGCCTTAGAATATGTCTGATAAAAACTCCGTTTAGAATATAATCCCAAAGAAATAACCTTAAGCAGGTTATTCTGATCTTCCACCAACAAGTATACCGAAATAATGCTCAATGAGAGAATCTTCAGCAGCATGAAAACTTCAACAAGTAGCAACAGTGAAATAATGTCTCATATAAAGTAAGAAGAGAGAAAATATGATATATATCATGTGTAGCAGCAAATATTATACAATATCCTTGAGGAAAATACCTCTCAAGGTGAGTGCAAATCAGCCTCAAAGGAAGATGTACATGCAATGAAGGAAATACACTGCTACATGACCCAGCTACTCTGTAACTACGCAGTCTATAGGAGAAATTGACTGAAAACTGATATACATATGATGATATAGCGATAAGAGCTCAAGTAAATATGGGGGAGAAAGATCTCAACCCTAGAAAACATTATTATAACAATCCTCCAAGGGATTGGCTAAAATACATAAAACTAGAAAATGTCGGAGTTGCAGTGTAGCTGCTGCAACTAAAATATAATAAAACATGGGAGAAGTAATTAGATGCTGCAATAAACACTGATACCTCCTCCAATGATCTCCAAAGTAAAGGGGTTGATTCCCTTACTGAAGATTTCACTCACTAGTGCACAAAATGAACTCCACCTGCAAACCCTCTTTGAGAATAATGCTGTAAGAAGAAGGGACTGCGCTGGGCATGATTATAAATATGTGGCCCACTGCAAAAATATGCAATATCAGCTCTGGGATCTCCTTTTATGCTCTCATAGAGAAATATATGGCTCCTCCTCTATTAAACAAGCTCCGGAAATGTGATGATGAAGGTCCCTCACTGCAACACCAGCAACTCCAACGTTCTCTTGCTGCAAGAATAACACAGTAGCTACAAATTAATTATTTGGCCTCAAGCCATGATGTGAGGAAGATGAAGAAAAATCTCTCCATGGCCTCCCATGGAAGAGAAGGGCATTCCTAAACAGGAATCCCTCTTGTGCTAAGCAGCACAAAGTTGAAGAGAGCTTCAACCTCCAAATTCTTTCTCCAAAGATGATCTCCAAAAATGGCTCTCCTTCATCTTTTATTCATGGCATGCTTCCTTGCCATGGACCCCGCTCACATTAGGGTTTCTCCCATTTCGAATTTCCCTCCATCCAATTACGCAATCTTCTTTTCCAAGCTTCCCCTCTTAGGGTACGTTGTTGACTTGGGTCAACCATGGACTAGCTCACTTGATTTTTTCCCTTTTCACACTTGGGGCTGCTAACTTAAGCCACTTAAGTGAATTTTTGCACCTTAGGAGTGTTTATTATGTTGCTACATGGGCTCCCTCACCCATTTATTCGCTTTTATTAACATAAAAGAAAAATTAATGTTCCAATTATCTTATTGAAAAATTTGGAACATTACACAACCTTCTAAAACTATACTATGGTTCCTCTCTAGACAATCCTGTCTTGTTGTATTTAAAATAAAAAACCCTCAAACTCTAGAAATACACTTCAACTCATCCTACTTACGTTATATGTGCTTCCTCTCCTGATTTTGTAGCTTCTTTAGGGAAAATGATCTCCACAGGTAAAGACCATCTCACCTATGCATAATGAGCCTCTTCTTTGGCTCTCTACTTATACTTTTATTTTAGGTCATTTAGGAAGACTCTATATCTTTAGGGTTTTAACCTCTCAACCCATTAGAATAAATAATTGATTTAATTGGTCCCCAACCCACTACTTTGGGTCCAAAACCCCAACTATGGGTAAATCTCCCAACTAAATACTTTTGGAGTGTTTCCTTCTCTCAGAAATACCTTTCAAGCTACCCAAAATTACAAAGCTCCCTCTTAGTGAGGAAGGTATTTCCTTCATGCTTCTAGCTCCATTAATTTCCTTACATACCCATGATTTTCCTAGCTTGATTCATGGCTTTCCTTTGTGTATCTACATTGTTCCTCACTTGTTTCATATCTTCTTTAGTACTTGATCAATATTTAAGTTGAATGGTGCAATATTTTCCTTGAATGTAACATGACTTCTCCTTGCACCACCATGAGTGTTCTCACATGGTTTGTGATTGTCCTTGCATGGGATAAAAAAAATTCAATATCATTAGAACCTCAAAATTAAAACTTCTCTTGGGTGGATGGGATTCCTTTATAGTCTCCCTCTGAATTTAGACTCCCTTAGATTCTACGTAACCTCCATTGCTTCATTCTTCTTTCCATCCTAGAAAATGTTGCTACTAAAATTGTGTCGAGTCCAAATTCAATCTTAAGTTGTGGTTGAACATTGGGTCTAATCAACTTTAGACCACCCAACTCGACTTTGTAAGAAATCCCATCCTCTTAGGTAAAATACTTCATGTCCAAATGGATCCCTTTCCATATTTTCAACTCCACAACCCAATGATGATATTATTTCAGCATCAACCAGTCATCCACACAAAGCTACCTTGTCCAAGAAAAGGCACCTTCTCTTATGAACCTTCTTCACCATGTCTAGTAGTTGCTTCATGTGAACACTCTGATCCACGTTCCTTCAAAGTAGATATGATACCATTTTTCATTTTCAATAGGACCTACATCTGGTCAATGGCTAACCATGCATACAAACACACTAAGAACCCCCAACTTCCAATAAATTTACACAGGGGAAGTCTACAACACGCAAATCAGTAAAGTACATAGATTTATTGAGCCCAAAGTCTAGTTTTCTAATATTCCACCAATAATAAAACATGGGTGTCTTGTGCTAGGGATCATGGCCCTCCAAATCACTAGTATAACTAGTATACATAGTATACAAAAATACACAGTCTTTCCATTGACTGATTTAGGGATTGAGACCTACTTCTTCAATTTTTCAATATTCCAAATAAACAAAATATAATCAACAAGATATCTACTCAACTGAGATGATTCCTTTAGCCCAGAGTAAACTAGTATTTTTTGTTTTTTTTATATTCTCAATTCCTTCTGCTATTAAAAACTTCCTTAATGCATGATCTAATCCTTTAGATCTCTTCCTTGGATTTCCTCTTCCTTCCATATGAGATTGTAGACTCCTCTATATTTTTTGCACTCTTATTGTAGATATGAACCAAAACTAAACCTTGTACCTCTTTTGTAAGCCCTTAGTTCTCTAGATCTGCCTCTTTACCCATAGATTTGGCCTTTAATAGATATATAATGTTATATTTCATATCTAAAGCTCTTAGATGCCATATTACCTATTCCTAAGGATCACTTTATTATTTTGTATACCTTGACCAATACTACAATCCTCGACATACATTTTTCCCGCTAATTGCATAGATATTGGCCTCCAATCAACAACAGACTGCTCCTACCTCTCCTTAGAAAGCTGATGCAATACCCTAGACCCCAAGTGACCTCCTTAGTAGACCTTGGCTATGTATAATCTCACTTGGCCTTGTTATCTAAACTATGACCTACCTTTTGAGAGAATCCATAGGTCTGAAAAAATTCCTTATATCATAGATCTACCCTTAAAATCCTTGAAAATGGCCTTGTGAGGCCTACTAATATTAAATTATTTAAAACATACCTCATATCTACCTTCTTCCAGTTCCTAATCCTCCTCCCTAACCTTGACCATCTATTCTAGGCCTTTGTTACCTTCTTGTAGGCCTTGACCTAACCTCAACAACCCTTGAGGTCATTCTGCTCAACTATTATCCACATACAACCATTTTTTTGGCATTGATATTTTGAAATGCAAATAAGAATGGCACCCCAAGGGGGCTTCTAATTTAATTTCCCCTTAATTAAATTAGAAGGAAATTGTAATTCCACATCACTTGACAACTTGTATGAGTTAACTGATTTGGGAAGACTTATTTAGCTCAGTCAATTCGAGTTAGGGGTAAAACTGGAGGCATGTGGAGTTCAATCTAAGTTTTAGGGGGTCTAGTTGTATTTTTTTTTTAGTTGTAATTAGTTAACTCAATTATTTGAGTTAAAATCAGTTTAACTAGTTCTAACTGAGAGATGAGCTAGTGATAGGTCCAGTGAATTAAATATAATTTAATTCAAATAAAGTGATCAATCACATAACTCATAATTCTCTATAAATATTTTTTTCATGTTAGCTCTAAGAAAGGCCCAATTGAGATTGGACTTAAAGGGAAGATAACTATCAGTTGTATAATTAGAAAATTGTACAGGTAATGCATGAGGTCATCAGGATGCCTTAGATGTACTGCACAATATAATGATGGAAATTTCCTAATTAATAGGGACTAACTTAGCCTAGGAATGAATGACAAAGGTTGGTCAGGCAGACACAAGCAAGTGGTTAAATATTGGACCAAACTTGCTTAGATCAGAGCATGATGAAAGCGAGACAGTCAATAGAGTGCAGAGGTTTCTCGAGAAGGGAAATAACATTGTATTGATCCATGTTCGTTACTTTATGTAATATATGGACAGCAGGTTTTTAGCTGAGGCTTTCCCCATATACATAAGTTGTGTTGTGCAATTGATTGATTCTTTCTCTTATTTGTTTATGTGGTTGCGTGATTGAAATTAATTTCTGCAATTTGTAGAATTGATTCATTATTTTTTTTTAGTAAATTACAATATCAGTTGAATATATTTAGATATTTATACATGGCATCAGAGCAGGAATCAAAATAGAGGAGAAGAACTAGAGTTTTTTTTAAACGGGTACATCGAATTTGGAGATTTATTCTTCATGACTAGCAATGGATCAAGATGACTTTCACTGGCTTGAGACTCGAATATTCCCTTAATGGTAATTCGAATTACATAGCATGGAAGGACATGATGGAGGTAGTGTTAGAGGACAATAGACTGAAGGCATTCATAGATAGTGATATTCCCAAGCCCGCAACAACAGATGCTCAAAAATTTTATGCATGGAAGAAGAATGTAGCAAAGGTGAGAAGGATATTGTTAGAAGGAGTTCGAGATCATATTGTATCGAACCTCCATTGAAAGGAAACTTCATTTTCTAAGTGGAAGGACTTAACAGATATGTTTCAAAATAACATCGACCACAAGAAGTTGGTGTTAAAGGACAATCTCAGAAATATCAAGATTGAGAAGGGTGACACAATTCCAAAATACTTGACGAAGTTCACTCAATGTCAATATGAGCTTGGAAGTGTTGGGGTAACAATTTTCCAAGATGATTTGGTGAGTCTAACACTTCTAGGCCTTGCCAAGAGATGACATAGCTACCAAGACTTGATGAATGGGAGGGAGGAGCTACAAGAGTGGGAGTGATTGTGGTTTGACTTGGCACAATAAGAGATTAGGTGGAACACCAGAGATGGATCCTCATCAAATAATGATGATGAGGAGAGTTGTGCCTTGGTTGAAAAAGTGAAGAACGGTAAAGGGAAGGTGTCCCATTCCAAATTAGATTCCAGTCAGGGGGGAAAGAAGCAATACTTATCAGAGGTAAAAAAATTTCATTGTCATGAGCTTGGACACTATGATACAAAGTGTCTACGCAAGAATACCAACAAGAAGTCCTCAGGAGGAGTGGCAGGTGAAGCACTTGCTTCGCAGTTTGAATTGGATTTCACCCTCATTGCATGCATGGTGTCATAAATGATGGGTTATGTGTGGTACTCAGATATTGGAGCTTCATTCCATATGAACGACAACAAATAATTTTTTAGTAGCTTAGAGGAGAAGGATCTCTAGATGCACATCAAGATGGGAGATGACGGAAGGTATAGCGCTACTGGTGTAGGTACAGTTACCTTTCATAGGGAGTTAGGTAATCCTATCACATTAAAATATTTCAAGTATGTTCCTGGTTTAAAGAAGAATTTTTTTTTGGTTTCTATGTTGGAATACCATGGCTATTATGTGATATTCAGTGAATGAAATGCATTCCTTCGTCATAGAGCCACGTGACTGATGAAAATATTGGGGTTCGAGTAAAGAACCTATACAAATTTGATGTAGAAGAGTGTGCTCCCTTGAGCACAAAATAATAGAAGGTGGAGAGCCAAGATATTACTGAGTTATGGCACAGGAGATTGGGCCATTTACACAATGGGGCTTTGAAGATCACACAACATATTTCTACAGGACTTCGAAAGGGTGCACTTGCACAGCAAGATACATGCAAAGGGTGTACATTGGGGAAGTATACCAAAGACACCTTTCATGATAAGGATAGTTGAGAAAAGGCGATCCTTGAGAGAGTGCACTCAGACATGTGTGGACCATTCTCAACAGATTCCACAGCAAAACACAAGTTTTATGTAATTTTTGTCGAGCATTTTTCACCAAAGTGTTGGATTAACTTCATGCAAAGTAAATATCAAACATTATCCAAGTTTTGTGAGTTCAAAGCACTTGTCGATAAATATAGAGGGAAGAAGGTGGAGTCTCTGAGGAGCGACAATGGTGGAGAATATGTCTCTAAATAATTCAGTAACCTTTGTGCCTCAAAAGGAATTCAAAGGGAATTTATAACACCTCATAACCCACAATAGAATGAGTTTGTAGAAATGACTAATAGAATTACTTTGGGAGAAAAACGAGCTACGTTGCATGATCATGGCCTACCATTTAATATGTGGGTGGAAGCATGCAATACAACAGTATTTGTGTAGAAAAAAAGTCCTCATCCGATATTTGGGATGAGTACACCAGAGGAAGCCTTTTTAGGTAAGAGACTAGATGTGTCACATTTTAAAAATTTTGGTTCATAATTTTATTACGATGTGACCAAATATGCCAGGAATAAGCTAGAACCAACAACTGAGTTGGGGATATTTGTGGGGTACATTGATACATCTCACAACTATTGGTTGTACTTTCCAGCACATAGGATGAAAATGGTCAGAAGAGATGTTAAATTAGTTGAAGAGAAGGCCATCTAAATTTCCCTTGAGAGGTAACTTCATTTTCATGCAGTTGAGGAGATATTAGCTCCAAAATAATAACATCAAGATATGGAGTAGCCACAAGAATAGGTGTAGAGAGTGGAATCACCCACTCATGTAGAAACATCATGAGATGGAAGGAAGTGCACTAGAGAGTTTGACAGGTTGTTGCTTGAAGCGAGAGAGAATATGGGAGAACACACATCACAGTGTAGGAAGATAAGGTCCCAAGAGCAATACACTAGATACATGGCTCTTATGAGCGAAGGTGTAGAGATATAACCATCCTGTTTTGAGGAAGCAATGCAACAACCAATTTTGGTTGATGCCATGGGTGAGAAGTATTACACCATTATTGGAAATAGTGCATGCGAAGTTGTCCCAAGACCAGAGGGGAGTGTGGAGAAGAATAAGGCCATATTTGTGGCTATAGGGTTCTCTTAGGTGGAGGGGATTGATTATGATGAGACTTTTTCACCAGTCGCAAGGTACTCATCAATCAGATCCATCCTTTCACTCTCAGCATAGATGGGATGGAAGATACATCAGATGGATGTAAAGACAAACTTCCTCAATGTGGTGATTGAGGAAGAGGTGTACATTGAGAAACCATAAGGTTTTGATACCTTAGATAGGGAGTCACATGTGTGTAGACTCAAGAGATAATTCTATGAACTGAAGCAAGCACCTCGTCCTTGGTACACCAGGATCAACAACTATTTCATCGGGTTGGGATTCACAAAGATTGAAGTAGATGTGAACCTTTATCATATTGTGGTAGAAGGTAAGATTTTGATTATTGTATTTATGTCAATGCTGTGATACTGACAGGTTATGAGCATCTCATCAAGTCTTGAAAATAGTATCTTACCTTCTACCAAGAGAATTTGAGTTGAAGGACATGGGGATTTTACACTATTTCCTGGGATTGGAAATATGGCAAAGAGATGGGGAGCTATTTATATCTCAGGGAAAGTATTCCAACGAGATCCTCGGGAATTTCCACATGGGAGGAACCAAACCCATGGAGACTCCTCCAGCAGGAAACTGGAGAAAGGAGGATGATACTACATGTGAATTAGTAGATGCCACTATCTACGTGCAGCTTGTGGTCTCACTCATGTGTTTGGTGAACACACGACCAGACATATGTTATGCAGTTAACTAGCTTATTCAAGCTATGGTTAAGCCTACCAAGCTCTTTTGGAAGGTAGGAAATCATGTGTTGAGATACCATAGAGGCACTACAGAGTATGGACTACAGTACAGATGGGGAGAGGGAGTGAAGCTTCAAGGTTTCATCGATGTACATTGGGTAGGGAGTCCATCCGATAAGAATATCACATCAAGGGGCATCTTCAGCATAGGATCAACGGAATTTTCCTGGTATAGAATGAAACAAAGATCATTTGCACTCAATTCAGCAGAGGTAGAGTACATGGAGGCTAGTCAAGCAACATGTGAGGCCATCTTGATGAGGAAGATACTTGTTGGTTTGTTTGGTTAACAGATGGATCTGACGGAGATTTATTTTGATAACTAGAGTTGCATCAAATTCTTAGTTAATCCATTTTCTCATGACAGGTCCAAGCATATTGATATCCAATATCACCATCTAATAGATTTTTTGTAGAGGTGGATTATGTCATTAGAGTACATTCCCACAAAGGAGCAACATGGAAACATCTTGATGAAGGCACTTTCAAGAAGAAAATTCGATTTCCATATAGACAGGATCAAGGTAGAATATAAACCCTTTCTTGTTGAGAGGGTGTGTTGAAATGGAAACAAGAATGGCACACCAAGGGGACTTCTAATTTAATTTTCCCTTGATTAAATTAGAAGCAAATTGTAATTCCGCATCACTTGACAGCTTGTACGAGTTAACTGAGTTAGGAAGACTTAGTTAGCTCAGTCAATTCGAGTTGGGAGTCAAACTGGAGGCATGTAGAGTTCACTCTAAGTTTTAGGGGGCCCAGTTGCAATTTATTTTGAGTTGTAATTAGTTAAATCAATTATTCGAGTTAAAATCAGTTTAACTAGTTCTAACTAAGAGATGAGCTAGTGATACGTTCAGTGAATTAAATATGATTTAATTTGCATGCAATGATCAATCATATAACTGAAAATTCACTATAATTAGTTGTTTTATGTCAATTCTAAGAAAGGCTCATTTGAGATTGGAGTTAAAGGGAAGATAACTATCAGTTTTATAATTATAAAATTATACAGTTTATGCATGAGGTCATTGAGATTCCTTAGATGTATTGCACAATCTAATGATGGGAATTTCCTAATTAATAGGGGGATCAATTAGCCCAAGAATGTGTGATCAAGGTTGGTCAAGCAGAGGTAAGCAAGTGGTTAAATATTGGACCAAACTTTCTTAGATCACAGTAGGATCAAAGTGAGAGAGTTAGTAGAGTGTAGAGGTTTCTCAGGAAGGGAAATAGCATTGTATTGTTTCAAGTTCTTGACTTTATACAATATATAGATAGAGGAGATTTTAGTTGAAGCTTTCCCTAGATACATCTTGTGTTTTTTGATTGATTGATTCTTTCTGTTACCTGTTTATGTGATTGTGTGATCCAAATTGGTTTCCACAATTTGTAGCAATGATTTAGTATTTTTTTTAGTACATTAAAATACCATTTGAATCCATATTAAGGTTGTGACCTATCCTAGGAACCAATGTCAACCCCCAATAGGATTCACACTAATCTCGACCTTCCAAAACTAGGCCATGGTTCCTTGCTAAACAATCCTCTCTTATGTGAATCAGACAATAGAACCCTTGGCCTCTAGAAAGACACTTCAATGCATCATGTTTATGCTAGTTGTGGTCCATCTCTTGGATTTGCAGCTTCTTTAGGGAAAATTGTCTCCACAAGTGAATTCCATATCACTTTTGTACAATGAGCCTCTCCTTAGGCTCTCTACTTCTACTTTTCTTTCAGGTCATTTAGGAAATATCTAGATATTTAAGGTTTTAGCTTCTCAACCCATTAGAATAAACAATTTATTTCTTAGGTCCCAAACCCACTCCTTTGGGTCCAAAACCCCAACTTTGGGTAAATTTCCCAACCAACTACTTTTGGTGGGTTTCCTTCTCTCATAAATACCTTCCAAGCTACCCAAAATTCCAACATGTTTAAGTGAAGAAGAAGAGGATGAAGAGTAGGAGGAGGATGAGAAGGATAAAACATATCCTTGAATCTTCAAAGTGTGTGTATATATATTTTCTCAGTAAAACTAATTCTATTTATGAAACATAATAGTACAAAATTGCGCTAGTCTCAGCTGTGTAAGCCTGAGAACTGCGCTTGATGTCCATGATTTTACAAAAACAACTGAACTGCCCTAAGTGGGAAACCAATTCTTGAGAGAGAAATTTTACCGCCCTTAAAAGGGAAACCGGTATACAGTGCAGACATTTTAATTTAACAAAAGACAGAAAACTAGTAAAGCATACAACTTGTACAGCTGATGAGAATAGAAAAAACCAAAATTTTCCAACGAAGATGGAAATCTGTACCATTATAGGCTGAAGGAGATCAAAATCACTGATCAAGAATTGGAGAGTCCAGTTCTTCCACAATTCTGCAACCATACTCGTCTTCTTCCTCTGCATTTTCCTTATTAGGGGTGTTGTCTTTGCTGAAGAATTCCACCTGCACATTGTCTTTTCCAAAGTTGGATTGTCCAATTCCAAGGGGCGCATTAGGACCTGACACATCATTTTTAGCCTGAGAGGGTTGAGGGCTAGGCAGGTGTTTGCTCAATTTAGTGTGTCCTAAATTGCTACATTAATTTATCGATCTGGGATTCGTAAGCTGATGAAGTGTGGCGCACTATATGTGCAAGATAACCTATTTCTTATCTTTCTGTCATTTTTAGTTTTCTAATGTGAGATGGAAATTCTAAAATAAAAACAAGTATGGTTATGATTTTTCAAGGAAATGATAACCTTTATAATGATTTACCAACTTGAAACTTTAAAAGGAATTTGAAACATACAATGACAAAACTTGAAAGCAAATGAAAATGTGCTGCTAACCTAGTAAATCAAAACAGTGAACTATTGAGCATGAAAACCAAACTATCCTTGCTGCTGTCTAAACACAAAAGAAACTATGCTTAAAGAAATCCAAGAATTGCAACAAAGTAAATCTAAATCAAATTACATCAACTTATATCTTGATCCCTCACCATTAGTCCAGCTATGGCTTTCGGAGGTAACCATAAACAACTTGAGCAATATGATATCTAATTTGCAGAAAAAGAAACTAATATCAAACTACACACTCATACTTCAATCCCTCACCATCAGTCCAGCTGTGGCTTTCGGAGGTAACTGAAAATGACATGAGCAATTTAATATATCTAACTTACAGAAAGTAAACTAATATCAAACTACACACTCATACTTCAATCCCTCACCATCAGTCCAGCTGTGGCTTTCGGAGGTAACTGAAAATGACATGAGAAATTTAATATATCTAAATCTAACTACTGAAGAAAATGTGCAAGACTGAAATAAACAAAGCAGTACTGGAATTAAACAAAAAATAAGAAAAATAAATTAGCAGCAGAACAATATTGATTCCATGTCATTAGTCAAAAGATATGCAAATGCCCGGGCTGCCTATTTGTAATCTGAAACAAGAACACTGATCAGTTAACATAAAACATGAAAGATTATGGACAGAAGTAAAGTGTAAAGCATGAAAGATTATAAACAGAGATGAAGCATAAATACCATGAAAGATGCAATGTATAAACACATGAATGATTATGGCACAATGAATTTAAAGAAACGAAACAAGAAACTATACAGTAATGCACAAAACCTCAGCGTGTGTAGGGGCCCTCTACACTAGCCTCGGGCAACAGCCTTAAAATACGAATTACGCTTGGAAACATAGTCTTCTTATATATTAAAATGCAGTCATAACAGAGAGATAATATTACGGCACAGTGGCAACGTAATTACATTACAGAGCTATCTGGAGGCTAATGGAGACTAATCTAATATGCGTATGCAAACACATTATTTATAACAAAGGAAATATAACTAATTCCCTAAAGTTTATGTTGATAGAAAACACGTAAACCATTACGTCCAGAGATCTAGGATCATGGCCGCATTGAGGAGTAAATCTATGAAGAGTGGATGTTGGATTCGGCTTATGGAGCCGTGTACATGTGTTGATGTGTCTACTATAAGTTAGAAATGGTCATGCAAATCCTCACGTGATGAGAAACAGAGTCTTGTCACCGTGGGACTCTACGGTTGACTTCCACTTGGCCACCCTTGACCACAGCCTCCTTAGGTGAATTTGCTCGAGCCAATAGGACACGATCCATGTCCACATCATTTCTGACTTGCCCATGTGGCTTGTTTTTCCTGAAGACACCTGTAACATAGACTTTCACAAAATGGCTGCGGAAAGTTGCAGCAGCTGCAGAAAGTGGCAAGATTCCGTAGCTAAATGAGAAAAAATATAAATCAAACAGCAGACACAAAATATAGTTAAAAACCATTTTAGATGCTCTTTTGCAATTAATATACAATGATTTTGACAACTTGGAAGGTTCAGGTGAATGAAAAAGGTCTAGAATGGTGTATAGGAAAGATGCAGATTTGAGACTCAACATACCCCCACTGTGAAGGTGTTGCATGTCCTCATGCAACCAAAATTTTGATAATCCTTCTTCAGTTGATATGCCTTGACACTTCAGCCAGTACATCCAGCCCTCTCCTCCTCTTCCTTGGTGCTGCTAACATCCTGGGTTTCTTCATTAAACATCTGAATTTGATATTAACCAGTGCTCTGTTTAACTTCTGGCATTCCTTTTTCAATTTATTGTTCTTCTTCTGCCATATTCCCAGATGTAGCATGGTATTATCATGAATTATTTTGTCCAATTTGCTTTGTTCCTTCAATGTCTCATTTTCATTTTTAATGTGTTTATTTAAAAGCTCTAGCTCAAAGACTTCTTGTTTCAGTGATTGGACTAGATCATTTTGTACTGTGTGAGGCTGAATGGATGAAGTACTGGGACCCGTAGCTGCTCTTTCTAAAGATTATATATAATCATATACTTCTTGTTGCTTTAGGTCTATATCAGGTGTCATTTTTATTGGGCTGTCCCCAAAATGCCGTGAAGGAGAGTTGTCTTCAAAATCTGGCTGAGAAGGGCTCACATCAACATCTGGCTGAGAATGGGATGGACTATGTTCAATGTCTGACTGAGAATGAAATGAACCAGGTTCACTGACTGACTGAGAGTGAGATGGACTATAGTCAGTTGGGGACTGTTCAGATGTTTCTTCTCCCAAATCGATAAAATGAGGTCCCTTCATTTGCGTTTTCCTCAACTTCCCCTTAAGCCTGGAACTTCTTCTCACACGCTGTGGACCACTATCTTTTTGCTTTTGTTTCCCTTTTTCTTTCTTCTTGGATATAGATAACTGTTCTCGAAGATGAACCAATCTCTCAGATAACACTTGATGATCTTCTTCTTCGGAAGAAGGGATTTGATGTATAGCCTCAATACTTTTTCTCTCTTTTGATGTTATTGGCTTTTTACCCTTGGTTTCTTTCTTCTTCCTTTTTGATAGTCTCTCTTCCTTACTAGTTCTTTCAATTGTAGTAGTAGGAGTACTTTGAGTTTCATCATTTGTTCTTTTTCTCCTACTCCTTCTTGATGTGTTACCTTCAGGAATTTCTTGAGGTTCCTCAAAGAAGTTTCTAATCAAAAATTGTTCCCATGTGTCCTTCTTCTCCTTTAACTCTTTTTCAATCAAAATTTTTACAAGACCATGATGATATAGATGTGGTTCTACATCCCCTAAATGTTTCTGAACAGTCACAGACATCTTCTTCAAACTATTTAATAGAAAATATGGGAGATTGAGAGTTTGATTATCTAGAAAATTCATCAGCAATCTGGTATGGTACATATACATGGACCCAAAACGGCCTTCACAGGTGATGAATTTTTGAACAACTAGCAGCAAAGTAACCCATTCCTCTTTCAAAGCATGAACAAGAATTCCTCTTTTAAAAATAGTTATGTCCATACCTGGGTTATGTAGAATTACTCTCCAAGCTTCATCACTAATGCTTTTGTTCTTAAACCATCGTTCACCCTCTTGAAGAAGTTCTGTGGCAGATGTTATAGATGCCTCATTCACCGTAAACTTAAGGTCTCCAATCTCTACTTCCAGGCCATTGAAAGACCTTGCAAAAGCTTTTTTCACTTCTTTATGGTAGCCTCTAAACTTTTGGATAAACCGCAACCACTTTTCCTTCTTCAATATATCCCTGACTTGCGGATATCCTTCCATGAACTTAGGTCCTTCTGGTTCTGCTCTCAACAATTTACCCATCCTTCTTTTTGCTCTTTAAAAACTTGCCTGCGTGAGGAGGGTTCAATGGAAGTAGGACGGCTGAATAAATAGAAATGAGCACGATGCCTGTAGGTAGATATCAGAGAGTGGGTATACAGACTGTAGCGTAACAGAGAATGAAATGGAGAGAAGCAGAACAGAGAAGGGTTACGTGATCACGGCAGAAATGCGGCTGTGAGATTAATAGAACAATAGGAGAAGTATAACACATCCGTCAGTGTTTGAAATTTGGTGGCTGCAAAATAAATGTAAGCACGTTTAAACAACGGCTATGGATTTTATGCGGCTGAAAGAAGTCGTAGTCAAATCAACTACGTCTCATTGTCACAGGTGGAATATCAGAGTATGAGTGAAGATCGGAGGTTTAATTATGGGACCGTTTGAGAATGAATGTGAGAAGATCATATGGAGATCATGAAAGGGTTACGGAGTTTGTTAATATAATCATTGCACATAATGGAGCTTATGGTTCATAACTATATAAAAATGTGTTTTCAATGCTATTTGAAATGAATTTTTACTCATACCTTGGAATCTTTGCCTTTTTCCTTAGTCTTCAATTAGTTTCTCCTCATTTGATATCTTGAATGCTCCATGTCTTCATAATTGGTCCTCATACCTGCATTTTATTTCATGATTATGGAAATAACATCTGGCTGTACATTCTTTTGAAAAACAGAGTGGTAGCTGCGGAATCTGCTTCTGGCTGCGGAAAATGGTGTCAGCTGCGGAAACAGATGTCATTTGCAGAAACTGACACAGCTATTATTTGGGTGAGTGGAAATGAACGGATGACAATTGGTTAAATGGAAATGGTCATGAAAAAGAATTTTATTGGTGAAATGGAATGAAATAGATAAAATGAAGTGGAATGAAGTGGAATGGAGTGAAATGAAGTGGAATGAAGTGGAATGGGTGGTCACAAAACTTGTGAAATGAAAGAGAGATTTTTTTTTTGGAAAATATAGGGTGTCAGGTGTTCCTGATTTTCACCCAATATTTTCTGTATAAGACTGCCAATCAGTGATTGGTTTTCAGGCTTATACAATAAATTTATTTTTTTATTTTTTTATTTTTTTTTTATTTTTTTTTATTTTTAATTTTTAAAACTGAAAACAACAAAAGCTAGGCTGGTGGAGAAGAAGAATTCTTCTGTTCCAGCCTGATTGCAGAATTTTCTTGAAACATTTTGACAAATTCCTCTTTTGAGAGTGGCTTATGATAAACTTTCAATCTGTGGCCATTCACAATAAGAGGAGTTTGAAACTCATCAATGGTCTTGATTCTTACCACTCCATTGCTAAAGATCTTGTCAATCTCATATGGCCCAAGCCAATGAGTCTAAAATTTTCCTTGAAAATCTTTAAACTTGGAATCAAATAACAATGCCCAATCTCCTTCTTGAAACTTCTTCTCTTTGATGTACTTTTCATGCCATTTAGCTCTTTGATATTGAACTAGATCAGTTCTTAGAATTGCCTCTTGTCTGATTTCATCTAGCTGATTCAATTGCTCCATTCTATGCTTTTGGGCTTCTGATAAGTTCATCCCCAATTGAACTGCTATCTTGAAGGTCTTGACTTGGAACTCAATGGGGAGCAAGACTTCTTTCCCATAAACAATTTCATAGGGAGAATGTCCTGTTGTATTTCTCCATGTAGTTCTGTAGGCCCACAAGGCTTCAGGAAGCCTTTTTGCCCAATCTCTTCTATGTAGATGAACAGTTTTGGTGATGATACTTTCAAGAACTTTGTTTGTAGACTCCACTTGACCATTTTCTTGCGGATGGTAAGGAGTAGATCTTCTGTGCTTGATTTTGTATTCTTCCATCAGCTTCTCCACCAGGTTGGATGTGAATTGGCTTCCCTGATCTGTCACAATTTCTCTCAGAACACAAAAGCGAGTAAAAATATCCTCATAAAGAAAATTAACAACTGAATTTTCAGTAGCAGACACTAATGCTTTGGCTTCCACCCATTTAGTAACATAATCGGTACAAACCAATATATACTTCTTTTGCTTAGATGGTGGATTAATAGGTCCAATGAAATCTAAAGCCCATTTTTCAAAGGGTTCGATGAGTACCTGTGGTTGCAATGGCTTTTCATTTGAAAGGGTAGGTTTCCCTACTCTTTGGCAGCTGTCACACCTTTTGACATATTGTTTTGCATCTTTGAAGAGGGAAGGCCAATAATATCCTAAAGAGAGGATTTTATAGGCCGTCCTTTTGTCTGCAAAGTGTCCGCTGCATGGTTCATCATGACATGCCTTAAGAATATCGGGCATTTCATCTTCCCTGACACATCTTCTGATCACAAGATCTGGCCCTGTTTTAAACAATTCGTTAGAAATCCATGAATATTTTGAACTCTCCTGAATAATTTTTCATTTTTCACTTGGAAATAAATGTGAAGGTAGTTTCCCTGTAACCAAATAGTTAGCAATATCTGCATACCAAGGGGTCTTAATAGTTACTGCAAACAAGTATTCATCAGGAAATTTATCTTCTACGGGAGAATCTTCTTTAGTATTCTGAATCCTAGACAAGAAATCAGCTACTGTATTCTGTTTTCCTGGTCTATCCAACACAGTAATATTGAATTCTTGCAAAAGTAAAAGCCATCTTGTCACTCTGCCATTAGTAACAGTTTTGTTCATTAAATATCTAATTGCAGAATGGTCAGTATGAATAAAAGTTTCATAGCCTGTTATGTAATGTCTAAACTTATTAATTACATGAACAACAGCTAAAAACTCTTTTTCAGTCACAGTATAGTTCAACTCTGTGGGAGTCAAATTTTTACTGGTATAATAAATGGCATAAGGAACTAAATATTTTTGACCCAACACAGCTCCTAGAGCTGTATCTGAAGTATCCGTAGAAATATGGAAAGGGAGTTTCCAATTTGGTCCTCTCAAGATAGGTGCTTCAGATATTCTTGTTTTCAAAGTTTCAAAGGCTGATTGACAATCAGGATCCCATTTAAATTCACGGTCTTTTGTAAGCAATTTGAAGAGTGGAGATGCTATTTTAGTGAAGTTTTCTATAAATCTTCTATAGTAACCAGCAAATCCTAGAAAACTTCTAACATCTCTTTGACAATTTGGAATAGGTAACTTGGAGATGACTTCAACTTTTGATCTATCAACCTTAATCCCATCTCCTGAAATATGATGCCCCAAAACAATCCCTTCAGTAAACATCATAAAGCATTTTTCATGGCTTAATTAAAGGTTTGTTTCTTTACATCTTATAAGAAATTTTTCCAAATTTTCTAATGCCTCTTCAAATGAATTACCATAAACTATAAAATCATCCATATAAACCTCTACACAATCATGGATTAGATCAGAAAAAATTCCTAGTACTGCTCTTTGGAATGTTGCAGGTGCATTACATAACCCAAAAGAAAGCACTCGGTAGGCAAAAGTTCCCCATGGACAAGTAAATGTGGTATTATCTTGATCTTTAGGTGCTACCTGAATTTGATTATAGCCACTAAAACCATCCAAAAATGAAAAGTACTTTTTACCTGCTAATGTATCTAATACCTGATCGATAAAAGGCAAAGGAAAGTGATCCTTCAAAATTGCTTTGTTCAATTCCCTGTAATCAATGCATACCCTCCATTTACCATTCTTTTTAGGTACTATAACCAAAGGAGAAACCCATCGGCTATCTGAAATTGGATAAATGAAGTTTACATTGAAAAGTTTTTGGAGCTCTTCTTTCACTATCTCCCTAAGATTTGGATTCATCCTTCTTTGAGGTTGTCTGATTGGTCTACTATTTTCCTCAATATAGATATTATGGATGCAAGTCTTAGGATCAATACCTTTCATGTCAGTATACTCCCATGCAAATGCGGTAGAATGTTTATGCAAGATTTTGATTAGTTCTTTTTGTTGTGACTTTTCCAAATGTTTGTTGATATTCAATGTTTTTCCTGGAAAAATCTCAATGGTAGAACTACCAAACTCTTCCATAGAGTAAAGAGACATTTGTCTTGATGATAAATATTCTATGTCAGATTCCAATTGAAATTGTGTGGGGTCATATTCTGAAGATGTCTCAAAATTTTCTAATGTGATCAGAATTTGACTATCCTCACTGATTTCAGAAATGGTAAAGACAGGTTGTATAGTGTCCTCATCATCAACCCATTCATTATCTCCTACTTCTGTGATTGCTCTTGCTGGAGGATACAAATTGAATTTCTTTGTCGAATTACCATTAGAAATGTACATGTCTCCAGATCTACAACTAATAAAAGCATCAGCTGTGGCTAGCCAAGGTCTTCCTAAGATAAGTGGGTGTCCTCCTAGATTACTCTTGGGAGTCAAAATCATAAAATCCACTGGATATTCCCAAGAATCTAAGGAGACTGAAATATCTTCTAATACACCATCTGGTTTAATAATTGATCGATATGCAAGTTGCAGTAAAGTAGGTGTAAAAAGAAGGTTAGGAAGTTTTAGCTGGTCCATAGTCTGTCTACTCATAATGTTAATAGCAGCCCCTAAGTCAATCAATGTGTTTGGAATTTCTATCCCATTTATATGTGTCTTGACAATTGGACTTCCTGGATCTACATACTTCTGCTTGGTAATTTTTCCCATCATAATAACTGCAATGTTTCCTACCAGGTGGATTCTTCTTGTGTCTTTTAGTTTCCTTCCTGGTCTTTTAAAACTCAACTCCTTTATTGTTTTTTCTAGAATAGGAATCTCTCAAATGGCTTGTAGTAAGGGAATCTTGATACAAACATTCTTCAATTCATCTAGAAAATCATAGGTAGGCAACAAGATTTGTTTTTCCACCCCCTTGTCAATTTGTAGTCTTTCAGGAAAAGGAGGTGTAGATGAAGATGCAGGTTGCTCAACTATAGGAGTTGTGGGTGTTAACTTTTCTTTTTCTTTTTGAATATTTGAGTTTTGAAGAGATACTTCCTCAGAACCCTTATTGGCTTCAAGAGAGTCCTCCTCAGAGGTATCCTGCTCTAGGTCATCTATAGAAGGTTTTTCTAAAACTCTACCAGATCTAAGTTGTACATCATTGAGAGGAACAATCATATAGGTAGGAAATTGTTGTCCTTCTACCATGTAAGTATTCTGAGGATTTTTATTGTTAGGATTTGGAAATGGCTGAGATGGAAGTTGATTTGTCTTTTGTTGGTATGGGAGCATGAGTTGAGGATTTGGATTTTGTTGAGAAGGTTGTTGTTGTGGAAATGGCAATGAAAGTTGTGGATTTGGGTTTGGAAGTTGTGGAGCTTGTTGATTTTGAAAATATGGAGGATATTGATAAAATTGAACAAATCTCCCATAAGGATTTTGCATCCCTTGTACCCATGGCTGATATGGATTTTGATGTTGGGGCCAAGGTTGTTGCCAAGGATTCCAATTTGGTGGGTTTTGAAGATTCATAGGGTTTTTAAACCCTTGAGTTTGGTTTCCCTGCCAAGGTCTTCTTGCAACAAAACAGAGAGATTTGACTGAATTTGGGTCTTCTTGAAAAACAGCTTTGAGTCCAGGAATTGAAGGGAAATCCTTGATCTCATGATTCTCTGAGAAAATCATACATGTTTCTACAACTTTTTCATCCAAGGGAAATTCCCTTAAAGCATGTTTCTTCCTACATTTCGGACAAAAGATGGCTAAAGCATCTGTTTCTGCTTTCTGCTTGTTTTGGATTTTAAGGGTGTCTAGTTGTTCACTAAGGCTCCCTAAGATATCAGTTTTTAATTCATCAAGCATGTTACCAATCTCTGCCCTACTTACTGATCCAGTTGCAGATTTGTTAGCCCTAATAAGAGAAGGATCCCTAGGCCCTTTTCCTGTTTTAGATTTTCCTCTTGAGAGATGGACACATAGTTCTGTTATGTCACGAAGTGCAAGTTGAGAAATGTCTCCTTTCCCCATCATGTTTAAAATATCTATCCATTCATCTCTAATGGCTTTTAATATGAGGGCTTTCAAGGTTTAATCATCTAAGTTTCTCATATTTTCTCTTTTCAAGTTGTATTGAAATCTTTCAAGTAAGTCTTCCAAATTTTCATCTTCTTTTTGCATCATTTTGAATACCTCATCCTTGTGATTGGTGGGCATACAATAGTCCAAGTATCTATCCAAAAATGTTTGTTTCATATCATTCCAAGTCATAATAGATTGAGTAGCTAATCCCATGAACCATTTCAAAGCAGCTCCCTTCAAAGTTGAAGGAAACAGTTTGAGTTTTTGAGAGTCTTCCATATAGTCATAGGTTCGGCACACGACTTCAAATTCAAACAGAAATGTTTCAGGATCCTCACTTCACAATCCATAAAATTTGGGGAGGACAGATGGTGAGATATTTTTCATTTTTGTATGAGTTTCCTCATCAACTATAGGGAATCCAAACAAGTTATCTCCTTCCCTATTTCTTCCATTATTATCTTCACCATTGTTGTCTCCATTGTTTCCTCCTCCTCTACCTCTACCTCTAAATCCATCTATTATTTCCTCTGCCATGATAGTTTCTTTAGAGTCCTTAAAGTCCTCTAGTTCTTCTATCAAGGGAGGATGAGAGGGAGTCTCTTCCTTTTCTAAATGAGATTTAGTAGGTGGTATAGGAGAATCCTCTAATTCAGTTGTTCCTTGATTTCCAAAAATCTTAAGACTAGGGGTAGATGGTGGTGAATCTTGTATATGCCTTGAAGAAGATGGAGTTGTAAAAATCGAACTCTTGGCTTTAGCTATAAACCTTCCCCTAGAATCTCTTGCTCTATGCATGTCATTTTTTTTTATTTAGGGATAATAATTCTCTTTCTGATCTTCCAGATCACACTAGGTGCAAGAAGAGAGCATACTTAAGAAATTACTAAACCAATAACTCTTTTTTCTGATCCTCCAGATCACACTAGGTGCAAGAGGAGAGCATACTTCAAGAAGTTATCAAGTTTTCCCTTATTTTATTATTATTATTATTTTTTTTTTTTTTTTAAGAAATTGGCTACCTAGTTACACTTCCCTGGCAACGGCGCCAAAATGTTTGGTCAATTTAGTGTGTCCTAAATTGCTACATTAATTTATCAATCCGGGATTCGTAAGCTAATGAAGTGTGGCGCACTATATGTGCAAGATAACCTATTTCTTATCTTTTTTTCGTTTTTAGTTTTCTAATGTGAGATGGAAATTCTAAAATAAAAACAAGTATGGTTATGATTGTTCAAGGCAATGATATCCTTTATAATGATTTACCAACTTGAAACTTTAAAAGGAATTTGAAACATACAATGACAAAACTTGAAAGGAAATGAAAATGTGCTGCTAACCTAGTAAATCAAAACAGTGAACTATTGAGCATGAAAACCAAACTATCCTTGCTTCTGTCTAAACACAAAAGAAACTATGCTTAAAGAAATCTAAGAATTGCAACAAAGTAAATCTAAATCAAATTACATCAACTTATCTTCTGATCCCTCATCATTAGTCCAGCTATGATTTTTGGAGGTAACCATAAACAACTTGAGTAACCTGATATCTAACTTGCAGAAAGTAAACTAATATCAAACTACACATTCATAATTCAATCCCTCACCATCAGTCTAGTTGTGGCTTTCGGAGGTAACTGAATATGTCATGAGCAATTTAATATATCTAACTTGCAGAAAGTAAACTAATATCAAACTACACATTCATAATTCAATCCCTCACCATCAGTCCAGCTGTGGCTTTGGCCGGAGAATGTGAAAATGACATGAGCAATTTAATATATCTAAATCTAACTACTGAAGCAAATGTGCAAGACTGAAATAAACAAAGCAGTACTGGAATTAAACAAAAACTAAGAGAAATAAATTAGCAGCAAAACAATATTGATTCCATGTCATTAGTCAAAATATATGCAAATTCCCGGGCTTCCTATTTGTAATCTGAAACAATAACACTGATCAGTTAACATAAAACATGAAAGATTATGGACAGAAGTAAAGTGTAAAGCATGAAATATTATAAACTGAGATGAAGCATAAATACCATGAAAGATGCAATGTATAAACACATGAATTATTATGGCACAATGAATTTAAAGAAATAAAACAAGAACTATACAATAATGCACAAAACCTCAACGTGTGTAGGGGCCCTCTGCACCAGCCTTGGCAACAGCCTTCAAGTATGAATTACGCTTGGAAATAGAGTCTTCTTATATATTAAAATGCAGTCATAACAGAGAGGTGATATTACAGCACAGTGGCAACGTAATTACATTACAGAGCTATCTGGAGGCTAATGGAGACTAATCTAATATGCGTATGCAAACGCATTATTTATAACAAAGGAAATATAACTAATTCCCTAAAGTTTATGCTGATAGAAAACACATAAACCATTACGTCCAGAGATCTAGGATCATGGCCTCGTTGAGGAGTAAATCTATGAAGAGTGGATGTTGGATTCGGCTTATGGAGCCGTGTACAGGTGTTGATGTGTCTCCCGTAAGTTAGAAACGGGCATGAAAATCCTCACGTGATGAGAAATAGAGTCCTGTCACCGTGGGACTCTACGGTTGACTTCCACTTGGCCACCTTTGACCGCAGCCTCCTTAGGTGAATTTTCTCGAGCCAATAGGACACGATCCATGTCCACATCATTTCTGACTTGCCCATGTGGCTCGTTTTTCCTAAAGACACCTGTAACATAGAATTTCACAAAATGGTTGCAGAAAGTTGCATTAGCTGCGGAAAGTGGCAAGATTTCGCAGCTAAATGAGAAAAAATCTAAATCAAACAGCAGACACAAAATATAGTTAAAAACCATTTTAGATGCTCTTTTGCAATTAATATACAATGATTTTGACAACTTGGAAGGTTCAGGTGAATGAAAAAGGTCTAGAATGGTGTATAGGAAAGATGCAGATTTGAGACTCAACAGCAGGGTGGTGGCGGAACAGGGAACAAAAGCCTGGCCGGTGCTAGCAGATTCTTCACAAACAGTAATGGTAACAAACGTAGTGAGGACGGGTTTGTGTAGGGTGCAGTTGAAGCGGAATTCCGCTCTCTGTGAGGTTTGGCGGAGGGTTGGGCTGGCAGGAGCATGAATAACATGGGAAGTAGTCGGAGGAGGGATGGGTGGAGGGCGCTGCTCGGGCTGAGCAGAGCGAGAGCCCTTAGGACGTGAGGTGTAGCCCCTCTGCCATCTAGAATCCGAAAGAAGGCCCCAATCATCATCCTCCGCAGAAGAGCCAGAGGTTGGACTGGTAGAAGGGTGAGGGCGAGAGGGGCGACCTCTGCTTGCCCCTCCTCGACATCTCATCTAATGCCGAAGTCGAGGCATCGCCACAGTGCTTTGCGAGGGATACTTGGGGCAGAAGGAGCAGGAAGTATTTGAGGAAGACCACAAAAAATCTATAGTCTGAGAATGCAAACAAGAGTTAAGATTACAAAAACTTCTTTGAGTGAAATGAAAACCTGGAAGAGTTTCCAGATAGCCGAGAATGGTGCAGCGATGCCCGGTTTGGGTGCGAGCACTCGGCTCCGCACAGTCAGTTGGACATGCACCACAAACAGGAGACGGAGAGCAGCAGAAAACACAGGGACCAGTTGAATTCTCCAGAATGAAAGCCATATCAATTTGAACCGACGGATCGAGGTGGTGAACCGGCAATGCGAAATGAATAAATTCAGTGCAGTCTGGAATATTAACTGCATGAGTTATGGCGCTGTAGGGGGCCATATGGCCATTACGTGTGAGCGCCCTCGAGACTCGCCAGGGGACTAAAGTCCCATCATGTCGAACCAGCATCCGCATCCGGATTTCTTCAAAGTATATATTACTTATCATGATATTATTTTATTCTATCAAGGTAGTTCATTATAATATTCTTTTAAATAATGGTTTTTATAAAATGTCCAAAACATTAATAGAAATGTGTTCATAAGTTGTAAAATATTATATAAATCAATAGAAATGTGCACAAATATAAATCTTTCTTTGTATGCTTGTGTTATAAAACAATGGATATTTTCTCATTAGCTCCTTAATATCCTACAATTCATGGATATCCACACAAAAAAACAAACCCACATTCTAAGTCTGCATGATCTATCCAAACAGATAGATCCGATCATCCTAGCTCATGGATAAGCTATAATTTATTCGAGGAACTCAACTCTAAATTTTACCCTATGAAAACATTCAAATTTGGATTTTTTATTTATTTTGTGGAGCATAAATTTTATGTGTCAAATTAAAAATCCAGAATAGTACTACGATTTGTAATAAGTAAACATTTTCTCCAAATTTAATCCTCCAATATGGCCTTGTAATAAAGGCTAGGCATGGATTTCAGTGAGGCTAGCAAAAATTACCTTACTTCACTTAAATACATGCTCCAACTTCATTTCTTGGAAAATTTGAGTATTCTAATTGAAGAGTGTGTAATTTCTAGTTCCCTATATTTTTACATTTTCATTATTTTTATTTTTATTTTTTATTTTTTCTTTTAATTTGAACTTTTAAAGATTTTACTTCAAAATTCCTTTAGCACGCATAATATTTCCTTACATGCATTTCTGTCAAATTTGTGTAATATTGAGAAAAAGAGGTAAGTAGTTATTTTGTATACCTAATGCATGAGTAGATATGTTAAGTATTATATGTTTATGTGTTAGTCCAAATTGCATAAATGGATTGTACTTGGTTTGGCTCTTGAGTGCATTTCTATATTTATTATGGAAATTTCACAAATAATATTAATAACTATTTTACTATTCTTAGATTTAATTGTAGAAATTCTATTTTGGACAACTCATTATGAGAGGTTGTAGAAAATTTGGGTAGCTATAGGTTGTAATATTTATTTCTCAATTTAACATCAACTATAGATATTGGTGAGCATGTCATTGAGATACCCAACCATAATTTTTACCTTAATTTCTAGGTTACAAAGCCCAAGGAAAACCCCCAAGTTCTTCCCCTTATTTTGAGAATGGTATTTGTGCAACTACTAGATTCTTCAAGAGATAAGGAAGATCAACAACAAATCTTGAAGTCATTAACAATATACTCATTATGAGCTCAACATGTCACTTGCACGAATTGAACCTTGGTAGGGAGGATAATGATCATTCCCCCTATATAACCAAGAATAACAACATTCATTTTTATCTTATGGAATATATATACACACACACACACACACACACACACAACATAATTTTGTCTTTGTCCAATTAAAAATATATAATTGTGGTAAGTTTGGTAATTACTATAAATAGACTCTCCATGTTGAACCATTCAAATTTTCCTTCTAATAGAGGATAGGTTTTCATTTTAGCAAAGCTAGCCAAAGTTTTCATACTTCACTAAAATACATACTTAGGATTCATTTCTTTGTCAATTTGAGTAATTAAAATTAAAGAGTGTATTTTATAATCTTCATATTTATAAATTTTCATAGTTTTGAATATTATCCTTGAATTGTTTTTCCTTAGGTTCCTTTAGCATGAATAATTTTACGTTGTTATCCATTTTGTGAAAGGTGTGTATAAGTTACAAATTTGGTATGTGGGAATTTTGAAAAACTTGATGCAAGGGTACATAAGTTCACCATGGATAATATTGATATCAATTTATTCTCCAACCCAAGTACATATAACACCTCCTTTAACTTCCATAGGATCCCTTGGGTCTAATTGGAATTGTATGCTACCAACACCCTCCACTGCATATCTTGCATTATCTCCAAGCTAAACATGGAGATCATAACGCTCCTTGGCGAAGTTGGTAAAGAGGTCTAAGGATCCCCTCTTATGATGAGAAGCTCCATTATCCATAAACCACACACCATGAGTTATGGTGCCAAAAAAGAAAGAGACTAAAGCAAAATCCTTTTCAAACTTCTTAGAAAAATCATCCATCTATGTTTTTGCTACTATAGAATTTTTCCCTTTCCCTTTTCTTTTGTTGGGATATTGTATAGCATAATGACCAATCTTGTGACATGCAAAGCATTTAAATTTTCTCATTTCATTTTTCCCTTGCAAAGGTTCTCCTCCACCCTGGTTCTACTTGGATTCTCCCTTCAATTTCCTAGTAAGAGAAAGGTTCTCCTCATATGCGCCCTTGCATTATACATTGGTCATTAAAATTTTCCATATCCCCTTCCAGCTAAATTCATCCCACAAAAAATCCCAATTTGGATGATCTTGCCTAGAAATAATCCCCTCTACAAAGAGGGTCCATTTCTTGGAACAACCCTTCAAATCTACTTTTAGAAGCTTTGAATCATTCACGAATTCCCCCACAAGTGATAGTTCATCACAAACTTGCTAATCCTGGTGAGATATGAAGTCATAGTCTCATATTTTTTCATGTGAATGGTATTTAGCTTCTCCCTTAGCACCATATTTATGTTATGGTTACTACTCTAGTATAGTTAGTCAAGGTCATCCACATCTTATGTGTTTTATCCTTTCTTGTTATGTCAGTGATCATGGGATCCTTCACATGGTCCAAATTAATTCTTCTTCCTCATATATTTTATCTTATGTTCAACTTCTTGGGTAATACCTAAAGGAACTTGGATCTATTTTCTTACAATTTCCACTAAGCCATTTTCCATAAGAACAATGGTGATCCTTTCCTTCCATGGGCTAAAATTTCCATCCCCCTCCACCCTGCCATCATGACTCGTATTTGATGATGCCATATTACCATGTCTACTTTAGCCAAAAAACCCTCAAAAATAAAGTTTTATATAGTATTATAAATTTTCCTTTCCTTAATTCTCTTGGGTTCTTCCTTAGGGTTTCTTAGTTGATATTTTGAGGGTTCCCCTCCTGTTAACTTGTATATATTGACTCTTACTTACAAATCTTCACTCCATGTCAGATCAAAATGTTGAATCTTGATATAGATTTGAAATATAAATCACTAAAATGACAAAGACTATGGATTATTTTCTGAAACAAAAATCTACGAATAAAAATCTAGTGTCAAAATTACTAATTGTCTCCCTTATTCAAAGTTTTAAAGCTCGGATACCATGTTAAAATATTTATACCAACTCTAGTATATTTTATATCAATAATTTAAATAAAATCCATAAGATATTTATCTCAAATAAATTCTGAGACTACTGATAAAATAAAAAATTTGGTATATTAAGTCAAAAGAAATTTGCAGTGGAAGACAATTATGGAAAATCATACATGTAATAACATGAAACATGATGCAAAAGCATGCAAAATCATGCAATAGTATAAAATTCACCCAAATAATCCTTTTTCACTTTTATTAAAACATGGAAAATATAGGTTAGACCCACACAAAATATTTCATAGTGAAATTTTTTTGTTGCAAGGAAACTTGTCACTCAACCTCCTCCTGAAGCCAACCACAAAAACTCATTCTCAGTTGGAATAAATCAACCTACAATAATTTTGAGCTTGGTGTATGATTGATGTGTGGACTCAACCTTTTATACTTGACCTACTCTTCGTAAACCTTCCTTCATTTTCTTGTTGTACTCAACCCTCTCTCTTTCCAATTTGACTCCTCTAAAGTTTCCTGAAATATCCTAAACAAATTTATCCTCTTCCTCCTCAGTCACATCAAGCCTCTATATTGATAAAATATCTTTCTCAAGCACAAAAAACAATAATGTGTCTTATTGGGAAAAATATTGAGAGGAGGGGGTGTGAATCAGTATTTTAAACTTACTTCAAATTTTCTTTTCTTATTAATATTCCCATATGCGACTATTATACAGTAAATCTGTGTATGTACGCAACTGAGATGAATGTAAAATGTGTATATCCAGTTAACTATTTTTTCATATAAATCATAATTTTTTAATCTTTAACTAGTGCATCATTACTTTATTATTCATGTATTAAGCTGAAACTATGAGAATTACAGATAGATCATCAACACACAAGAAACACATCAACACACATGAACACGAGGATTTTAGGTGGAAACCCAATGTGGGAGAAAATCACCAATGTCATCCTTTCTATCTTCTTCTTTTATTATAAATAAAAACTTCTTATAATCTTCTGCTGGTATAGACTCATACTAGTACATAGGTTCCTACCTGCATAAGGTCACAACCTTCTCTTGTTATCTAGTACCAGCTGGAAGGGAGTTCCAACCCCCTGATCCCTTTTATCAGCACCCACCTGAAGGGAGCTCTAACCCTCTAATACGATTTACCAACTAATACTGGAAGGAAGCTTTGACCTCCTCGCTGAAGGCTCCAACCCTTAGTACCTTTCTGGACCACGTTTCATAATATTTCATACTAGATCCTCTTGAATCAAAACATAAAAACTTGTAGGCCACTTTTCATCATATTTTCAGACTGGACCCACATCCATCAATACCAAATAATAATACTAAAACCAATCACTGTATCAAATCACTTAATCATTGAGCCAATTGAATCAACAAATCTATCACTGAATCTAAATCAACCAATGCAACTAGATCAAACTAAACTAGGACAAATCATATCAATGCACAACCATTCATCAATATACCGAGCCAAACACTATTACCCATCAGTGAAACCAACTACTATCACTGCAAGTCCAAAGGTATATGTTACTATTATGATTCATACCCATGTATGTCCGCATTTTCCATGAATAATACATGCGTACATATCTCAACACATTGATAACTGAATCTGCATTATTGTACCACTTAATAAACCACTTAATCACACATTGAAACCATCACATAAAATTGAGAAAAATACATATTACCATACAGTAACATCATCACTTAGTCATCATTTGATTCCACACTTAGTTCAACTCAAACAATACTATCAAACACATATTATCATGAAAGATACTTCATCGATAAACAACAAAAAACATAAAATAATTGATCAGACATCGTTAATATCTCATACTACTAAACTCTAGAATATGTACATGACCCTTATAAAGTATTTCCTCATATGTACGCGCTTCTCATGATTGACACATGCGTATAGATACTGAATTTTCACATAATGTATACGTGACTCCTCAAAATAATAGTAGCGTATGTACGTGACCTTTCTAAAAAAAACCTATGTATATATCTGTAATCACTAAATCATACCTTCGATGCAACCATAAAAAATAATTTGCAACCCTTAAAATCAAATTTTCATGTCATAATATCATTACCATGACATATTTATTATTTTTAGTCATAATCACAGAAGATCAAGCAAGCATGTTCATTAGTCTCTATTTGCTTTCAGATCTATTAGATCAGAACCTCCTCCATGCTCCTTGGTGCACAATTATTTCAGATCAAATCATTCAACAATAACCCATAAATTTCACTCGAAAGATTTTATCTCCATATCCTTATATGGCTTAGGCTTTCTTTATTCAATACCTTATTCCAAACCCTTATTAATGTTGATGGTATTCTTTGACATGATCAGATATCCATTTCCATGCTCATTACTATGGGCCAATACCATGGTAAAGTCCCCTGGTATTGAGGATACCATGGTGTGGAAACTGTAAGAAACTTTTCTTCATCATACATGTGTATGTTTGTGGAATTTCTTCATAGGACCCATGTATACTTTCCTAAACTTCACCTTTATCATTCCTCAGTCTCTGAACTGATATTAATTTGGCCATATCACATGTAGCATCTGCATAACCATCATGTTGACATTTTTATCAAATACGTTTCCATCAAGGAAAAAACATTATTCATAATGCCAAAATTTTCCCCCTTAGGACTTTATGGAAACCACTTTGGTGTTTGGTCACCACCACTTGTACACCTGTAAGTACTTGTAAACACCTATATAAAAACACCAAGCTAAGCACCAAGATTCTCTCCAAGCATAACACATCTATAAATACACCAAGATAAGAACCAGGCTTATCTCCAGCCATTCTTCTCCAAACAACAAGCTACACTCCCCCTTTGACATCAAAGGAAAAGGGTTGACCAATGCAGAATGAAGGCTTCTTTATCCCTTTGTAGAGATGAGCACTGTAGAGCTTATTTGATGACCTTGAAATCTGTATGTTGATCATGCTCCCCTTGAGCACATGTTGAATCTTCTGGAATATTTTCAATGAAGTACATGACTCTATGACTTAACCAAATATGAATTTTCCTATCACCAAGGACTAATTATTACATCATTCTCCCAACATAGTGGGGTTACATTCATAATTGACTTGACCTTAGAACTTGACTGAATATTACAATTATTACATCACGGGTCTTTACATGACCTTTACATTAGGAGAAAAATATGACATTTATGACCAAAACCAAAGACCTAAATAGTGGGGTATTATGATCATGATAGTCAACAAAAACCACCATATAAGAATCTGTACCATGATCATATGACAACAACAATATGAAAATCATCAAGAAGCTATGTAATTCCAATATCATCAACCTGTAATAAAATATGCAATTATTTCAAGCATCAATAAGAATTTGTAGTAGAAAAACATCCTATTGGCATCATGTAACTTTACTTTTCCTAATATATGAAGAGGTATAATTCACAACCACAAATATCATTCTCTTGTACCATGATGCCATCATATCATCTATACAATTAAGGAGAATATTCAAAATAAATCAAGTGTATCAAGAAGAATCCTCAAAACATAGGCAACTCAATTCATCATCCATAGGATCCCTAACTACAATTTATTGGTATCCCATGACATAGAGATAACAATATGTATGAACTCATTATCATCAACCAATCATAGCATGATATTTTACAATCAAGCTATGTTTGTTACCCATCTCCTTAATCTCATATCATCCAGATCAACATGATTTATATATGAAGAACCACAATCCTCGAGAAACAAATCACGTGTAGCATAACATGTACATGCATCATCACAAACAAAGAGAATCACAAATTTGATTAGAATCATCATAACAACTATGCAACTCAAGGAACATGTAGGTATCATCCATATGAAAACAACATATAAATGTCAACAAGTAGTGGTTGATTCATTAACCATAGCATGCACATCTTCTTCATGAAGTGTATTATGTAGGATCAACTTCACTGAGTTCAAATTAAGAAACATATGTGTGTTACGAGGTAATAGACCCTAGGGTCTGGGTTGGGAACCCCAACAGAACAAGAGGCATACAGAAACTAGAAGAATACAAACTTGTATTCCTAATGCTTAAACTAGTAAAATGGGAAGAAGGAGTAATACCCATAGGTCCTACGTTTGAAGGAGATTGCGTAGGGTTCAAACCCTCTACTTCTCCTAGTGCTCCAAAACCTGCAACTTATTCAAGAAAAGCACATATAATAGTGATAATTCAAAGCATGTTCAATATATTTGTGTTAGATAATATAAGAATATAAACATAAAACATGAAAGTATTCATAATAATATCATATTCATGTATAAAGCATAAAGATCATGAATATCAAGAATGGGACAAAAATTCTTTATTGATGAATGTAAATATGTGTGGAGGAATACCACCTGATTCAGCGATGAATCCAAGCGAAACCATCCTATGGATCCTTCCAACTCAAGCCTCAACAATCTCCTTATAAATGCATACACATGGATGTCATATAAGAGAAATGAACATCTATGTGAGGGAAACAAGGGTTTCCACAATCTGGGAGTGCAGGAGGCACATGGATAATCAGACTTGATCAAGGAAAAAATATTTATAATATAAATATCCTATCATTCTCCTCCACTTAGGCCTTTCCATGAGGTTTATTTATACCACCCCAAAACAATTGTTTCAGTTGGGATACAGTTAGGCCATGAGCTTCTATAGGTAGGCTTCCAGTGTAACTCTTAAACCCCACCAAAAAAATAGGGATTTTTATATTTTTTCATATTTAAAATTATATATGCTGGTTGGGTATAGATGGAGCTGCATGTGCACGTGTTTTTTAGAGGCCAGAGTCGCATATGGAATTCAAAATATTTTTTTTTAGATGAAGGACCAAGTTGAAGGGAAAGGGCTTCCCCAAGGCCATAACTCAGAGAATCAAGTATTCAGAGGTGGAAAATGATGCTATGTGTCCTCAAAAACATTTCCATTGATATATACTTTTCATGAAAACCATTATGCAACAAGGATTAATAATGAGGTTCAAGACTCTTTGGTTAGTCTCATGATCTAACTCCATGTTTCAAATTATTTAGGTCCAAATTTCTCCTTAGATTTTCTTCTATCTCTTTAATGTTGTCCATAATTATATTATCTTCTTCAACCTTTTTTCCCTGGGTTGATTGTTTCTTTCCTTGGATTTGTTTTTCCAGTACTTCTAATATGAAATCCTATAGTCAAGTCTCCAATCCTGATATTCTATTTCTAATTTATGTCTAACTCTTGTCATTTAAGGATCTAAATTTATTATCGATCATTGTTTTTAACTTTATTTGAATTTTGCTTTCTCTACATTTTTCTAATGATTCTATACATTCATACATAATAGCCATGCTTATTTTTCTAGATTTCCCCATCAGAGATTTGATATTTTTAATGATTTCTCATATTGAAGAGTAGAAAAGATAAATGAGTGGAAATAAATTTGCACCTAATTTATTGTTGGGCTTGGACCCATGTTACTAAGATTCTTTAAGATAGCACAAATTTATTTATACTTAGATATTTCTTACCACATATAGTCCTAAGGTTCATAGCGACCCATTTTTTGACCTAGGGTTTTGATATCGTGTCCATGGATTCATTCAATTTAAGACCAAAAAGACCCATTCAATAATAAGACTATATATATGATATATGCTCAATCTAAGACCATAAAGATGAGATGCGTTCAATTAGAGACTACAAAGACCCATTAAATCAAAGAAAGCACAAAGAATAATTTAAATTGCATATATTATTCATGCTCATGGTATGGTACTTTTAATCTTTGCACCATAGAGACCACAAAGATAATTCACATTCACATCATAGAGGTAATTTGCAGTCACACCACATAGATAAGTTACACTCTCATAGATTTTCTAATAAAATCTATCTATTTAATTTTAAGCTTGTATATTGTAAAAATAATTTTGATTATCCAAACTAAAATGAATAAAATATTTATAATACTTTTATTTCTGAATAATTTCATTATCATTACAAAATTTATCTTAAATTTTATGAGAATGTAGGAATTAATATAATTAATTTGAATTTTTTTAATATTCTAATAATTGAATTTTAAAATTATAGCTAAAAATTCTTAACGTTTATGGTAATTATTACCATTTACTATAATCGATAATTAAATCTATTTATTTTTTTAACAATCTATTTTTAATTTTTACATTTAAAAAAATATCTAGAAATAAAGAAAAAATAAATATTCTATTTCAAACTAAAATTAAAGTACATTTAAAGGGTGAAAATAAGAATGGAAGAAACCAAAAAATATATCCCTTTACTATATCAAAATGGATCCTCAGAGGAACAATCTATGCATAAAGTACACAAGTTATTGTTCAGTATTATGTTGTCTCAGAGATTTAGTTATCTGAATCATCCACAAGGCATTAATACACTTCATTTAAAGCTATAAGTTTAAAATATAGTAAAAATAAACTCATGGATCTTTGAAGTTACTATCTTAATCACCAATGAGTAGGTCATCTATGTATTCTTCTATTATATATGCATTCTCTAAAATGAGCAGGGCCTCCATAGAGAGGGAATATGCTTGGATATTTACTTCTCTAAAGACATGTGTAAATGAAATTTTCTAGAAGTGAACCAAAGTTGATTTAAATTTTTGTGCAATGTGCATGAGGCCTAGGTTGTTGATCTATGTTAGATCCTACATCTAATGTATAATCAACTTGAAGTCACCAATCACATGTAATTTTAGTAGTCCAAACAATGCACTAAACTCCCACATGTTATTAGTTCCACTGCCAAAAATTTATTTTCCAATGAGGAAATTGTTAGCTGAGAAATGGAGGATGAAACTTAAACCAAAAATCAGACCATGCTCTTGAATAACACAGTAAAAAAAAATATGTGTGATTTACCCTATTGAATTGATAGCTCCTCAATAATATGAATCAATTTTACCATGGTAGGTGGATTTTGTACATTGTAATAAGGGCCTATAGAGAAACCTTCTTAAAGAGATCAATTTTTCCTCAAATAAACACTTATTATAGGCCAACCAAATGCCCCATGTAGCCAAGATTACTAAGGATCTAAGTTTGTTAATATTACTCCTTTCAAAAAAAATTGAAGCATTCCTCAAGGTTATGCTTGTTCCATTGCTATAGGGTAATATGCTTGGGTAGTGGTTATCGAATATCCCTCTCTAGGCTTTCCAGTGCCTGAGGCAGATAGTCAGATTAGCTGTAAGGTTCACAAAGATGTTGCACATATGTTCATGATAATTTATATCATTTAATAGAATGAGATGGGATATTACCTCTTTTTCGATCTAGGATCCTTTGGAGAACACTGAGCAGTGAAGCAGGGATCCTCCTTCACTATTTCCAAATTCGGGTCCTACAATCAAACAAAGCACTCGTGTAATCTCTACAACAATATATTTCTTATTAAATAAATCAACATATGATAAACATAAAACAATGCAGATCTAATCCATTCATGTCATGCTTTATTAACAATTGGAAAACAATGGAAATATTAAAGCATCGAATGGAAAAAACAGATACAGTTCTGTTGATTTATAAAAAGGAGGATTAAAACCGTTGGTTGCACCAAGCTCTCCTCAGTCTCCCAATATCTCTCTCTCTTTCCTTGTATGTGATGGCGATCAAGGTGGTAAGCTCTCAATGTCACTTCACCGATCCTCAACTACCATATAGTAACAATTTAGCTCTGCTTCACATGTATTCAAAAAACCTAGGGTAAACCTTGCCCAAATCTTTCAACCAGTTCTAAAAGGAAAAAACCAAGATGTTTCCTTAGGCTTATATGCTTTTTCCTTCCTTGAGAGTCTAGTTGCTTTTGCTAAGGCCTAATAAGAGGTTAGTGCCTTTCAGTTTCTATTTTGTACTTACTCTCCATGAGAAAAAGCTTGGTTTGCCAATCATTATCCACGGGATTTTTCATGTTTCATGTTTAAACATGAGTAACGCTGCCCTCTGGGCAAGCTAGAGAATTTCCCTAGTCACTAACGTGACCTTTACATGGCTTAGAAGCATTATAATGCAATTTATCAGCTTCTGGCGTGTGTTACCTTGGTAGAAATGGGTTTTGTCTAGGTAACTTTCTTCCTTCCATATTAACTTCTCCTCTGAGCTGATGAGGAGGTCATTTGTCTTGTAACAGATGCCCCCTAAAGTATGAGGTCAAAGGCAAAGATGATGGCCGAAATACTTTATAATATGTGCAGTAGAATTAGAGAGATTGGAGGACTGAGGAAAACCTGAAACAACAACATATGTTAAGAAATATAGTATCTCTCTTGAGTCGTGCATTCCCATGCTCAGTAGCTAATCAACATGATTTCTCTCCAATAGAGATATGAACAGTGTGTCCACCAATAAGCGTAACTTGGAACTATCTGTCAGAACAAGATCAATACTGAAAAGCTATCTCCATAAAAAATATCGCAACTTGGGGGAGGAAACACAGCTGTAATGGTGTAACCTTTGCCCCAAGGTCTTAGATGCCGCTTCACTTAAACTGCATATTTCCCTACATGTGAATGGAGGATATTTCGTCTAACATGTGGGAAATCATCTTATTACCAGTTAGTAAGGAAAATTGTTAACAAATGCGAGGGTGGCCACTGATAATGATGATGGTCCCCAAGATGCACAATACAGTCTAACGAGTGTGAACAAAAGGAGTTGATGTCGAACACTCATATAATCATTCGATCAGGAGCCAATAATGAAGACCCCCAATCAAATACAATATGACCTGCCACTGATGTCTGCAAGTATCTGGGTACTGATGTGTTTCTAGGTCCACTTCCTAGATAAGATGTTGTAGTTGATAGGAAGAGACCTGTCAAAAGGTAGGCACTAAGGCATCCTACATCATTCAACACGAAATAGGAAGAGATAATGTTGTTTTTGATGGAGAATATAAAGAGTAAATGGGAATAACTGACGACAAATAATTTCTGGCATGATGATTGCTTTGGTTGATATGAGGAGCAGTAGATAGCGAGAACTGCTTGAACAATAGAAGGCACTCTAACAGGGTATTAGGTAGCTAAGGCTTAATGAACACCAAAGAGTATTTAGGATTTGACCAGTGTAGGAATATTGAGAGCCGAAGGCTAAACTCATAGATGGTAGGGTTCGGCTAAATGCAAAATAGTTGTCTAGGAAGTGCCATGTTCAAGATTTTTTCTGCCAAATTGTCCTTTCTTAAATGTAGCAGAAGTAGTATCCATTTTGTCCGAATTTTTCCCTGTCTGATTAAGTTTAAAAATTCCATATGAGTAAACTCGGTGAATTTTTCATATTTAAGGAGTCTGAAAAATGTCGTAGAAGACAACTCCAGGGGGTACCTTTGTCATGTCTTGATAACCGGGCACGACAAAGGGAAAATAGTAAGGCCGAAGTGATTCATTTTCTGTGAGTTAGTCCATCAAAGCCGAAAAAATGAGAAATCTATATTTGATGGGCATTTACCTCATTTTGTTATGAGTATGAGGAGACGAAGTAAACTCAATATTCTTTGTAAAATTTTAACGAGTCTAACAGATAAAAACTCGATGCTCTCCATGAAGTTTTAATGAGTCACGCAGAGAAAAACTCGGTGCTCTCCGTGAAGTTTTAAGGAGTCATGAAGAGAAAAAATCAGTTACTTTTTCTGTTTAAAGAGCTTTGAAAAAGATGAAAATAATGGCTCATAGTCTTTTGTCATGGTAGTTTAACGAGCCCGACAAAAAAAACTCGGGATGTTTTTGGTTTTACGAGGTAGAAAGAGTTCCTAAAAAGAAAGCTCGTTGCTTCTTCATGTTAGTTTTAACGAGCCTGAAGAAGAAAAACTGAGGTTTTTCAAATTAATGAGCTAGAAAATACCATAAAAATAATGCTCGAGCGTGTGGTTCACTATTGGTCATATTTTCATATAGACATTAAATAACTCATCAAACATTTGAATAAAAAAAAATAGTTACAATAAACCATGCAGCAGAATTCATTATTTTTGTATACTAAACTATGATTATTTCGTAAAATGGCTATAAGAAGGTCGAGACCCGTTTTCACCGTTTGAATGGAATTAGATTGAGCTCTGTGTAAAAAAGAGGCGAAATTAATGGCCGGGCATGATGATCCTGCACCCAGTTTTCCTCCCATGATCTGTAAGATTCAACCTCCATTATCATTTCATAGTGTTTTTTGCTTTTTTTGCTGGTTCAAAATAGTGGTTTTAGCAAGGCCTAAAAAATTTAGGCGGCTAACGCGGGCGAGCAGTGCTTTTCCCGTGTTAAACGTACCTCCCGTGAAGAAAGAGCGTGTTAGCACACACTTTTGGGCATTAGATCCCGCATTAGGCATAAATTTTTTTGAGGAATTCTTTGTTTATTATTCTAAAGCATTCAGGACAAAATCTAATCCATTAAATATGTTGGTTTGGCAGGTATAAAGTTGTTCACCATGATTATTTGGCGAGAAATGGAACATGAGTGGGAAGAACGTGAGATGTTCACCAATGCAGCTACTTTGTTGGTTCTCCGTAGGTGCGGTTTGGTAAAGTATGCTCGATTGGAACTGATGAGGGGAAAAGAGGACCTTCTAAGGTGGATAATTCAACAATGGGATGATCGTCAGTACGTCTTTCGTATCAGGGGAAATGAGCTTTTGATTGAGAAAGATGATATTTATTTTTTGACTGGCTTTTCTTGCCGTAGACCAAGGCCCAATCTGACAGGGTCCGGGGTGGATCCTCGTACTACTGCTGAACTAATCCTTACTCATTACATACATAATACCGAGGCAGTTAGCAACCGGGTGCCTATTGCACAGGTGGCCTCGAGACCGCTGAGGTATCTGTTATGGATGATAGTTCGCATGGCTGGGGCCAAGAGTCAACATGTGGCCACCAACGCCCAGTTGTTGTTAGCAATGGATTGTATGAAGCCCCAGGTTTTTTACTATTGTGAAGGTGTTGTCTGTTGGGTTCATGCAGAGCTGATAGCGTGTAAGACCTAGACTCAAAGAGAGTTTGGTTATGGTACACTGATTGTTTCCTTCCTACTAGAGTGGGTGCCAGTTATGAGACCCAGAATGATTACGGATGCATTGGGCCTGCGAGAGCCGAGACAGGCTCAATGTGAAACTTTGATACCGCAGACTAGAGAGGGTCTCGTCCGTCATTTCTTTGATGATGGGTTTTTTGATTGGCTTAACCACCATATCATCATGATTTAGGACTATCCCTATGCGGGGATGAAATTTACAGGAAATCTGGAGTTAGTGTTGCCCCTGGGCACTCAGTGGGGTCTAGATGGTAAGAGAAGGATTGATCAGTGTAGTTGGAAGTATTTTTTGTCTTTTGATTTTTTATGCAATTTTTTTGTTTGAATGGGTGAAAATATTTTTTGACCTAAAGCTTGTTTGCTTGACACAGATGTGGCACCTATTCATCCAGCCGAAGCCCCTTATTATGCACGGTGAGGACTACAGCTACCTGGGGCTGGAGCAGCGGCAGAGGATGTGGAAGCCACCGAAGAGAGTGATGATACCTAGATCTTTCATGAGCTTTCTAGAAACCTGGAGGGTTTAAGCATAGGTGTACCACCTCTTCCTATGAGAGAGATTCCAGTTCGTCTACAGTAGCATACCGTGGGTTTGCCGGAGAGAGACCTGGTGCCTCTCAGGAGGATAGCCAGGGAAATTGTTTGCTATTTTGAGCATCAGGTGTAGCTAGAGGAGTAGATGTGTAAATGTCATAGCGAGGCTTAGTGTAGCCAAGTTTTGTAAAACACCCAAGTTTTAGGAGATTTTTTATGTAATTTTGATCTGGACACGACACACACATATATATACATACTTTTGGTGATTTTGTTTATTATGTGTTTTTTAATGTTTATGTATTTTATATGGGAAAAAATATATACTCTTTTAAATATTTTTATAACAAATGTGACAAATGCCAATCTAAAACATAGTTTTCCAATGAATCAGCCAATGCATTAAATTCTCTAGAGATGTGCTCAAATAGTATGGCTTGAAAATGATGTTCTAAAAGTTGTACCCTTAAAAAATAACATAACAATATTGGATGACGAACGTGATAATGATTTTTCAACTGCATAACTACGAGTTGGGAATCTAACCTGACCACTAGATTGGAGATGTTGCGATATTTAGCTTCCGTGAGGAGTTGTATCACCGACATGTACTCAGCAATGTTATTGGTGGTGTTGCCTAGGAAAATTCCCCCAGAACCAAGGAGTTTTGACTCAGGTGTGTAGAGAACCCAAGCACCTGAAGCAATGTGTCTAGTATGATGACTAGCACCATCCACGTATCTGACGTATGATAAGGAGGATGACGGAATTTTTGCGAAAGAAAAAGATTGTATATGAGGAAAAACACTTCAAAAACCAAAAAATATTCAGAGACATCAAAACAATAGGCAAAAATTATATACATAAAATTACAAAGCATATGCCTAGTGGAAAACTAGGAAAAATACTTCTTCAAATAGAGCCCGTTACGGGGCTCCGCGAGCAGAATTCCATTGCAATCCTGAAGTTCATAAGCTCTTTTTAAGAGGACTTTGGTGACTACATAAGGACCAAGCCATAATGGTTGAATTTTTCCTACCCCCAAGAGGTTATGTCTCTGATCTTAGAGTAGTACGAGATCACCCTCTTGGAAAGAATGAGGCTTGACAGATTTGTCATATTGAGCTTTGACTCAACGTTTTTGGGCTTCAAGTGCCAGTGTGGCATATCGACGAGTCTCGTCCAAGTGATCGAGCGAGAGCAAGCGCTCTTCTATGGCGATGGTGCTGGGTAGGAGTTCAACAGCGAGCTTAAGTGATGGAATCTCGCACTTGATTGGAAGTACTGCCTCCAGGTCGAACGCGAGTTGGAATGGCGTGAAGCCTGTGGCAGGTTTGACTGACATACGGTATGCCCATAACGTAGAATATAACTTTCGATGCCATTTGTTTTTATTATTGCTGACTAATCGATGAATCATGGTTTTGAGGATGCCATTTACAGCTTCAACTTAGCCATTCGCTTGCGGATAGTAGGATGAATATTGATCTTGTCGAAATCCTAGCACGGAAGTTAATTCCGTCATCAGATGGTTCTGAAAATGTGATCCATGATCAGTGACAATTGAAAGGGGTACATCGAAACGACAAATAACCTGATTGAATAGGAACAAAGCGGTGGTTTCTCCATCGGCTCTAAAAGTGGGAATGGCTTCTTCCCATTTCATAAAGTAGTCTACTGCCATGAAAATGTAGTTGTGTCCGTCGATCGAAGTGGGGTTGCATGTAATGAAGTCTATTCCCCATTTAGCGAAAGGACTAATGGAGATAACCAGGTGGAGGGGGGCAAGGTGATCATGCATTTTCTTTGTGAAAATTTGACACAGATGGCACTTCTGTACTGTTGTCATGCAGTCCTTAAACAAGTGGGCCAATAATAGCCTTCATGCAATATTTTCTGGGCAGTAGCTATGCCAGAAAGATGACCGCCGCACGCCCCTGTGTGGAATTCATTTAAAACGCGTTCTACTTCATCAATAGTGAGACAACACCAAAGAATAGTATCGTCACCATGACGATATAGAGTATCATTGAGTACGAGGTAGTGTTTCGCTTGGTGGCGAATATGACAGCATTCGTCCGATGTGAGAGTTAGGCAGAAGCGTTGAGTTTGGAGGTAGACCAAAATGTCTCCATACCAAGGATCAGAAGAATCGACTAAGAAGACGGATTCATCAGGAAATGGATCATGAGCTACATCTCCTGGGTTGATTCTTGGAAGATCTGACAATAATTCAGCGAAGACTAGATATTTCTTTGCTTTGGCAATAATGAAAACCAAGTCAAATTGTTGGAGGATCACTATGTATTTGGAATATTTTCCTCCGATAACTTGGCGAGACAAAATGTGTTGCATGGGATTCTCTAAAGCAATAACAGTAGTCTGATGTAGTAATATATAGTGTCAGAGTCGGGTAGCAGCAAAGACCACCGCGATGGAGAGTTTTTCCACATGTGAATATCATAGTTCAGGTCCAATGAGACCTTTTGACAAGTAATATATCACATGTTCACTATCGTCATTATGAACTTGAACCAGAACCATGCCAAGTGAGGATGGTGAGGCTGCCAGGTAGAGGAGAAAGTCGCGTGAATAATCGGGGGCACTAAGAAGTGGGGCAGAAACGAGTGCTCATTTCAAGGCGTCAAATGACTGTTCAGCTTGGTCATCCCATAAATATAGTGTTCCCTTCGTTAATAATCACATAAATCCTTTCGTCATCTTGGCATATTTAACGATGAAACGACGTAAAAAGTTTGCCTTCCCTTGCAAACATTGGAGTTGCAGAATGGATTATGGTGCAGGTAATTCAATGATTGCCTTAACCTTATTGGGATAAACACTAATCTCGTGCTTGGAGACAATAAAACCTAGAAGACGACCAGACTCGACAAAAAATACGCACTTATGTGGATTTAGATGTATATTGTAGAACCTACACCGAGCAAAGATTTGTTTCAGGTGTGCGAGGTGATGGGATCGCTGCTTGGAATGAGCTGGAAGGTCATCCAAGTAAGCTAGTAAAATATTCCTAATGTCGTGAAATGCGTAGTCCATAGCCCTTTGAAAATTTTCTCTTGCATTCTTCAGACCGAATGGGATTTTATGATACGCAAATGTGCCCCAAGGACAGATGAAGGCAGTTTTATGTTGGTCATCTTTTTTAATCGCAATCTGGTTATACCCTGAGAAACCATCCATAAAATAAAAAGACTCACATCCGGTGCAATCATCAAGGATTTGATATATGAACAACGTAGGATAATTGTCTTTGGGACAAGCAGCGTTCAGATCGCGATAATCAACACAAACTCGGATGGTGCCTTGTTTTTTGTCTACGGGTACTGGATTGGAAACCCATTCTGTCAAAGGAATGGGATAGATGAAACCAATGTTGAAAAGCTTTTCTACTTTAGTTTTGATGGCGGCTGCTTTGCGTGGGTGGATAGGTCGGAGTCACTGTCAAATAGGTTTAGCATTGTCATATACGTTGATTTCATGCTCGACTATAGACGGATATATGTCAGACATTTAGTCGTAAGACCAAGCAAACACATCGCGAAATTCCTTAAAGAGGGATGTGAATTGTGCAATTTCCTCGGGATTTCAATCTACTCCAATATTAATGTTTTCCACGATACCCATTTTGACCAAGATATCTATGATCATTGTCTTAGAAATATTTCCCATGTTTCCTTCCGAATCGATTGTTTGAATAGTCGTGTAAATGGAGGGGGCCATCTCAGGTGGGTCAAAGGATGGGATTTGAGTAGTTATCGCGTCTGAATCAAACATTGAAGTGCGATGGTGGAATTCTCCCTAAGGTCGTTCTTCTAGAGACATGATTTCTTGAATAGCTTCGTCTGTAGGTAGGAATTCATCGAGGAGATCTTTAGAAGGAACTATGATGGGCAGGAGGTTTGTACCATTAGTTGAAACCATAGCCGTGGAGGGTTCAGATGTAATTTGGATGGTTTGGTAAACCAACTCAGCTAGTGATAACGGCATCTGATATCCGTACGAATCAATGTCTGAAGGTGCTGGTAGGATCCATGGGTCGATAGAGCCATCCAATGTGGTGGATATCATTGCAATTGTATTTGGAACCTCAGGCGGTGGGAGAGGAAAACAACCCATTAGGGAAGATGCCTTCAGAAGACCGGTACCAATACTGCCGTATGATTCAGGAACTCCTCCTATTAGGGGTACAGTGCTACTTGGTAATGTGGCATAATCAGGGGTGCAAAAGGATAACTGATCCACTGTGACTATTTTCCCATCCAATGGAAGAAACAATGGCAGTCATTTCATATGACCAACTGCGACCCAACAATAGATTATAGTCGAGATGACGATCTACGACTTCAACATCTACCATTATCGTTTTCCCACTAAGTGTAATGGGAAAGCTAGCAAGGTAGGATTTTGGGAGGAAACTGTGGCCATCTAAAGCTTTAAGGGAATTCGATGGTGGAGACAAAGTGGGAGAACCCAAAGCGAGCCAGCAAGTATTTTACATAATGCAGGTCAAAGCACCTTCATCAATGAAAATATGATGGATTGGTCTCCCTTTCAACACAACTTGTATCTGGAATGCAAGTTGGTGTGAGAGGCAAGGTTTAGATTTCTTCATGTCAAAAATAGCTAGTGTAGAATCCAGGGGGTCAATCCCACCAATGGTCGAAAGCAAGGCTTTCCTTTGTGCTGGAAAAGTTTGCAATACTACGAGAGTAGACATGGCTGATGGTGCCTGCACAAAAACTTCTACAATGTTCTAGTTTTTGGTGGCACGTGTAGAGGTGTTATGAGTCGTGCATCGAAGTGTCCCTTTGGGGGGACGAATCGCGGGATCAGCAGTAGGCCGTTCGATATGCAAATTTTTGGGCGGCGATGGATTTGAACTGGTACCAGGTTCCAGAGTATCAATGACAGGATTTCCATAAATTTTGGCTCGTGTCTGAAGTTAAACATTTTCTATGCCATAAATGGAAGACGATCCTTCACCAGAAGGATGTGAACCACCATTGCCCCTTTGCAGGGGTTGTGGCAGGTTTGCAACCATGTGTTTCTGCTGCTGCTGTGGATTAGGGAAGGGATTATTTAGGATGGCAGGCGTCCTCCCAGAGTCCTTTTTCTCTATAAAATCAATTCATTCCCGCAGCTGAGGATATTTGTATGTCAATTGGTCCTCTGCATAGATTTTGCAAGGAAATTTCATGGGTTTCTCCTTCCATTTGTTGTTTTTAGCAATTTTTTTCTGATTGGAATTATTCTGATGGTCTGACTGCTCTTTCGAAGAACATTTCTTGTTCTTTTTCTTCTTGTTCTTTCCACTAGGTTTTTGTGAAATTTGCATAGAATTTACCTCAGTGGTAGGAAGAGCAGTCGAATGGTTAGGGGTGGTGGCAGCAAAAGATGGCTGGGAGGTTTTCCCTCGAGACTGTTTTGTGGCTACGCCAGATATTGTGCCAAAGAGACCGTCGATGTGGACTCCAGGTTTCTAAGTAGCGGGAGAATTTGGATTACCAGGGGCATGGGGGAGTAAATCATATAGCATGCCAGATTGCCAATAAATTAAATCTAATTTCTAGGAACGATGCATGGATTGATCTTCTGTGACCATACCAGATAGGCCAATGTCTTTAGCTAGGGTTGATAAGAGAGATTTACAAAACCAATTATCTAGGAGATGTGTAATATTCTTTTTTAAAGATATTAATAAAACACACCAAACCCCAACCAGAGATTGACTAGGAGGGCATTTACTGGATATGTCGCCTCTAAAAGAGAATGAGATCCAGAGGCTATCTGGCCCTTTCCAGAAACTATATAATATTGATAGATAAACACACCAAGTGGTATAGAACTAGAACACCCAAACAACAATAGTGCGGCAAACTGTAGTATCCCAAAAATGGAATTCTCAGCAGATCATGACTCAAAAACGAATTCCTTAGGAAAGTATGCTTCATCCAACATAAAAATTTTTTATAAACACTCAGCAACCAAATAAAAATACTGCATCAACCTTTACTCAGCTTTTAGGGGCAAAAAGGTGGGGAAAAGTGAGGATTTTGGCCCTAAAATGAGTGTATAAGAAACTTTACGACAAATTATGGGTCAAGGTTCTAGGATATGTTATAATAGGTCAATAGGGACGTCTATGTCGAATTTCAGCTCAAAAAAAGGCGTTTTTCTATATTAAACAGTTCCTCCTTCCCGACTAGTCCAGAAAAACCCTGATTTCCCAAGACTTTGAGTATGCAGAATTATACTAAAGCAAAGCTGCGTTTTTTATGAAGGTATAAGATGTAAAATAATTTTAAAAATCAGAGAATAGGTTTAGGATCATGGCAAAGGCATTGAGCAAGGTTAAACAACATTTTTATAGAAAACCCCTCAAGATTGAGGGGCCGCAAGACAAGAGATTGATGCAAAAACCCTTCAGCATTTCTCCAGGAAGCTGAAGCATATATTTATTATATTAAATATCTAAAAATTATAAATACATGAAAACAGATATCTATAATGAAACAAAATTCCCAAAGGGCTCTTTATTACTTTCCCCTTGGGGATTTCAGCAATACATCAGAATGTCGGAGCAAATCTGAGTTTTACTGCAGCAGATCTGAAGAATGATTCAGAATTTCTGAAGCAAACTTCAGTATCAGATCAGAAATATACTTGGATTGGTTGGCCAATCCAAGGATCACCCTCAATCAGAGATCTAACTCCAAAATGATGCCAAAAACCCTAGAATGCTGCTCCCTCAGCAATAACACAGTTCTAGGGAAAGAACTGCGCAGTATACCATGAAGAACATATAGGCATGATGCCAAGATCTGATAATAAGCTCCAATATCTCCCAATCTGATCCTACAAAGGAAAGAGAGACTCTCCCTCTGAAAAACAAGAGAAGGAGGTGGTATCGTAAAGTCACCACGGAAACACCCTACAACACAGTATTACGCTATTGCAGCAATAACGTTGTCCTAGAGGATGATGCTAAGAAAATAACCTGGCCCGAGCAGGCACTCAAAGTCCCCCAAGGGTAAGGGTGAGATCTCCGCATGGAGACACTCGGTTGCACTAAACAGTGCAGCAGACGGGCTAAACAGCCAGCGTGCCAAAGAAGACAATATGTCTCACTCAAAAATCCATAATCCAAGCATGAATGAAATGAGGAGGCTCCTTCATCTTTTATAGTGTTGGTTTCCCTCCAAAACGCAACGTAGTCTCTCTCTGTCCTCCACGTGGTGTTGGGTCCACCCCTTGACTCCCACTTAAGTCACAACGTTGTGCTACTAGGTGGATGTCTTATTTCATTTAAGTGATTTTAGACCCTCTTTACTCGCTTTTTATTTATTTACAAACTATAGGTGGAAAAATAAAAAAAATAGAATATTCCAATTTGCTGTCGCAAATTAGGAATATTACAGTCCCCCCCGGAAAAATGTTGCTTGTCCTCAAGCAATTTTCTGAAAAAGTCTCCTTCCTAGCTGATGCTCTCCACTGATACTGCAAAATGTGCCTGGGTCCCAGATGCGCCACTGAATCTTCTCTATCCTCTACATCACCCTGATATGAAGGGATTTCTCAATGCCAGGATCCCAAACCGATCTCTCATGGTACCAGCCAACCAATAATCCTCCTGGATCCCATTTCCACCATGGCCAATAATAGCCCAAGTCCTATGGCTCGGACTGCACACTGCCTCTGGCTATGACTGATGAAGACCATGACCCCTGTTGCTCTGCATCTATGACTATGTAAGCTGGCCCATCAACTGTGTACCAACTCATCACCTCTCTCCAATACACTGCAAGGGTAGAACTGAAGAATCTCCACTCGAGGCATGGAGTTTGGAATGTAGTGAGGAACATCTCCCTCATGTGGATCCTCCATCCCCAAGCAATCATCCAAACAAAATGAGCCACCTCCCAACAAGGCAACTCTTGAAAATCTCCTTCCACCTCAAGCTCCGGTAATGAAGGTGGGCTGAAAATATGAACTTGGCAAGCATCATAGCTTACCCCATGCTGTCCTCCTCTCCACTTATGATAAGTGTAGAGTGCATGTTGATCCTGAGCTGCAAAATCATTGCCCTCCAATGGAAAAGTGAAGAACAATCCTCCAAAGAAGGTCCCTCCAACAATGAAGAACAAGCTGGCCCAAGACAATTCATCCTTGAAGAATAGGACATGGTCATCATGGATCATCCTAATGAGATGTTTGCTGAAGATTTTACATGATGATACATGATGCAAACAATCTCTCACGAGGATACAACGCAGTTTCATCCACTGCAACTTCAGAAAATTACGTGGCAAGCAATGTACAAGATCCATCACATCCACTAACGGATAGTAAATGGCTGAATATGACAACAACATGAGACCAAACACTTTCCCATGGCTATACAATGGATGACTATCAATCTCATGGCTCACCTTAAAAGAAAACACATATGTAGTAGTGGTGGCCATGTCTCCTCCCATGCTCCCATTAGAAAATGTAGTGCTGAAATTGTGAGAATTCTTCCCACTCAAAGACACATCTAGCTCATGTGTCTCCCTCATAATCAAGCCTCCCATACAAATCTGATCTATATCAGCAAATGGAGACATGATCAGCGATAACATGAAGAGAATGTTGAAGGTTTTATGTGGTGCAAGAGGGTACCAACAGCCTCCCAAACAAGTACAGTGCAGTTTTACAAGTTTCTGCTTGATGAAAGTACAAGGCAAAATGTTTCTCCTTACATGGTTAATCATGCATATATTTATATGATACAAGCTATAGTGCAGCAAATGAACATACATGTAGTGATAAAACATTTTCCCAAGGCCACAAAAGAGATGGCTGCCTCCATCATGTAGATTGGCCCAATACAACTCATGGAGCAATTTGACAAGCTTGCCCTCTTGTGAAGCAATGCACTGCATAAGAATGGTAAGAGTGTGCAAATCAATGAATGTATAAACAAACTTCTCACCATATGCTGGAAGTAAGATGGTACATGGATCCATGAATGAGTCATCCATAGTGTTTTGGCATGCCATGAAGAAGAATGAACCATGTGCTGCAAAAAGATAACCCTCCCGATGCTTGGAAATCCAAGTCAAGAAGAATATGCCATAGATGTCTCTATCATCATTACCTCTTCTTTGTTCATCAAGTGCAACCAATATGAAGTGATCCTGGGACCTATGGGTTATAGATCCACCATATCTCTGCTCCAAGGTGACAGTGCTGTGAGCTTATGCAAATAAGCCCCTGTCAATACCAAACTCTGTTCTTTGACATGCTCCTTGTCAAAGACTCCTATCATAATGCTGAAAAAAATGTGGAATACCTCCCAAGTTGGAAGTGCTTCCAAGCCATCATCAAAGATCAAGGAGATAGTGCTATCCCCTCTTCCTGCAACATTATACAAAGTGTGAGAGCAAATTTGCCCTTGCTCTCCTAAGCCAAGCAACAAAGTATTTTGTTGTCGTCCCATACCTCCATCATACCCATCATGTGATGAAGACATAATGAATTATATGAGTATCATATCCATACCATGCATCCATCCTTTATGTTTCTCAATGATGCAAGTATCCTGCCGTCTTACCTTCATCCTCCGGCTCTTAGGAAGAGTGTTTGCCAAGATATGGCCAAACTCTTTCAAGAGTAACCAGCGCAGCCAAGCCTCTTTCTGCCAAGTATCATAGATCTACAGGTAGCTCCCTAGCTCCTTGCTCATCAACCACATCCACTCAATCACTTGTGGATGCTTCCTTCTTCTCCTCGTCCCGGTACTCCTCCCATGAGGGCTACCATCCTTCCAAATCAAATTTCTGACTTTGCACTTCATGGGATTTTGAAATATAAACTTCTCAAGGATCAATGAGACCCTATCAAGAATCAAATAGGTGGTAGGCAAAAATCTCCCATCATGATGTGTATGGCTTAAGGGATATCCAACACAAGCATGAGAGATGTTATCCATCCTAAGATTTCCTCCATATTCTATCTGCTCTTGTGAGAAGTGAAGAAAAGTGTTGCATTCCATGGTATGTCGAAGTGCAACTCCAATGAGATCTCTCCTTGAGACCTCCCTTCCATCCATAGTCTTCCAAAACCAATGAGGTCTTGGATCTGAAAGTAGAAGTTCCTCTTTGAGCGGAGAAGAGCTCATTGAGAAAGTGTCATCTTGAAGGGAGAAAAGGTTTCTCACTGCAAGATGTCTACCATCACTCTTCAACGCTTCAAACCCCAACCTCCAATGTGATGTATAATCCAACAATGGCTCATGAGAATGATGGTTTGATTCTTCCTTGAGTGTTTCCATGTTGCACATCGCAGTGCAACCAAGCTGCTCTATAGTAGCAATGATATTTGACCCTTGGTCATGCAAAATTAAATCTCCACATTGATCAGAAGAATTTGCTGCAACAATGGAATGTGGAAATATTTTCATACCTTGATGTGCATTTGGAACTTCTTGTAGAGTTCCTTCCTCACCAGTTTTGGCTGCCCCAACTGTTGATGCATGTGGCTGCTCCTCCATGAGTGTGACAGCGTTTTCACAAGCCTCCTCAAGAGGTGATGTGATCTCTTATTCTTGATGAGAATTGGAAGTGCATGGTACTTCCTCTTCTTTTTCTTCATTCTTCTTGACCTCCTCAAAGGTGGATTTTTTTCTTCTGGATCTGAAAAGAGATGAGAATAAACTCTCCTTTTTCACCATTCCGGTCTTCTTGGGCTTAGACTCACAAGGACTATTGGATTCCTCATGCATGGGAAGAGGTGATCTCCCAGCGGTACACTGCAAATCTGAAATCTGCACGCTAGAAACTCCTCTGTTACCATAGTACCTTCCTCCTTCATCCTGTCTAAGCTGACAGTAATCTTTGAAGGGAAAAACTGCTTTGAAGTCTTCCCCCTTGGACTGACATTCTCGGAAATACTCTCCAGAGGGTATATGACCATGCTGATGTGAGATCCTCATATGTTCCATAGATAACTAGCTCCACAGGCTGAGCCAAAACTATGCTCTGATACCACTGTAATATTCTTGTTTAAAGATATTAATAAAACACACCAAACCCCAACCAGAGATTGACTGGGAGGGAATTTACCAGATATGTCGCTTCTAAAAGAGAATGAGATCCGAAGGCTATCTAGCCCTTTCCAGACTCTGTCTAAGAGTGAGAGATAAACACACCAAGTGGTATAGAACTAGAACACCCAAACAATAATAGTGCAGCAAACTGTAGTATCCCAAAAATGGAATTCTCAACAGATCATGACTCAAAAACGAATTACTCAGGAAATTATGCTTCAGAAAACATAAAAATTGTTTATAAACATTTAGAAACCCACTCCAAATACTTCCGCAACCTTTACTCAACTTTTAGGGGCAAAAAGGTGGGGAAAAGTGAGGATTGTTTCCCTAAAATGAGTGTATAAGAAACTATACGTACAATGAAGGGTTAAGGTTCTAGGATATGTTATATTAGGTCAAAAGGGACGTCCATGTCGAATTTCAGCTCAAAACAAGGCGTTTTTCTATATTAAACAGTTCCTCCTTCTCGACTAGTCAAGAAAAACCTTGATTTCCCAAGACTTTGAGTATGCAGAATTATAATGAAGCAAAGCTACGTTTTTTCTGAAGGTATAAGATGTAAAATAATTTTAAAAATCATATAATAGGTTTAGGATCATGGAAAATGCATTGAGCAATGTTAAACAACATTTTTATAGAAAACCCCTCAAGATTGAGGTGCCACAAGACAAGAGATTGATGTAGAAACCCTTCAGCGTTTCTCCAGTAGGCTAAAGCTTATATTTATTGTATTACAGATCTAAAAATGATAAATACATGAAAGCAGAGATCTATAATGAGACAAAATTCCCAAAGGGCTCTTTATTACTTTCCCCTTGGGGATTTCAGCAATACATGAGAATGTCGGAGCATATCTGAGTTTTAATGCAATAGATCTGAAGAATGATTCAGAATTTCTGAAGAAAACTTCAGTATCAGATCAGAAATATAATTGGATTGGTTGGCCAATCCAAGGATCACCCTCAATCAGAGATCTAACTCCAAAATGATGCCAAAAACCATGGAATGCTGCTCCCTCAGCAATAACGCAGATCTAGGGAAAGAACTGTGCAGTATACCATGAAGAAAATATAGTCCTAGTGCCAAGATCTGATAATAATCTTCAATATCTCCCAATATGATCCTCCAAAGGAAAGAGAGACTCTCCCTCTGAAAAACAAGAGAAGGAGGTGGTGTCGTAAAGTCACCATGGAAACACCCTACAACACAGTATTACGCTGCTGCATCAATAACACTGTCCTGGAGGATGATGCTAAGAAAATAACCTTGCCTGAGCAGGCACTCGAAGTCCCCCGGGGGTAAGGGTGAGATCTCCGCACGGAGACACTCGGTTGCACTAAACAGTGCAGCAGACAGGCTAAACAGCCAACGTGCCAAAGAAGACAATATGTCTCACTCAACAATCCATAATCCAAGCATGAATGAAATGAGGAGGCTCCTTCATCTTTTATAGTGTTGGTTTCCCTCCAAAACCCAACGTAGTCTTTCTCTCTCCTCCACATGGTGTTGGGTCCCCCCCTTGACTCCCACTTAAGTCACAACATTGTGCTACTAGGTGGATGTTTTATTTCATTTAAGTGAGTTTAGACCCTCTTTACTCACTTTTTATTTATTTACAAACTATAGGTGGCAAAATAAACAAAATAGAATATTCCAATTTGCTGTCACAAATTAGGAATATTACAAGATGATCCAGGATTGGCGCTTTGACCAACCTCCTCCTACGCCTCCATTCATGAATGTGATCGGAGATGTGGGTGGCAGTGTCTTGGCGCAGTGACGTTAAAATTTCCATGACGGTTTCATATCTGATAGGTAATTGGAATTTTTTTAGAAATTCCGTAGCTAAGGTGCCAAAAGTGTTGATGGTGGCGCGTGGTAATTCAATATACCACTTGGCAGCATTTCCAGTGAGAGTGTGGGGGAACAACCGAAGCCAGATACTATCATCCACCATGGAATTAGATACAGACCATAGATGAATGGTGGTGATGTGTGAAGTTGGATCCTCCCCTTGTTTCCCATTGAATTTCAGGATGTCAGACGGAATCTTGTGCGGAACTGGAGGCCAGAGCAGGTTGTGATTGATGGGATCATTAGTCAGTTTATAGATGTCGAGGATGTCTAGAGCTACTAAAAATGGCAATTGTGTGTTTTCCCCCGATCTAGTCAAGGAAGTATTGGCTGACTGTTTGGACGATAGTGTCCGCCCATCAACGTGTTACCAGTAGGATAAGTAGGAATTTTTTGATAAAAATTTCCTATGGGTGGAGGTGTAGGGATATATGATTGTTGTCCGTAGGGTATATTGTATTGTGGGGCGAACGGTTGGTTGCCCCCAGGATAAAAGTGCCCCCCTTGTCTAGATGAATTTTGGGGTGGATTGGCCCATATGGACGCAATAGAGCCGATTGGAGGAATGCTGCTATGTGCGTAATTAAGCAACAACGTGGATCCTACACTGCGATTTAGACCACTTAAGGGAATAGTGTTAACAATAGGTTTTCCAGTTTGTCCTAACAATTGCAAGGGTAGCGAAATGTTCCCCGTTGTTTGCGTGTTGGTGACACTGCCCCCAGGTATAGAGGCCAAGGGGTTTGAACTCAGAAATGGATTCCAACCGAAAGGGTTGCTAAAAGGAACCGAAGTAGTCCCACTCATGGGAGAGGGAACCGTAGGTCTCGTTGTGGTCACCGTAGGAGTATATCCCAAAGGACTCGAGGATCCACTGATAGTTGTGATGATTTTAGGGTTGGGACTGGGTATAGGTTGACTACTGGGGTTACTGATTATTGGTATAGAACTTACTACCGGTGGGGAGGGTGGTGGCGAACCTAGGTTGGTTTCCATTGGTACCAACCCCATAGGTGCCAGTTTTGAAATGGATGTTGGTGTGGCCAAAGACATTTCTTGGTGCGGTGTAATCTGAACTATCACAGGTGCCGACGGATTAGTGAGTGGAGGATTGTAAGGAGGTACGATGCCTTCCATAAAAGGGTCCTTTAGAAATTCCTTGTGATATGGGGATATGTGAAAATCAAGGTTTGTCAATGGATACTACTCTTTTGTAGAAGGCATGGGTTCACCAAGACTCAGTTCTTCCTCCGGTGTTAAAGGAGGGAGACCTTGTTGTTGTCGAGACAGACGACGATGGTCAGAAGATGCCACGGTGACCTATTTATTTTTAGCAAATTTAAATTATTTGTGATGTATTATAAAGTCTTAGTGATAGTAACCACACACCTAAAAAAAGAAAAAAAAAACAAGGACTCTCTAAAGATAAATCAACAAGCAGCCAGAATAGGGTGCCCTGTCTGAGTGCTATCGTTTGTTGGAGATGAAACCCAGTATCACAATAGCATACAGAGAGGGTTGGTCATAAGTACAGTTACGATTACTCTAGAGCTTTGCCTAAATGTCAGATGATAGGTGTAAGTACTCTCGTGGAGACAAGTACCCTCCTAAAGACCGAAGAGAGAGTAGCTTTGTCTGTTTTAGGTACCAGGACAGCCCGTCCCAGTCATCTTCTGTAAGTCCCTAAAAATTTTGGCCACTAAGGATACCTCAAATCACAGACATCAACATGGGGGTCATGGTCTTAGACAACACGCTATATGGGCAGAACACCTAGATCCCAGATGTAGTTTCGACATCCTCGAAGGGAACCCCAATATATAGAATGCCCACTGAATGCACTCGAAGGCAGACTACCTTCTCATGCACCTGGGTGTTGTCTCGTGCTTAGCTCTAGTAATGGAGTGGTCCCGATAAGATGAGTGCAGTAGGATTTCGCTCATTAGTTACTCTAGTTTCAAGTTTGGAGATCTTGGGTGATTTTCTCACTTCTCCTACCCCAAGATCCTAGCCTAAACTACTGTTGGTGTGAGCTCAGAAAAATTTATATGATTGATTTTATTATCGCTTGATTCTTAGTGTACTTTGTTTATTAGTCCTGCGGAGGGGGAGTGGACATATGAAATGTGATAAGGCTCTGACTCAAAAAACCGTGCAAAAATATGCTCTAAATATTCAATTCGTTGAAGAGTGTTTCTACAAGGAGAGGTTTTCTTTTAACATCCATGCACCAAACATTCAAATAACAAAGTTCAACCTTAAAGATTCAAACATCTACTTATCTCGTCTTAACATTCTTTTAACCAAAAAAAAAAATCAGAATTAATTGAGCTAAGTTCAGAAAATAAATAAAAAATGTTCTCTTCAAAAAGTAGATGATTTTGACATCAACTTTTTAAATGAGAGTAAAATACAGAAATGCTAGCCAGTAAACAAGCACAGGGATCCATTAAGAGAAGCTATTCTGATAGCCAAGAACTTTACAACCAAAAGGAAACATAACACAGGTGTGAAAAACAACTTTTTGGCTGGGTAACACACTGTATCTAAGCCTGGACCGTGTTAATGCAGGGACTAACACATTGGTTATAAGCCTAGACCGTGTTATAACGCACTAGAAGACTAACAATGGCAGTGTTAGTCAGGGTAAAATTCTTCAGATGGCTAAGCAGGGTCTGATCTGAACTCTGTGAGCTTTTGAGATGTCTACTGAGCATATAAACTAGTCGGAAGGATATGCGAACAAAAGGAAATAAAAAATGAGAGTGATAGGAATAGTCTAGAAACTTGGGGTTTTCTCCCCAGTGGAGTCACCAATTATTCTATAGGGTAATATGCTTGGGTAGGGGTTATCGAATATCCCTCTCTAGGCTTTCCGGTGCCTGAGGCAGATAGTCAGATTAGCTGTATAGTTCACAAAGATGTTGCACATATGTTCATGCTAATTTATATCATTTAATAGAATGAGATGGGAGATTACCTCTTTTTCGATCCAAGATCCTTTGGAGAACACTGAGTAGCGAATCAGGGATCCTCCTTCACTAGTTCCAAATTCGGGTCCTGCAATCAAATAAAACACTCGTGTAATCTCTACAACAATATATTTCTTATTAAATAAATTAGCATATGATAAACATAAAAAAATAGAGATCTAAGCCATTCATTTCATGCTATATTAAAAATTGGAAAACGATGGAAATATTAAAGCATCAAATGGACAAAACAGATACAGTTCTATTGATTTATAAAAAGGAGGATTACAACCATCGATTGCACCAAGCTCTCCTCATTCTCCCAATCTCTCTCTCTCTTTCCTTGTATGTGATGGTGATCAAGGCGGTAAGCTCTCAATTTCACTTCACCAATCCTCAACTACCATATAGTAACAACGTAGCTCTGCTTCACATGTATTAAAAAAACCTTCGACCTTGGACTAGTAACCCACAACTCCATTTTATAGGAGATGGAAAGGGTAAATATTGCCCAACTCTTTCAACCAATTCTAAAAGGAAAAAACCAAGATGCTTCCTTAGCCTTATATTCTTTTTCCTTCCTTGAGAGTCTATTTTCTTTTGGTAAGACCTAATAAGAGGTTAGTACCTTTCAGTTTCTATTTTGTACTGAATCTCCATGAGAAAAAGCTAGGTTTTCCAATCATTATCCGTGGGAATTTTCCTGTTTCATGTTTAAACACTGGTAACACTACCCTTTGGGCAAGCTAGAGTGTATCCCTAGTCACTAACACGACCTTTACATGGCTCAAAAGCGTTATAATGCAGTTTAGCAGCTTATGGGGTGTGTTATATTACCTTCTCCTCTGAGCTGATGAGGAGGTCATTTGTCCTATAACATCCATAATTTATGCATATTCAGTTGAGTCTCCATGTGGTCCCATAATTTTCATGTATAGTGATAGTCCAAAAATGGGGAATAGCCTCACCTTCCCTATGGCACAACACACAAAAACCAAAACCCTGAAATATGTGCCTTTGTATTTGGTCCCAAGTGAGAACTTGGTTCTTAAGTATGAGCCAAAATAAAAGTATTCCTTTTAAGGGGGGCATTTTTTTTTCTATATTATCCTTTTCCACCATAGAACAAACATCAAATCCACCTCCTACATTGACATATTTTTCCCTATATTGACCACTTTGGGTTAAATACTCACACTATTTTGTCAACACCATCCCAAAGTCTGATATGTGTTTTTTTTAGTTGAAAGATAAATATTTTCCATTGATGTTGTTATATCACATCCAAGTTCATATCATGGAAAGAAACCCACCCTTTATTCCACACAATAGTTCTTTCATAGTTCCCAATCTTGTTCAATGTAAATTTACTAGCCTCTTGCATATAAAGTCTTGGTAAGAAGATATTTTGAACACACTTTGTAATTGCATATGTACCAATCCAACCATATGAACTAGAATGAACTGTCCCAGCTAAGAAATTTTCATCTGTGGAGAAATCCCAAGTAATACCTTTACATTAATTGGATCAGCCCGATGTGGGATTTTGGCACGATTGACCCAATATAATATAGTTCCTAGAGAAACATATTTGGAAACAAGGATACACCACCAAATATTAGCATTCAAGAGGCCAAAGTGATTTCACTACCATATATTTCCCAAAATAGAAAATATTCTTAAGACCCCACCCAACTTGGTACTTGGGCATGGGAACCTACTTCCACTTGACCAAATGATATGTACTACCTTTCCATAAATAGTTGAAACATGTTTTTTTAATTTTGTTCAGTATTCCTTTTATATTAATTATTAGTAAGTGCTAATACAATAGGATAGCTTCAAGAAAAAAACTTAACGATCATCGAGAACCATCCTCTTGACATCTAGATATTAAACCAAAAGTTAAATTACATTTCCACTTTCGTTGTATTTATTGGGCTTAATGTTATAATCAAGGTTCTTGAAACTAACTCCCATTTGAAATGTAGTGAATTTGAAAATAGCAGTCCAATGTCCATGAATGTTTTCCTTGACATATTGGAAACGAATAGATGACTTTTCTAAGTTAATATTCATCCTTACTACTAAAAAAAATATATTTAATAAGCTGCTTACATCACTCTCATTCTAACTCATAGCATAAACTAAATAGAAGCACATCATCAACAATAATAAATAAGTAAGATGAATATTCCTCTAATCAAGAAACCCTAGATATGATTTAATTGCATGTGTTTGATGATTTCTCAATTGAGGCCCTTAGAAATGAGGATAAATAGATAAGGAAATAGAGGGAAGCCTTGAGGAATGTCTATGTTTCGGTTGAAAAAAATCCAATCCTACACCATTTATTAACATTGAGAATGAGGATGACATCACATAACCCATAATATAGTTTGCAATTGGTAGGATAAAACCTATCTGAAGTAGTAGAACTATTAAATAGGTCTTAAGCCCTGAGGGATAGATCAACTGGTCGTGTCCTTATCATTAAAGAACCTTTTCTATTTAGAGGTCATGGGTTAAATTCTCTCAACACCCTCGAGGTCAAGCTCTGTGGTTGAGTCAGAAGGAAGTGATCTCGTCGATTGGATCTTCCCAGTACAAATATTTTATGGGCATAGTGTTCACCGATCTCCTGGGTCCACGAACCACAAAGAAAATAAATAAATAAATAGGTTGATGAAACTCCATCATAGTCTTTTGATATACACAATTTGAGAAATTTTGTGGAGATAACAATTCTTTTTATTTTGTGGATACCTTCCTATGTCAATTCAATTGCTTTATCAAGAAGTCTTCCTTTTAGAAAACCAAATTCCTATTTAACCTAAATAGGTCATCACGGAATTTTTGCTATAAATTTTGTTCTACGAAGTTTGAGAAGCTGAAATTTTTAGAGAGTGAAGCCGAAATCCTGAGGAACATCGTCGCAAAATTTCAAAGATTGGTTAGCAATATTTTCGGAGATATGATCTGTGGAAATTAGGTCTTTTTCAAGCTCCCGAATTTCATCTCAAAGAGGTTACTGTGGAAAAATATTCATAACTCTCTCTCTGAGAATTGGATTGGAATGATGTAAAAAGTGGCCGCAAGTACACAAACTTTAGTTTCTTTCCTATCAATTTCAGAGCCAAAGGAGGAAAAAGTGACACGTGGAAAGCTGTACAAGTTCACTCTACTGAACTAGTCCATAATTAGGTCATCATAGGTGATTGGGAACTATTTTGTCTTCAAGAATCCAAATTAGGTTAGACCTGTGGCATTAGAAAGAGAATTTATAGGGCTATCTCAGGGCCAAATTTTAGATATTGAAGATCTAAAATCACAAAGATAATTTAGTTTCAATATCGAGCTCCTTAAAAGCAAGAAAAAGGTGTGTATTTGATTTTTAAAATTGCATAACGTTTTTCTGAAAAAGAAATTTGAGGTGATTCCAAGGGAATATTTTAGAATTTTTATCAGTATTGGGTTCTATAATGCCTCCAAAAAATAATTCCATATCCATTAAGCCCTCAAAAATTTATACTATGATGCATGAATAGGAAGAATTGTAGTATGAGATATCAAAATTACAGTACCAAGTGCAACAAATTTCGATCTTACGAAGAGAAAACGAAGATGTCATAGATGGTTTAAAAGTAGAAATGGAGGCTAAGTTGGATGGTTTGAAGGATCAAATAATAGCTAATATGGATGATAAATTAGTGGAAGATCACATTGAGCATCAACAACAAGTTCTCCAAGTCTCAAAGGATAACCTAACTTTGGTACAGAATCTAATGAAACACAAAGAAGATCAACATCTCATCGAAAGAAGTTCTGAAGCAATAAAAGAAATAAGAAATCAACAAGTACGATCAATTTCAGAGTATCACAACAAGTGGAAGAACTTTCCTGTAGAATATTCCACATGGGATGATGAGAATTTTATACAAAAGCATCAAGAAATAATCAAGCATTAAGGACAACACTTGTTTGAAGGAGAGGGGCATGTTAAGTCCCTATATTAATAGTGTAGTCCCTTATTGTGTTACCTTATTGTTATTCTTGTACCCCTGTAACCCCCATATTGTTATTATTGTGCCCTTACATTATTATTGTTAGGTCGGCTAGGGTTACTTTGTGGCCCCATTAGGATTACATTGTGGCCCCATGGACTCCTATATATAGAAAGGAGGTTTTTTCATTTGTATCATCCAAGAATTTTTCTTTCATGTAATGTATTGGAGGTTTCCCCTTCGAAGTGGCTTATTTCTAAGGCGTTGATATCTCTTTTCTTCTATTTTTGGAGCTGGTTTCACAAGACACTTGAGAGAGTGATTTTATTCTTACCAAAAATTATTACCTTGGAAATCATTTTGTACTAAGTATTGCAAAGGGAAATAGGTATAAAATAACTAAAAGTATTTAGGACATTCCACCTTTGGGATGAGATTGATGAATGAATTGTGAGCCAATTTCCATGGTTTGTAGACTTTAAGTAGATCCTCTATCACAACGTCAAATAAATTGATAAATAATTAAATATTCAAACCATTTGAGCCTATCATTTTATCCTTTTGAAAGGTGTGAATAATAAACAAAATTTCCTCTACCGACATGGGTTTAAAAATATCTATGTTATCCTTGACCTCGACAAGCCTTTTAATAGAGATAAAATAGAGAGTGTGTCTCCAATATTCTCAAGTTCTAATACCTTCAATAAAATTTTGAAATGATGTACACCAGTGATAGTTAAATCCTGGAATCCTTTGATTTTAATCTTTGTGTCTTCGGGAAAGTCCTACATCATGTTTTGGTTCTTTTAGTGGTTATCAAAGATTTGGAAGTATTTATGTTTCTGGTCCCAAAACTCCAACCATAATGCATGGATTTGAGTATTCACTCCCACTCTTGATGTAAGAGGAGTTTCACTCTTTTTTTTTCCAACATTCGCATGTGGTACACTTGATCTTGAGTAAGATTATTCATGTCCTAACCTTTAAAGTGCTCTACTAGTTCCACCTTGATCTCAAAATTATTTGTAGACATTTGTCTCCTTTCTTCATGAGCCCATATAGTGACCTTCTCCTTAAATTTCTTAAGATCCAAATCAAATTGGGAACAAGTGACCAATATTTTTTATATTCAGAAGGCACACCCATGTTTTTCTCCCCCTTTCGCACTTCCAATACCGTAGGAAAGTGTTATGAAACTCGAAATTTACCATTTCACAATCACTATTGTGCAATATTCTAGATCAAATGATGCAGGAGCATCTATTTTCCATATTCACCTTTAACCTTCACAGGTCAAAATCCATTTACCAAAGGAATTTGGTTCCCTTAATTTTATTTAATTTGTAATATTTTCCTCAATATAATCTAGAAGGAATCTATATTGTTAACAAAGATAGGATTAATGTTATTTAGTTTCTATGTAAGAAGAAATATTTAGCCAATTTAGGAATTTGTTAGATAATCTAGCAAAATAAGTTGAGTTTTTTGAGTTGAATACAATATATTTATGTTATAAATTTGGAATGCAATTTTTGTTTGTGGAGAGAATATATAATTGAGAGTGAAGAGGTTGAATTGAGCCAGAGGAAGACTCCACACCGATGCTAAATTGTAATCTTCCTTTTCTTCTTGAATTAATACATTAACTATATATTTATTTGTTTGGTATGTATTTAATTTTCATGTGTGATCTAGAAATAGAGTTGGATTGGATTCTTAATTTTCTATAGTCATAGGTGATCAAGTCTTCATAATTAATTTCAAAGTTATAATTTTGTCTCGATATATGACATTTCAGGTTGGATAATTTAATTTCCGATAGATTCATTGAGAAAGATGTAATGAGAAGCCAAAATCCCATTGTAATTTTTCATCATCTGGATTAGTCGAGGTATGTGGGTCTAGGACTATCTGGGTTGCACAAGCATTAGCAGTATATCTTTTACTTGGATCTAAATAGAAACAACAAATAAATTTCAATTCACTTGGATTTGGACCACAACAAATTTTAATCTAGATTCATATCTTGAGATTCACACATTAAAGTTACCTGGGTCAAACCATATATGAGCCTCACCAAGGTGTGTCCATGAGAATTGTGTTAATTTTGGCAACTAGGGAGAAATTCCATAACCATCTCTTGACTTTGAAATATTATTAAAATTATTTTTTTGTGTAATCTCCAAGTCAACTCAAATAATTAGAGGTTAATCATGACATTCAAATCTAAATTCTACATAGGCCTTATCGGAGGGAAAATTATCTTATTTGAAATAAAATCTTTCCTTAAAGTTCACTTCAATGGATTCGTGTCAGCTCATGCAAAGGTTGTCACCCTTCATCAATGGAAAACCACTATAAATACCCCATTGGGGTGATCCTCAATAAAGTATGTGAATTTGATCCGCAATATTCTCTTGGGTATTTTCTATGAGATCTTTGCTTGGATTATTGCTATGAGGTTCTAAAATTTTCATAAGAGTTATTCACAAGGCTTCTTGGTCTAAGTTTTCACATAGAAACATTATGAGGCTTTTTCACAATATATTTTCAAGTATGAGGGTTAGAGGCCGAGGTATATCTCTATTTTGTTAAGGCTACAAGGATTACAATGTTTTTAGTGATCACTTCTTAGTATAGTCTCATGTCCTCTACGATGCATGGTCAGGACAATAGCTCCTGGTAGTGGCACAAGAAAATTATCCTTGGAATTGAGGTCTCAACATAACTACATACAATACGGTCTCAACAACTATTATGATTTCTCTACTTTATATTAACTTAACTTATCAGCACATATGTATGGAGCTTCAATAGTATTATTGGCATCCCTTTGTATTGGAATCAATGAGTTATTGTCATTTATGGAATCCTTTGCATGTATTGTATCTCAAAATTCTTGTTGGCAACACGGGAGTCTCAACACGTTAAGTCTATGTCATATGTAGACAATGCGAAGTGTATGGTATTGTATGGTTTTGGCACAACAGGTATATTTATCTTCAGTTTAGTATATGGTTTCACTCTAGGAAGCATCATGTCCAGAAGTCGTATAATCTAGGTCCAGTATAGATTTTACATTACAATATTAAAACCACACTATTATTACTACAATTCATTTTATAGATGACAATTTTAGCAATTCATAACAATATAATGTTTGGTATGTCAAGTAATGAAATATAAGTATAGTGTTTCGGAAGTTATGATATGGAATCACAGTATAGTTATGTTGGAATCATACTAATATTAGCATCACATTTATTTTGGGCATTACAATTATCACTACAATTTATCACTTATCACTATAGTTGGAACTGCACTTGGTATTACAGTTGTATCATTTCAATTGCATCATTACACTTTGCAGTTGTGTATGTAAACATTTAATATTCCCTAGAAACTTCAAGTGATATGCAGAGACCCTATCTCCAATAGTAACCCTAATCATCCTATATTCATATATACTAAGAGTGTTATACGAAATATTGACATATGTATGGCATCCTTCAAGTCCATAGGTAGTTAAGGTATTTTGGAAAGTTATTGATGTTAGTATCGTATGGAAATTTTGGTGATAAGACTTGTTCACAAATGAATTTGTGAACAAGTCATACCCATGGGTATTTTGTTGACATTTTTACATTATACCTCTTTGATTTAACTTTCGATGATATTCTAATAGAATAAGAAGAATTTAATTATGTGTTTTCCCCCTTATGAGGTTTTTCCCTGGTCTCCAATCAATCTTGGTGTCTCTATATGTGTGTGTGTTTCTTATAATGTTCTTTTTATTTTTACTACTCTATTGGTGAAGTTGTTCTTTATATATAATTTCATATGTATCTAATGATGTTATGGGGTGAATAAATGTGTAATTTATGAAAAGGATATAAATTCAATAATCAAAGCAAATAACAATGAAGCCCTAATAAAATTAACAAATTGAGTTGGATTCCTGAATTTCCATATATATGTTTATGAGATGGATAGGAAGTTATCCAAGGTGGACCCCACAATATGTGTTATAAAGGTGAACTACATCCAAATAAAAATTCATATATAGACCATAAGTAATCTAGGGTGGACCCCACTACTATTCATAACAAGAACTGTATTTTGAAGTTTGTGCTAAAAGGGATATCCAAGCCAAAATAAATCTGGGCCATTACAAAGTGCACAACATGGTGATGAACTGAATCACCATATTTCTATATTTCTTTCTCAAGGAAAAGTTATCTAAAGTAATTAGAGATATATGGGTATATATTATCTATATCTGTTGTTAACTAGAAAAATATTTGGATTGGTAAGAATAATTTGGATCTTGAAAATGTTCATAATTTGTGTTTCCACCGAAGGAGAGCTGAGGTTTCAGATCAGAACCTAGCGTGATTAGAGAATTTAAATTCTGAGTTTTAGGTTGACCGCCATTATTCCATGCAAATTTTGATTGTAAGATATAGATAAATATATCATATCTCCCATGAAGATTTGAAGTGCATCAATCCATAAATAGACAAAATTTAGTTTAAATTGGGACCTTAACATCAATTTTGTATCAGAGCACAAAATTTTCTCGAATATGGCAAAAATATGTAGAGGAGAAACTAGAGGAGAACTTCAAGGAATTCCTATATAAAATTCATCCCTTCAAGTAGAGATGAGGCACATTCAAGAAATATTATAAGCAATGGATACTACTCAAGAAATAGGAGATGACATGGGAGATGTCAGAGAAGTAGAAGAAAAATCTTCCAGTGAAGAAGAAGGTGAAGAATCAGCAAACGAGAAAATTTTGAAGATGATAGCTAAGATGACTATCAAACCAAAGAAAGAGGTGATTCTATATGAAGGTAATTAAAATGTTGATGAATTTATTATTAGATTAATTCCATGGAAAATTATTTTGATTACAAATATGTTGCTAAAGAGAAAAGAGTAAAGTATGCAGTGAAAGGTTGCACCTATCTATGGTGGGATGAAGTGAAAGTAGATATAAATACGAAAGGAAAGTCCAAGATCAAGATTTGGGACAGAATGGTTACAAATTTCAAAGGTAAGTCGATGCCTAAAGGTTACCAATTATATGTTTTAAATCAGTTATAGAATCTTAGAAAAAATTCTATGTAAGGGAATATACTAAATAATTTTACAAACTAAACATTAAAATTTGTCATGTTGAAGAGGATGTTGAAAATTTTTCTAGGTACATTAATGGTTTGAGGTATTAAACTCAGGAAGAGATTAGTATATTATCCCTAAGGAAAGTTAAGGATGCATATCAAGCTACTTTGAAAGGAGAAGAGAATATCACCAAAAAACAGAGTCAAAATAATAGAGGAATAATTTCTACAAGATGAAAAGGAAAATAGAGTCGAAAAAGAATATTCCAACCCTCAAGAAATAAAAGTGGAAGTTTTAGTATTCAATCACCAGGAGGAGGTGATTATAGAGGAATAATATATTTCTTAAGAGGCAAAGGTATAGGTAGAGACTACCAAGATAGATTTTAGATGTGTGGAACGTTTGGAGAGTTGTCATGGAAATGTCCATACAATACTCTAGCAAGTCAAAGAAGTGCACATGAGATAGAAGAAAAAGAGGAAAGTGTGAATTTAGTGGAAACAGAAGAAACCCCTGGAGAAACCGAATAATTATTTATGGAGATATTTATAATCAAATTAGCGAAAGAATCTAAGTAGCCAATCCAAATGAAAATATACAAAACCTGAGGAACAATCACATATAAAGTGATTGATAGTGGTAGTATAGATAATGTAGTTCTACTAAGATGGTAGAAAAATTATATTTGAATAGATTTAAAAACCTACGCCTTATAAAGTATCATGGATGAAAAAATGACATCAAATTTTGGTGAATGAACAGTGCAAGGTGGAATTTTAGATTGGCAGGTATAAATGCCCATGGATGTTTTCCATACTTTGTTGGGAATGGCATGGGAGTATGCTAGAAAATATATTCATGATGGAAGTATGAACACCTATGTACTTTATAATAATGATCAAATACACACATTGTTACATTTACAAGATATAGGAGCCAATGAATAAATTAGTCCTAATTTGTTTTTAATGAGTGGAAAGGGCCTACTACAAGAATTAAAAAAGGAAGAGGTACATTTTTCTCTAGTTGGAATGCCTAAGGTAATTTTTACTTGCACAAGGTTAGATTATTTCTTGAAGAAGTCAAATTTACATTAGATGAAATTTGTCATATCTTTGTTGATGATTTTCCAAGTTGATCTACCTCTTATTATAAGCATTAGTCATCATATAGACTTAATCCCATGTTCAATTATTCAAATAAAGCAGCATACATAATGAATTCACAAGAGAATGAAGAAGTGAAGAGACAAGTGCAAGAGTTGTTGGATAAGGGTCCCATCAAAGAGAATTTGAGACCATGTCTTATCCCTATAGTTCTCAACCAAAAGAATGATGGTGGATGGAGAATGTGTATTGATTTTAGAGCCATCAATAAAATTTCAATTAGGTATAGCTTTCCACTTCCATGCATTGATGCTTTAATTTATTGTTTAAGTGGTGCCAAATATTTCTCTAATATTGATTTTAATAATGGATACCATCATATTATGATTAGATAAGGGGATGAATGGAAGACAACCTTCAAAAAAAATTATGGATTGTGATGCCCAGTGGTCTCACTAATTCCCCTAGTACTTTTATGATATTGATGAATTTAGGTTTTGAAGGGGTTTATTGGTAAGTTTTTAATTATATATATATATATATATCGTATCTTAGTATATATTCATAAAAAGGAAGAGAAATTGATACATCTCTGGTTATTCTTGAGAACCTTGCGACAAGATAAATTATTAGTTAATTTTAAGAAACACAGTCTTATGAAAAAAGCAATTGGTATACTTAGGATTTCTTATTTCTAAATATGGTTTGAATATGGATCAAGAAAAGGTTAAAGAAACTATTAATTGGCATGTTCCATAAAATGTTTATGAGGTGAGAATTTTTCATGCTCTAGGAAGTTTTTATAGAAAAAAATATTAATAACTTTAGTATCATTTATTTTCCTATTGCAAAAACCACCAAAGAAACCAAACAACCATTCAAAGGGACAATAGAAATTGATAGGGATTTCAAATTTCTGAAACAAAAGATAACAATACAACCTCTCTTAGCCTTATGAGACTTCAATAAAAAAATTCAATTTGATATAGATGCAAGTGGATTTTCTATTGTAGTTGTTTTAAGTTAAGATGGAAATTTGATTGCTTATTTCAATGAGAAGTTAAATGACGCAAAATAGAAATATTCCTATTATGAAAAGGAAGTCTATGCTATAGTTCAAGCCTGAAATAAATGGAGATATTAACTCAATCCCAAGGAATTTGTTTTGTATACAGAAAATCATGCTTTGTATTTTATCAACAGTCAACCAAAATTGAATCAAAGACATGATAAGTGATTAGAATTTCTACAAGATTTCACTTTTGTAACTAAGCACACAATTGGTTCACCAAATAAGGTATTTTATGCATTGAGTAGAACTAATTTAGGCGTAATGAATTCCATGTTAAATTATTGGGGTTTGATGAGCTCAAATAAATTTACAACGACGATGCATATTTTACTTAGGATGCATATAAAACATGTGATAATCCAATCAACACGCATAGAAGTCAATGGTTGATTTATATGATTTAGGAAGGTTTTCAATTCAAGGATAGTAAGCTTTACATACCAAAATACTCAATGAGGGACAATTTGATAAAGGAAATCATAAAATATAAAAATAAATAAAAATAAAGGATACTAGAAGAGAAAATAAATTTGGCAGAAAAGGCCTCAAGCCATATCTCTATTCTCACAATGTATATTCATATTTCAATGATACAAATATATAATACGATGATGAAATACCTCAATTTATCTTACCATGACACATCAAAAAAGAGATAATGTAGGATGAGAGAAAATAGGATCTAGAAACTCTAGAAAAATACTTAGGATAAAAACTATATCCCAATATGTGAAATAAATAAAGGTGGTACATTAGGAATTAATGATTTTTTATGTTAGTAAGAGGTTAAAATTCCCCCCTTTAATCATAAGTCTAAGTATTAATACCATAAATTTAACATAAACAAGTGCTATCTCCAAGTCTTCATGATGAACCTCTTATGTTGAGCCTAAATGAAAAACTGTTTGAACAACCGCCAAAAATGGATGTGCAAAACTACAATATAAAGAGAGTGGAACAAGAGAGGTGAATTAGCTGCAAGTCTAACACATCCCTGAAAAATCTTGACAACTCAATATAACACCAATATGCAATGAAAAAGTATCCATTTATCCTTTGCTAGGTCGAATGACCATGCAAGTGAACGAAAAAGTCCACAAATTTTCTCTCAATCAACATCCCAATCTTATATCCAATGCATGATTCAACCACAAAATATTGAACCATATTTTCTACAAATTTTTCTTGTCTATCTGGAAAATTTTGATGCCTAGAGCACAATTTCATTATGTTTTTGAAACTTTCAATCTAACAACCATTTCCAATTTCATTATCAGGAAAACCACAGTGGAGTACTATCAAGACACTTTTGATAGGATAAGACGAATTTATTTGTTGAATTCTTTTTATTTCTGGCCAGGTATGAAAACTGGTGTGAAGAGATTCATTGAAAGATGAAAATTATGTGAGCTTTCTAAAGGAAGGAGTCAGAATGCAAGGTTATATCAATCATTGTCAATATCAAGTAAACTATGGGACTCAGTGAGCATGGATTTTGTTTTGGAATTTCCTCGAACTGAACGAGGTAATGATTCCATTTATGTGGTTATAAACAAATTTTCAAAGATGGAACATCTTATCACTCTAGTAATTCTAAAGTTGTGAGATTTTTGTTTTTAGTCAAAGAATACTAGAGGTAACCACAAACCAACTTCAAACTCTAGGATCTAGCCTTCCTAGGGTTCAGAGAGGGCTCTCTCTTTAAAATTTATCTTTATTTTGATTTGTAAATATTAGGCTAGTTATGAATGTGCAACTTTGTTTTGGTTTTGGTAGATTTGGTGGAAAAAATCACTTGAAAGGAAAGATAGCGAGAAATCTATTTGTCCATTGGGCTAAGGAGTCAAAATCAAGCAAACAAGATTGGGATCAAGGCCAAAAGGTCAAATGTTTTTAGGGAAAGACAGATAACCCTTGAAGATCTTGGAAAGTTTTTTTTATGAGGTGGTATGATCGAGATAAAGGGAAATTAATAATCCTTTGATCTGGAAAAGGAAGTAATAGGAAGAGGTCAAATGAGAGAGGGAAAAATTAAGGGTTCCCTACACTAGAAATTAGAGGAAAACATATAAATGATAACTAGTTAAAAACAAGGTGCTTTTAACAAATCCTATAGTAATGCTCCTAGTTATTCATTCAGATTTAGAAAAAACATAGATGGATGCATGTAACAAAGAAAGATAACAATGACAAGTAAGGAAATACTTCACTCCAAATAGCTCATCACAGGAATCTTGAGGTATGATGCCAATTGGTTTGATCCAACCTGCTAACTCAAAATTTGACACACAAAAGCTTTGAAGTCCAACAAGAAATGACTATAACAATCTCCAACAATTTTATTCCACACAAAACACTTCTAAGGATGAAGTATTTATACATAGTTCTTTACAAAATATCGTAGAAAGCTTCTAGGAATTATCTCAGGAAAATAAAATATCTTTACAACAATAATAGAGACATCTGCTTAACAAATCAGCAAGTTGTCCTATTTTTCCAAAATAAATAGAAACTGTTTTGAAGATAAGATGCAGTTGGCTGCCTTGGTGTCCTCCTTTCTGGCTCTTAGATATTTTTTGGAATCTTATCTGCCTTGTTTGATACTCTTTCTCTGATTCTCTTTATTCACTGATACTCTCTAAACTCTGATACTCTTTAACCATAATCAAAAATTGTTTACTGTTGTAAAAATATGTTTTGACTGTAAATCATAAAATATTTTTCTTCCTTCTTTCATTTTTATGTCTTTTATCCTTCATAATAAATCCGTGAGTGCTTGCAAATCCCCATCTTTAATAATTTGTATATTTTTTAATTTCCTGAAGTTTTCATCAGCTTCATTATATCTAGCAAAGGTTGGCTTGATGATAAACAAGTGTTTTATCTCATGTTGCAAATAGAATAAGTCTTCAAAACTCTTGAGTAACACTTTTCCAGTTGGAATAACCTGACCTTGTGTTTTATTTACCTGTTCTTTTGGAAACTCTCTAATTTTCTTATCATAGTCATTCTGAGGCATCAGTTTATCATTAATGACCATAATGTCAAGCAGTCCTTTTTGCCTCAAATTTGTGAATTTGACCATAAACCTGGTTATGGAAGTATTCATACCCTCACACTTTTCTTCCAGCTGCCTCAACAGATTCTTCTTTGTAGTAACTTTCCTAATTTCTAGGATAGTTTTAGTCTTGTCTGTAATCTTGAGTTCTTCTAACTCCTATCTATTTTTGCTATTAAGGAAGGTGATCAGCCTTAAAGCTTGCTTTGGTTTGTCAGCCAGTTCACTTTGAGTCTTTTGAATTTCTTCTTGTGCTTTTAGTAATAAATCTCTTTGTTCAAAAATTACCTGAATTGAAGGCCACACATCATGGATGGCTTCAATGACATTGTTCCAAAGGTGATTTTGATGTATGATATTTTCTCCTTTAATGTCAATTCCTTTTGCAATTTCTTCAACTCTTTATTCGGTCTGATGGAATTTTTTTTCATGTGTCTTTGCATTTATCTGATCTAATTTTCTTGATTTCTCAATAATTTCTACCATATTTTTCAACCTTTTAATCTCATTTGTCTTTAAAGGCATTTATTCCTTTGCTTTCACTAATTTGTTGGCCTCATATGTAGGTTGTACTGCTATTGTAGATGATTCAATAGTTGACGTTGTGGAAGAAGTTATTGGCACTGCAGTAGCCAGTGGTTCTTTAGGTGCCAAATTTTCAGCTAAAGGTGAAGGCACTGCTGTAGTGATTACTAGAATAACTGTAGGAATCTCTGGTATTTTCACTTTCTCCTTCTCTTGGACAAGTTTTTCCATTTGAATATCCATCTCCTTAACCAGGGCTGTCAACTGAAGAATTAAATTCATCATGTCATCTTTTTCATTCTGTTCCTGTATGATTTATTTTGTTTGAGGATGTTCACTTTGAGGAAGTTTGAGTTGTTTCCTCAAAGCTACTATATCTTCATTTTTCTTCTTCACCAATAATTTTTCTGCTTTGATATTAGCAGGGTCATATCCCACCTACAACACTAGTTCTTTTAAGGCTTTTATCCTTAGATCCTTGGCATACAATGAGGTTTTTTCCATCTTCATCTGATCTTGCATGTTGGAGATGGTGTTTTGGAGCTTCTGAGCACTCATGATTTAATTTGTGACAGTAGAATATAACATTTCTAAGGTCTATATATGGAACTCAATTTGATCAGGAGCATGGATCTTATCTGTCTGGACTTCCAAATCAACTTTCTTATAATCTACCATTGTCTTTGGAGATTTGACTATGGCTTGTAACACTGACATGATTAGCTTTTGATTAAAATAATCAAATGCAGAAAGGAGCATTTTTTTCACACTTGGAGTTTGTTTGAGATATTGAGAATAAATATTATTTTTTATCTCTTCATTCTTCAGCTTGATTTGTTTATATTTTTCTTTGATATCCAAATATTTTTCCTCAGTTGCCTATGAGGAAGAAGCTTCCATGATTTGTTGTCTTTATATTAATTGTGCATCTTCATTTTTGATTTGTTCTTCATTCTGATTCTTATTAGTTGGCTCATTGATAATCACAGTAGCAACATTTGTCTTTGGAAAATCTATATTGGTATTTAAAAGCTCTGTTTCTTCCACATCAATTGTTACTTTTCCTTTACCTACTGAATCTAATTTGGGCCTTTTGTTATATATGAGCTTGAACTTAGTTTTAGTTGTAGTTTTTTCCACATAGGCTCCTACTTCCCTTACTCTTTTAGTGGATTTTTCTAGCTGATTTGCACTCTCTAAAGTATGAATAGTATTAACTTTGTTCACTGCATATGTTAAGGTGTTTTTAGTCCACTCAATCTGATTTTCAAATTTTTCTATTTTTGGTTTTGATTCATGGATGAAGGGTGTTTACTTATATTTAACTCTTAGCTTACTCAAGATCCCTTGTGGATCACAATTCCAATGAAAACTTTCTTACAATTTGAATTCCAATAACTACTTTTCTTCTTCTTTCTCTGCATCCCTGTGATTGCAGATGAATGGCCCTATTTGATTCTTTAGATTGAATTGAGTTTTCCTCTTAGCTACCATTAAATTTATGGAATCAGAGTTTAGGATCTATTTGATATACTCCAAGGCAAATATCCTCATTGAAGGATGTTTGGGTAGCTTGTAAGGTAACAAAGCTGACCCAAAGACTCTGATCTCAGTATATTTTTCATACAAATACCAGTCACCAACCTTACTCTGCTCTGACAACTGCAATATATTTTTCATTTCTTCATTTATTCTTGGTTTCTCTCCTTTGGTTAACATTGTGATCACTGGATGTAAGAATAACTCTAAAAATTCTGAATAACTGAAATCTGTACATTCTTTCCTGAGCAAGGATGTCTAGAAAATGACGGATAGGGGATTTCCCTCTATGCCCAATTTTTTAAGAGTAACTAGAAATTTATCTGATTGGAAATATAAAAACATATGAAAAAGGAAGGAAGTATATCTGAACACTCCTTCAATTTGAAAATTAGTCACTTGATAATGAATATTATCTGCAATGAAACCAGCATAATCAAAGATTACTGATGGTGATTTACCTGGGGAAAATGTGGATAAGAACCCCAATATGGACTCATATGTGTGTTCATCAGTAAAATATCCAAGGATGAAGGAAAGAATGGAAATCACATGTCTTGAACCTTCAGGGAATTTAGCAGTAGAATATGGGGGATTTAGCTTAGGAATTTTTACATGCAAAGGCATAAATGTCTGAAAAATCATTAATATCTTAGGAAAATATAGGCCAATATATAACTTGGTGAGGGCCTCTATCGATAAAAGGACTACTTGGGGGTTAGGCTGAAGCTGTAGCATTTGGTTAGTTGATTCTGCAGTAATGGTAAAAAGCACTTCGTTATTGGAATTTACAATGGCTCTTTGCTCAGGTACATAATGTTGTTGACATAACCTAATGACTTCCTGGCATGGGTGAGTTATAGGGATAACATAATTGGGCAAGTGGGATTCCCAAATATGGACTTCTTCTTCATTATCTAAAGACTTCTCACAGCACCAGTTATGGATATCAAGCAGGTTAAATTCAACAATGGGATCTGCTATCTTGTAATCAGTATCAGTTAATGGGATATGTTCAATGTCTATGACTGGGGGTTGTAAGGGATTAACAACAATAGTCGAATTAGAAGTCATTGCAAGGGTTGGTTTAGGCACTTTGGAAGCTTCGAGTTTGCTATAGCTCTGCTTTTTAGGCATTTTGGGCTACTTCTACAAGTTTAGATAGTTTGCAGAAGTAATTTTACTTTTGGCAGAGGCTTCTTGGATAAATAGGAAAAGTATAGTGTTTTATTAGGGCTTTATTTCAAATTAGGTCTGTCAAAGAGGTTTACAAGCTTTTGAATTGGCTAAAAACAAGAAAAAAGGGTTTCTTGAGTCTCTTACTGAGAAATTGGGTTAAAAAATCTGTTGAAGTAGGTCACAAAGGCTTAGGATACTTTCAGAGGTTTTCTGGTTTAATTTAGGGCTTAAAATAGTTCATCAAACTGTGAAAACTCACAAATTTACTCCAAAAGTGTGTGCAGTAGTAAATAGGGTTTTTTGGAAAAAAATTGACAGGGTTTGGCCTGTTCTTTGGGATTTTTAATAGTTTCTTTCAATTGATTTTTGAAACTCTAAGCATGCTTTTGTTCTTTAAAATGTCTTTCAAATCAATTACTGGTTCGAATTTCAGAAAAATACCTGTTGTATGCAGGGATTTGGGATTCAGAACATTTTCTGAGGTTTTGGATGAAACAACAGCTTCTGCGGAACAATATAAATACTTCTTGGCAGTCTTCAATAGTCACAGGGCAGATTTTGAAGGCTTTTTTACAAGAAAATGGCAGAAAAAGATGTTTTTACATTCAGGAGGTTTTGTGCAGGGTTAAAGTGCATAATAATGAGAAATGTATGCATTTTTGTAGGTTTATTAAACATATTGGTTACATTTAACTCTGCATTGAATGTTGGTCACATCGAGCGGGAGCGGTGGTTTCAGAATCGGAGGATCAAAACCATAAGTGGTTATCGCGCATGTTTTTGGCAATAAGTGGTATCAAGGCTAACCCACGTGATCCAACAGGAATCAACCACGTGGAGGAGAGATAAAATTGTAAAACATCCCATTTCGCACAGATTTGGACTGGGAGTGACTGTGCAACTTTTCTACGCGATATCGAGCTTCCGCCATTGGATCTAAGCTTCGTTTGCGAACGCCTCAGATTAGTTGGAGAAATGAGTTGGAATGAAAGTGGGGCCAAGGTTTCATTAATGTGGTAGGTTTTAAACTTTATGAAAAGGAATTTAAACAAAGTTTTTAAACCTTTAGGCTTTATCTAATATGTGGCGGGGGTTTAAGGTTTATAAAAACATTTATACAATGTTTCAATCAATGCATATGGGTGCAGGCTTTATTTTATTATATAGTTTTCAACCTTTTGACAGTTTTAAAACTATAGGGGCAAGATATTTGCATATAGATATGCTTAGATAAATGGGGTAATTAGGCGGGGTTTTATATTCACGCACATGGGATAATAAACCTTGGTCTAAACTTAAAATAGTGGGTCTTTTAGAGGGTTATTTAAAATAAAAGGTTTTAATATTATATGGGATGGTGAAGTTAGGGATTTAATACAATAACTTAGTAGTTAGTAATTAATATGAAATGAAGAGCTAATGTAAAAATGAAAACAAAATACATGTTAACTCTAATTTAAAGTGTAAATAATAGACAAAGTAAAGCATTGTTGTCTTTTTAATATTTCACACTTTAAGTTAGGACAAATGTATTTTTAGGGTTTATGAATGATTTTTTGAAAGGGAATGAGATTAGCTATTTAGGGTTTAGCTTTTACTAAGCAAAAATGGGTTTTTACATAGGAACAAGGGATCATGATTAATGAATGAACGGTAAATGTTGATGAATGTGGGTCTAGTGTGGGAATTCGATATGTTTAGTTAACCAGTCATCGAGCCTTGGGTTCGGTCCCAACAAAAGTCAGATAAATGCTCTGAGCCTTTTTTACTGATAGTTAGAATACTAAATATTTGAGGGGAGGGGAAATTAGTAATTTTTCCTAATGATGCTTTATTACATGATTGCTCAACTGCTTTTTACCTACCCACCTTTATTTCTAACATTTTTAATTCATTTTCATGGGTGCATTTAGGCTTGCAACCCTAAAACATTTTTCTTTCAAAACACAAAACTATCTAAGTCTACCTTATTTCATCCGAGGGCTGAGATTAAACTATTGAGCTCCTCATTATTCTCTACCTATCTACTTATTTGTCAAGTTTAAACTGTTTGACAAATCTTTATTCTCTATCTAAAACATGAAATTAAAAGCATGAAAATTTAAGATTAAACTGTTTAACTGATCATGGATTATGACATTTATTGACACTATGCACATAATCATTATTCTTGCAGTAAAAGTAAAAGTAGTGGCATTTGGACTTGCTCACTTTCAAGTCTTATTTTATCTCTTTTTTTCTTTTGGGATCTATATTTTTCTAAGTCATTTTATCTTTCTTTTAGGACTTTTTACCCTCTTTTAGGCTTTTTATTATTTTTCTTTCTTTCAAAATATGGGAGAACAACTTGCAGAAAGCAAGGTATGTACATATTTACAAGACTATCAAAGTCAATTCAAAATTTATGAACCCTATTATTATAGGAACCTAATAGTGGCTCCACATGGGGATGTAATTTCTTGGTGAAATGTCAAGAACTCTAAGACTAGTAACCTTTGCAATTTGACTGTGATGACCCTGTAAATGTCTTCTGATGTCTGCAATTTATTCATACTTATGATATTTACCTCTAAAAGCTTATGGCCTTCTCTCCGGGCTTCAACTTTGTTAGGGAAACATCCAATCCAATCTAAAATATGTAATTTATATGTACAATGATCAAAGTGAATAAAAAATAACTATTTGTTAACTCGAGAGAGTAGTAGTGCTTCAGCATTCTGTCATTTACTGGTCCTTCTTGCAGATATGTTCCATCCATTTCTTTTAGAAAGAAAGCATTATTACCTCTATATCCATAAATCACATAAGGTCCTTTCCACAGAAAATCAAATTTTCCATGTGTACCTTTGTCTTCTCTTCTGTAATCCCACTTTAACACTTTATCTCCAATGTAGAAATCATCTTCTTTACTCTTTTTATCAAAACATTTCTTGATCTTATCCTGAATGACTTGAGATTTGATATAAACTTCTTCCCTTGTCTGTTGCAAGTGAATATTTTGATTGATCCTTCTTTGAATTTCATTTGTTATCAACTTGTAACTCTTGGATAATTTTCATCACTGATACACCTAGGGAGGATGGAAAAACAGCATCCATTCCATAAAAAAGTTGGTAAGGGGAAGTACCAATGGATTTTTTAGTAGTAAGTCTATCTACCCATAAGGCATTGACTAATTTCTTATTCCAAGTCTTTTTATTGTCTTCAAGTAACTTTTTGATGATGTTTACAAGGCTCTTGTTTGAGGATTCAATTAGGCCATTACCTTGGGGGTAATATCCAGTAGAATGACCTAAGGTAATATGGTATTTGTGGAAAAAGTCAATCATTTTCTTGGATTTGAATGTTGTTGCATTGTCAATAATTATCTTTTGGGGACATCCAAATCTTGAAAGAATGTTATTCTATAGGAAGGAGATAATGATAGTATATGTGACTTGTCTGGAGGGTATGCTTCAATCCACTTGGTAAAATAGTCAGTGGCTGTAAAAATCCACTTATGTTGGCCTACAGATGGAGGGTGAATTTCACCAATGAAGTATAAACCCCATTGTTGAAATGGAATTTCAGTTTAAATGGGCTTTAAAGGGAGGGGTAATAATTTCTTCTTACCCTCAAAAATTTGGCGCTTGTGACAGGAAGTTACATACTTTTTGACATCAGCAAACAAAGTAGGCCAGTAAAAACCAACTCTCAGGATCTTGTCTGCATTAGTTTTCCAATATAGGTGTCCTCCACAGTCACTTGCATGAAATTCTTCAAGTATTTTGTCAACTTATTCCTTTAATAAACAATTTAATAAAATCCGACTATGATCTCTCAAAAAAATTACATTGTCTAAAACACAAAATCTTACTGCCTTTAGTTTTAAAAATCTGGCTTTGGTTCTTTACAATCCAGGAGGAGATTGTAAGTTTAGGAGTACAAATATGATATATGTATACCAAGGTGAGTCTGAAAAGGCTTCACTGATCGTGAGTCGCCATCTCTTCCCGATCATCTACTTGGGAAATAAAATTTATGTCTAGGGAATTACAGTTAGATTCATCCATAAGTCTGGCTAATCCTTGACCTTTGATGAGCTTTGTGGGTTTTATCTCTATGTCATATTATAAGATAGTGGCAATCCACTTACCTCTTCTTCCATCAAGACCATCCTAAGTAAGAATGTCTTTTACTACAGAATTTGGGAGATAGGCAATCATATGAGAGTAGAGAATATAAACTTTGAAGTCTTTAATGGCCTTTACCAAAGCTAATGATTGTTTCTCCATGATGTTGTAATTCAAAGGGGCATCTCTAAGGACCTTACTGAAAAAAGCTATGGGTTGTTCAAATCCCTGGTCATTTTTCTACAGTAAAACTACAGCAATGGTGTGTTCTGAAGCAAATGAAAAAATTATGAAATCTTTCTTAAAGTCAGGACTTATTAGGACTGGAGTTTTAGTTAAGGCTTGTTTGATGGAGTCAAATGACTGTTTAGCCTAAATATTCCATTTAATAACTGAATATTTTGTAAGCATGTTATTTAGTTCTCTAATTATCTTTGCTAAATTGGATATGAATCTTCTTAAAAAATTAATCTTACCTAGAAAGGCTTGTAATTCTTTGATTTTTCTTGGTGGACTGATGTTAAGAATTTCTTCTATCCTAGCAGGATCTATTTTGATTCCTTCTTTAGATATTATGTGTCCAATTAACTTGCCTTCTTCTAATCCAAATACAATTTTCTTAGGGTTTAAAGAGATGCCAAATTTCCTGCATTTAATAAAAACTTGTTTCAAATGATCCAAGTGTTCATTGTTAGTTCTCGAAAACACAGTAATTTCATCTAAGAAAATCACTAAGAAATCATGTATTTCCTTTGCAAAAGCTATATCCCTAGCTCCTTGAAAGGTTTCCCCTACATTCATTAGACCAAGAGGCATTTTTACATACATAAAAGTGCCCCAAGGAGTAGTAAATGTTGTTTTGGCTTGATCTTCTTTTTGGACTAAGATCTGGTTGTATCTTGAAAAACTATCTAAAAGTGAAATCCTAGAAAAGCCAACTACCCTTTGTAATATATGATCCATTTTAGGTAAAGGGTAATTATCTTTTAAGGATACATTGTTTAGATTCCTAAATTCAACACACAATCTTATCTCTCTTATTTTATTTCTTGTTGGAACTAGGTTAGAAACCCAATCAGAATATCTGATTGGTGCAATTATCTGTGCATCATACATTACTTTCACTTGTTTTTCTATCAAAGGCAATAAAACAGGGTTAATTCTTCTCAACTTTTGTTTAAAGGGCTTTTGATCTTCTTTTATTGGAATTTTATGTTGAATAATGTTGGTGTCATAGGATTTGAGATCCTCATAACTCCAAGAAAAAACATCTTGATATTCCCTTAAAAGAGTAATATATTTTTCCATTTCTTGTTGAGGTAAGCTTTTGGAAAGTTTGATTATTTTGGGTTTTAACTCTGTACCAATATTTCATTCTTCTATATCAGATCTAACTGGCTCCATTTTGGGTTTTCTAGCTACATCATTTGATTCAAAAAGATCTTTTAAGGGAGTTAAACCTTTGGGTAATAAATTATCCTTAAGATTCAATATGTCAGATTCATCATCAATAATTTCTTCAATCTCTACTTTCTCTAAGTTATCAATATCTGATTGACTAAATGTAGTTGGTTTAGCAAACTTTATTCTATTTACATCTATATTATTTAAATCTATTTCACAATCTAAATCTTGATCTATAGTACAATCTATATCTATCTTACAGTTCTGAAATTCACCTTCATTGTTCATGAACTTGTGAATCTGTTCATCTTGAGAAAAAAATTGCCAATATTTTAAGTTGTCTGGAATTATTGGGCTATGCTTGACTTCAGCAGTATATCTATGATTAGGTTGGAATGGTAAATTGCATGTACTGGAAAAGGTTGCTAAACAGTGAGCCTGTATATTTTGTTTTCTAGGTATAGCAACAAATTTACATTCCAATAAATCATTGGTTAAATCTAGCACAGTGTCTCTGTATCGGCTTAATCTAGGATCGTAAACAGAATATACTCCATTTATTTGTTTTATGATCAACTATAAATATCCCATGATTAATATTCTTTTGCCTCCTGAGTTCCTAATAATTTGGAGTCCTAGAATGAGGGCTTCATACTCAGCCATATTATTGGTACATTTGAAATTGAGCCTGAAAGCATGGCCTTCTGAGTGATTAGTCTCCATGTTTTTTATCCAAACTCCTGCTCCCGCTCTTAACTTATTTATTGAAGTTTGAACCATCAAAGTCTAAATTCCATAAAGATTCATGAAAAATATTATCATTGTTTGGTTTTTTATTTTTATCTATTAGTTCAGTTTTGATTTCATTAGTTTCATAGTTAGATAAGATAAAATAATCAAGGTCAGTTGGTGTAGAGTAAATTTGGTAATTTATAGATCTTTCTGTACTACTGACCATGAACTTCATCAATGTTTCTCTATATAACTTCTTAGGCTGACCAAAAACTGATATAGTAGCATAAGACATGTCCAATTATAGATATCCCTATAACTTTTCTCCCCATGAGCGATATAGTAACATTCCATATTTAGGTGGGATATCAGCTACTAAAATGTCCATTAATATACTCTTACCGGGATATTGAACTAGTGTTGCACACAAATCTTTGATTAAACATAGGCATTTAACTTTACTAGAATAAAATGAAAACAAATCTTTGTAGGGCCTTGTAATTTCCAAATTTAGAGTTTCCATTATATCTCTAGGCATTAGATTATGGGAAGCTCCTAAATATAGCATGGCATTGTGTAAAATTTGATCATGAATGGTAACGCTGATATAGAATGGAGGAATTGCTCCATCTACATGTTTTCCATTCACATCTGGGCCAAAAATCAACTCTGGCTGATCATCATTTAGATTTATGTAATCTTCTCCATCATTCATGTTTAATGTTTCAGTTATGGTTGATTTATACAAGTCATGTTTTATTAATTATGTCATAGGAATTGGTATTTTTAGCTTTGCAATTTCAGATTGTATGTTGAATGTATGTTGATATTTACTGATTTGAATCAATTCTTCTTTGGTAATTATAGTTTGTGTTGGTTTGTCTTGTTTTTCTACTGTATGTTTTCATTTTCAATTGGTTTGACATTCTTTGTTTGTGTCTCTTGTGTTTTACTGTTCCTAATTTTCTTTTTAGGGATTGTTTCTGAAGCAGTAGATGTTCTTTTAGACTTAGAATTATCAGCAGATGTTTTTTAAGTAGCAGTTTTTGGATCCACTGATTTATGATCAGCAGAGGGTATTTTAGGATCTAAATTTTTTGTTTTAACATAATTAGAAGCTTTAGCAGCAGTATATTTCTGTGAATCTTTTGTAGCTTGAGCAACTTCATCAGTAATATCAACAATTTTAGGGCTTGATGCATTTTTAGGACTACAAATTTTTTGGGAAGAACTAGAGTTTTGCTTATTTTCCCTTAGGATAGTTTGCAAAGCTTATGTTTTGGGAGCTTCTACTGTTTTCTTATTCTGATTTTGGGAAGTATTCTTGGTATAAGAATCATTTTTTTTCTTATTTCTATGGTTATATTGACTCTGTATTTCATTTATAGCATAGTCATAACCTTGCTTATAATCAAAGGATTCACTTGAATCTAATTTGAGTTTTTAAAGAGAGAATACATACAGGTGAAGTAGATTAAAGAGGAGAGGAATAACCTGTTTTTGAGTTTTTGTTAATAACAAAAACTCAAAAACAGGTTATTCCTCTCCTCTTTAATCTAATTTGAGTTGTTGGAGTTCAAATAATTCTTGATCTTCTTGAGTGAGAAAAATAGTATTACTATCATATATTCCCATTATATTTATTGAATCCTCATCATCATCATTATTCTGAGAACTTTTAGCATAGTTCTCTTGAAAGGGAGGCCTTATTGTTAAGTCTGGGGCCGTTTCTTTTGCTTTTCCTGAATTTTTGTAATTTCTAAAATTGGGATTTCTGATTTTCTGTTGATTATCCCATTGAGGTCTTCTTTCTTTGTTATCTAACCTATCCATCATCCTGTCTAAAGTTTTAGCTAACATGCCTAGTTTTGTGTCTGAATTGGAAGTTTCTTATTTAATGGTCACTCTTCTCTCATTTCTTAATCTAGCTTTTCTGGCTAAAATGTTTACTTCTACACTAACAACATATGTTTGCATTGTTTCTAAGGTTTCTGCATTTATTTCCCTCAACTAATAAGCCATGTCCATGTAAAATCCATTATGGAATTTGAGTAGGACAGAATTAGGAGTGGGTTAAATATTTGCAGGGATGGAATTGTAAAAACTATTATATCTAGTGCAGTAGTCTTGGACTGACTCATTTGGAGCTCTTCTCATGGCATCAAATTCAGACAATATCTCGAGTGGATTCCTTTTATTTTCCCATTTATTTAAAAACAATCTACGAAACACTGCTAAATCAGTTACACTACCAGCATCAAGGCCTCTAAACCACTTTGTTAATGTTTGTGCAAATAACCTCATTTGAACATCTGAATCATCAATCTCATGGAGTTCAAATAAATCTGTCATTTTAGTTATGTGTTGCTGAGCTGTATAATGGGTAGTGGCATCAAAATGTGGTAACTTAGTCTGATAGTCTTGAGGCATTTCATGAAGTTGTTGTGGTAAGACTAGGGGAGCATACCTAGTAGCCATAGCTTGAAATTTAGCTTGGCTAAAAGGTAAATTTCTTGGGGTTGAACTGGAAGTGATTGCTGATGAACTAAAAGCTGTAGTTGAGGTGCTGGGAAATGTAATTGGAATATATATGGAACTACTAGGGAATGAGGATGATGTGTTTGAAAAATCAAAAGGTAAGCTAGTGGATATAGTGGATGAAATGAGTGGTGGAAATAGTACTCTAGGTTGTAAACGTAATTTTGGGATAAATGGATCTATATATGTAGTAGTATTGGAAGCTATATATGATGTAGCAGCATATAGAGATGAGTCTACAGCTGGTATTATGGTGGTATGTAATTTTGAAACTGAAGGCTTAGGGGTATAGGCTAATAATTGAGCTAATTCAACAGCTTCATCAATATCTTTGAGAATAGTAGTATTAAGTTCTTCAATTTTAGTCCGATATTCAGCTTTTTTTTATTTAGATTCTACTGTACTATATTTATGTTTTTTTTCCAAGAATGAAATAAAAACAGGGTCTAAAACAACAGTATAAAGATCACTTTCAGATTGAATTCTAAACAAAGAACGCTCAAATTTTAGATAAAAATCTATATCTTGCAAACTAACTAATTCTTGTGGTAATGAATTGACTCTTTTTAATGACACTTCAGCTTCTAAATATTTTATCTGTTTTTTCTTTTTTCCAATTCGGTCTGGGTTATCTACTATTACAGCAGGTTTAGAATCCAAGTTAAACCTGGTATAGTAAATGTCCTAGAAGCCAGAATTACAGTTTTGAATACCCATAACTTATAAAATCAATCTTAAAGTAAAAGGGTGAATAAAAATATTTTCTTTAAGACTAGATTTATTACTAAGGATTGGTGAGATACCCAATGGAGTCGCCAGTAATGTTATCACTCTAGTAATTCTAAAGTTGTGAGATTTTGGTTTTTAGTCAAAGAATACTAGAGATAACCACAAACCATCTTCAAACTCTAGGATCTAGCCTTCCTAGGGTTCAGAGAGGGCTCTCTCTTTAAAATTTATCTTTGTTTTGATTTGTAAATATTAGGCTAGTTATGAATGTGCAGCTTTGTTTTGGTTTTGGTAGATTTGGTGGGAAAAATCACTTGAGAGGAAAGATAGTGGCAAACCTTTTGGCCTTGATCCCAGTCCTGTTCGCTTTATTTTGACAACTTAGCCCAATCGACAAATATTTTTCCCACTATCTTTCCTTTCAAGTTATTTTTCCCACCAAATCTACCAAAACTAAAATAAAGCTGCACATTCATAACTAGCCTAATATTTACAAATCAAAACAAAGATAAATTTTAAAGAGGGAGACCTCTCTGAACCCTAGGAAGGCTAGATCCTAGAGTTTGAAGTTTGTTTGTGGTTACCTCTAGTATTCTTTGACTAAAAACCAAAATCTCACAACTTTAGAATTACAAGAGTGATAACAGAACATTTAATATCTTGTACAAATACTAGTGATGCAATCAATGTTGCTAATTTATTCTTTAAACGATAGTAATATTTCATGGTTTACCTAGAATTATTGTTTTAGATAGATATACAAGTTTTTTAGGTCATTTTTTGGAGAAGATTGTGGAATAAAATAAGTAATAACTTGAATTTATGTTCAACATATTACCCACAAACATATGGACAAACAAAGGTGGTAAACATGAGCTTAGGGAATATTTTGAGTAGCTTAGTAAGTGAGCATCCCATGGAGTGGGATCAAGTGATTTCTCAACATGAGTTTACTTATAATGATTCACCTAATAGAAGTATATGGATTAGTACACTCCATATTGTTAAAATTTGCAACAAGAAGTAGTGAAATTGGAAACCAGATAGGAAAAAAAGTATACACACATTGGTGAGGGAATTCAGTGAGGAATTTTAGTTACACACTAGTGAGGAATGTGGGTGTCTAATTTATTTTTCCCTTAAATAAATTGGAAAATAAATTGTAATTTTATCTCATAACAACTTGTATCAGATAACTAAGTCATGAATACTGAGTTATCTCAAGAATTTTGAGTTGAGGGTATAAGATGAGGCATGTAGAGTGATTCTAATATTTTGGGGGTCCATTTGCAGATGTAGCACTAGTGTGGTGTGAGTGTAATCATTTAACTCAAATAAATTGAGTTAAAATTAGTTTAACTAGTTCTAACTGAATGATGAATCAGTGAGATGTCTAGTGAATTAAATTATATTTAATTCACAAGTAGTGATCAATCATATAACTGATGATTCATTATTAATAGTTGCATGCATGTCAATTTTGATGAAGACCCAGTTGAGACATAGGTTAAAGGGAAGATAACTATTGGTTGTATTATTAGAAAATTCCCCAAGCACAATTATAAAGTCACATGAATTCCATGATGTATTGCGCAGTCAAGGAAGATTGGAATTCCTATTAATATGGATTTATTTCCATAGGGATTTCGTGAGAAAGGTTGGGCTTAGCAGAGACTAAGACTTGGCTAAGTGTTTGTCATTTTTTCCTGAGAATTGCTAGTCAGTTTTGTGCAAGATCAGGGTGAAACAATTAGGAGAGTGCAAGATTTTCTCAGTGTGAGAAAGCATTGTATTGTTTCATGATTCTTTGACTTTGTAAAATATATGATAGATTTTTTGAGCAGTTTCTTTCCCCAGATACATATTTTTTATGCAATTTATTTCCTTCTTACTCGTACTTGCATGTGATTGAGCGATTATGTTTTATATTCCAAAAATATTGTAGAAGGATTTACTATCTTTTTTTAGTACATTACATGTTCATATTGAATCCATTGGTATAGAATTTATATATAATTTATACATGGTATCAGAGTGCCAAGAATCACAATAGAAGAGAAGAAATAGAGTTTGTCTTTAACAGGTTCAAATTTACAGATTTATTCTTCAGGATCCAGCAACAGATCAAGATCTCTTTTAATTAATTGAGACTCATATTTTCACTCAAGGGAAATTCAAATTATATTGCATGGAAGGATAGGATGGAGGCAGTGTTGGAGGACAACGGGTTGAAGTAATTCATAGATTTTTATTTTCCCAAGCCCGTAGCATCAAATGCCCAACTTCTTGATGCATGGTAGAAGAAGGTCGCAAAGGCGAGAAGGATCTTGTTAGAGGGAGTTCGAGATCATATTGTCTCGAGTCTCCATGGGAAGGAAGCTCCATATGCTATGTGGAAGGCCTTGACAAATATGTTTCAGAATAACAGTGACCACGAGAATTTGGCGTTGAAGGACAAGCTCAGAAAGATCGAGATGGAGGAGGGTCAGACCGTACCAACATACTTGGCGAAGTTCACTCAATGTTGAGATGAGCTTGGAAGTGTTGGTGTGACTATAGCCAATGATTATTTGGTGATTCTAGCACTTTTAGGCCTTCCCAAGATCTATCATAGTTACCAGGACTCTGTGAATGGGAGGGAGAAGTTACCAGACTGGGAGCATTTATGGTCCAACTTGGTAATAGAAGAGATAAGGCGGAGCACCAGAGACAGGACCTCTAGCACCAGGGGAAATTTTAAGGATGGAAAATTATTTTGAACTTTAAAACATTGGCGAATCTCACTAGTACCTAATATGAAAACTATAAAATGATTATTGATGTATTTGCATAATTCTTGAAATTTATAATGATTTTATATGTACTCTCTATATAATTTTGGCGATTTTTAACGTAAAATAATTTTATATTGTAAATTTTGGGCAAATCATTTTTATAAAAAAATGGAAATTGACAAATCTTTTTTTTGGAAAAAACATGGAAAATTAGCCCACCTGCAAATATTAGCCCCTAAAATTTTCCATGTCTAGCACCAACAAAGAATAATATTGTGCATTAGTTCGAAAGGGAAATAAAGCAAAGGGAAATAAGTCCCAAGGCGAAGAGGGAAAGAGGGACTTTTCCAAGATTAGGTGTTTTCATTTTCACGACCATGGGCACTATTCTTTGAATTGTCCATAGAAGAAGGAAATCAAGAAGGAGCATGCACTTGCAGTAGGCAAAGAGTTGGCTTCATAGTTCAAGCTTGATTTTACTCTCATTGGATGCATGGCCAGCACTGTAATGGGATGCATGTGGTATCTAGGCAAAGATGCCTCATTCCATATGATGGGGAATAGAGATCTCTTCAGTGACTTGGAGGAGAAGGACCTCCAATAGAACATAGAGTTTGGAGATGATGGGAGGTATATTGCGACCGACATAGGTACAATTACCTTTCATAGGGAGTATCACTCCCCGCTCAGACTAGCAGGTGTTTTGTATGTTCCAGGCCTAAGGAAGAATCTTGTCTCCGTAGAGGTATTGGAAGACCGTGGTTATGATTTGATGTTTATAAAAGGAAAGGTGTTCCTTAAACACATTGCCACGGGACAGGTTAAACAGATCAGTGTAAGAGTTAAGCACTTATAGGCTCTCAAGGTGGAGGATGCATGAAAGTATTTGAGGAGAAAATCAATGGTTATGACTTGGTGGTTGAGAGGGAGAAATTATCTCTCAACATGCAACCTCAGAAGTATTCTCAAAAGGTTTTGGAATAGCCACAATTAGAAAAGCAGAGAGGAGAATGAGTGGAAGAGTCCACTTAACCAGAAATCTCTAGGAGGGGAAAATTTAGAGCCAGATGAGCAGAGGGAGTACATGCAACTATACTTCCAGCTGTGAGGTGGGGCGATGTATAGATATAATCCCAAGAATAAATTTGGGTAGGTTCCATTGATATGGTGTGTATCATGGATCGAAACTGGCTACGAGGAGCCCAAAATACAATAGTAGTAGGAAGGATCAGTTAGATTGATGTAGTCAGATGTTAGTAAGATTGAAATCAGAGTGACAAATGTTAGATACTGGGGTGCATATCAGATTTGGCATCAGTGCAAAGGCATGGATGTAGATGTCAGCAGCATCACAAAGATTTCAGTAGACATTGTAGTAACTAGTAGCATTCATAAGACTCTGATGACAGATGCATTATACTAATTTAGTTGTTAGAGGCTATTTAGTTTCAGGAGTTACAGGTGCATATAACACTATAGAACTGTTGCATGTAGAACATTCCAAAGGTACCAGATCAGGATAGATTGAATTCCTTTTTTGTTGAGAGGGAGTGTTGAAATTTGCAACAAGAAATAGTTAAATTGGAAACCAGAAAGGAAAAAAAGTACACACACATTGGTGAGGAAATTCAGTAAGGAATTTTAGTTACACACTAGTGAGGAATTTTGGTGTCTAATTTATTTTTCCCTTAAATAAATTGGACAATAAATTGTAATTTCATCTCATAACAACTTGTATCAATTAACTAAGTCATGAAGACTGAGTTAGCTCAAGAATTTCGAGTCGAGGGTCTAAGATGAGGCATGTAGAATGATTCTAATATTTTGGGGGTCTAGTTGTAGTTGTAGCACTAGTGTGGTGTGAGTGTAATCAGTTAACTAAAATTAATTGAGTTAAAATCAGTTTAAATAGTTTTAACTGAGTGATGAATTAGTGAGAGGTCTAGTGAGTTAAATTAGGTTTAATTCACATGTAGGGATCAATCATATAACTGATGATTCGCTATTAATAGTTTCATGCATGTCAGTTCTTATGAAGGCCCACTTGAGGCAGAGATTAAAGGGAAGATAACTATCAGTTGTATTATTAGAAAATTTCCCAGGCACAATTATAAAGTCACAGGAAGGCCATGATGGATTGTGCAGTAAAGGAAGGTTGGAATTCCTGTTTAATATGGATTTATTTCCATAGGGATTGTGTGAGAAAGGTTTTTATTAGCATAGGTTGAGAATTGGCTAAGTGTTTGCCAATTTTTCCTGAGAATTGCTAGTCATTTTTGTGTAGGATCAGGGTGAAACAGTCAGGAGAGTGTAGGTTTCTCGGTATGAGAACGCATTGTATTGTTTCATGATTCTTTGAATATGTACAATATATGATATAGGGGTTTAGAGCAGTTTCTTTCCTTGGATACATCTTGTTTTGTGTGATTGATTTACTTCTTTCTCTTACTTGCATGGGATTGAGTGATTGTTTTTTATATTCTGCAAATATTGTAGAAGGATTCAATATCTTTTTTTAGTACATTACATGATCAGATTGACTCCATTGGGATAGAATTTATATATAATTTATACACATATAGTATATGTAATGCATCTGAGGTGAATTTATGATTTAAGGAATAAGAAAGTAGGAATTAAGGAGTGTTGATGGTGAGGATTTTGTAGCAAGTGTTAGCCACCTATAAAATTTGTTATAGCAAAAGGTGGCTAGGAATTTTTGAGCCTTCAAGGAACAAATTTTATTGCTAAAAATTTTTGGCTCTTGAAGACTTTTGAAGGCCTCATGCCTCTATCGAAAATATTCATTTCTGTTCCCATTTTATACTCAGAAATTCTGTTGAATTTATAAGAAGAAACTGTTCAAAAACCATCCTTTTCCCCCTTATCCCACTCAAAACTAACCTTCATTTGCTCCCCTTTTTTCTCCATAAAACTCCTTTCTTTTCATGATTTCCCTTCTTCCATTCATGAAAATCATCTTTACAAGGTTAAAAACTCACTTTTTAACCTTACCGAAACCCCCAAATCCATTTGAAAACCTTGAAAAATTCATAAAAAAGAATTTTTTTATTGTTTACTTAAGCCCCTTTGGGCTAAGTCCTAACCACTTCCCCACCATATGCTTTGGGGCTGGAACCACGTGCTAACCTGTTTTGGCACTTATCGCATCGCAAATGTCCAAGTGTGCATGTCTTTGTGCCATTACAAAACTCTGATTACGATTAGCCTTTGTATATGAAAACCCTCGACCGTATTGTCGTTTCCATATAATCCATTCCCGATTTGTTTTTCTTTTGTAAAGTCTTGAAACCCACTTTTCCAAATTTTAAACTAAAAAACCAAAGTCACGTGTTGAATATTTAAAATGGGTGGATTGAAAGACCGATCGCACAATCGCAATCGGAGAAATCCAATAGGTTAATCAAAAAGACTGCATCAAAATGTTCTGATGTGATTGAGTCCCTTTATATATAAACTCCACCCCCCGCCTTCTTACTTCATATAGCCTATGCCCAGGACCGAGAGTTAAAGGTCCCAAGGCGCTTATCGCATCGGGGAAATTCAATGGGTAGATTAAAAGACCGGGCCCGAAGTTCCGATTGTGATTAGGCCCTTTGTTTTATATACGCCCCGGGAATATAACATTTCATAAAGTCCAAAGGCCCCGCAGTCGGGCGCCTATCCACTTTATATATTTATCCCAGCCCGATCCATAAAATCCTTTTTTTTATTTAAAAACTTTGGGTTTTATACATTATAAAAGGGTTTTCCCCCGATTCATCTCCACCGTTGATTGTTGACCGATCAAACGACTGGCGCTTATTCGCATCGCATTTCTCAATCGCATCGCATTTCTTAAATCACTGCATTATATTTCCTCCCCCGATAGGCCAGTCCCCCCCGATTCATTTTCCACCGTTGATCTTGTCCTTAGATCAACGACCATCTCTTACTCGCCTCGGCCCTTCCGATCGCGCAATCGCATCGAATTTTTTCATCACACCCCTTTTCTCCTCCCGCCGATTGCGATCCCCCGATTAGATCTGGACCGTCCACGTGTCCAGATCTAATGGCCATTCTCCTCCTCGTAGCCTTCTAAGCAGTTTAACCCAGAAATGCATGATTTTATAATTTTCGTTTGTATTTTGTAGGTTTGAATGGTTTGTCCATTATGATAAAGGAAAGTTGGGCTTTATTCCATTGTTTTGTCGATGCTCTATTAGCATTGATGCCGTGAAGCCTGGCACGGTTCTGCACATCGACAAGACACTGTTTTATTAAAAACACAGTTAAAGAGTATCAGTTTTGAAGACATAGCACAATAGAATGAAGATTGAAGACAAATTTTGGAATTACGGCTAAGAATGCTTATCAAAAGCCTAATCCCCCCAATTTAAAAATAGTTAAAGGGAAATCACAAGTTTTTAACAGACAGAAAGGCCTCCACCGTCACATTTGAGGCGAATTGATTCCTCAGCTACTATAAATGCCACCTATGCCTTAAAACATTCAAAACAGAGGCTGAAATTATTGGAGAAAATCAGATATTCACCTCCAGCGCAGCCAGAGAGTTACTTCTGCAAGGAAATAAATGCAGAAATATCTACAGAGTAACTCCAAGCATGAAACTAAGCCTCAAAGTCAATTAAATCTCCGACCAATTTTTATTCATAATTGTAAAAAGTTAATACAGCAATCCACCTGTAAACTTCTTCATCGAGCCCCTCAAAAGGCCAAGAAGTCTTGAATCTGTATTAATTGCCTTGAGAGATCTTTTATCAGATATCACCTCCACATCCTTCTATAAATACTTTTGTAGAAGATGAGAAACTGTTGGTTGCAGAACTTTGAAATACATCTAAGCTTAAACTTCTAATTGTAAATAGTATTCACTGGCCCTTGGAGCTCTGTTTGTGTTAGTTTTGTTAGGCTGGATAGTGAAGATGATTGTTGAACTGAAACATTGGACCTAAGTACTGTAACTGGTTTGACATCAATAAACAAGTTGTTTTTTGGGATCCTGGTCTATATCACTGGTGAAGTGCCCCTTCTTTGTTATTGTTTTCCTTTATGTATGTCATATTGTTCACTATTCTCTGATAAAGAACATCATTTATAGAGTTAGGACCTATTGTACATCAGTAACCTTCTCTGACTTAAAAGATTTATCTCAACATTTTCCTCCAAATTGTTTATTTTAGAATGATTTAATACAGTTTAAGCAGTCAGGAATGCTGGAGTTCCCTCGTCCTACTGTTTTCTTTAAACATTTTTCTTGAAAGTTATTTTCTGTATTTTCTTATTAAATTTAGACTAGAAAAATGATGGTTTTCCCTGTTTCTAGCTTCTATTCTCCAAAGGCGGGTTCTGAAAGTTTCCCTTGGTGTTAACTGAAAGCAGACTAGGTTTCAAAGTACTTTATCTAATATTAAGTTTATACTCTGTCTTCTCTTATATGTTTTCATACTTTCTGAAGGTAATTATGTGGATTACTGGATTGTTTGTCAATTAAGCTGCTTTAATACAAACTTGCCCAAGAATTCAATGGTTAGCCCTGCACTTATTTGGTTTTAAACAGTTACTTAAGAGGTTTTTCTTGTTTGGAATGACTATAAATCCCTTGTGAAATTATTATCAGTTTCCGCCCCTCCAACACTTTATTTTTCCCATTCCATCATTTAAATCTTGATAATCTTGTGGTGTAGATGACTTTCCCCTTGGATCACTCTTGATGTTGCTATTCAATTAAAGCCCTGTTATGACTCCATAGCCCAATGGACTAAAAACCAGCGTTATATCTATCTTTTTAGCATAGATGTTCTATCCACTTGCAACTTCTCACCTTTGAAACTTTTTGCACTTAGAACTTTCTCCTCAAAATAATAATCATGCTCAATCATCCAAAAACCAAAACAAAACCCAAGATCTTCATAAATAGCCTAATATTATTACCCCAAATTTCAAAGACAAATCCATCTTTGCACTTACTGGAGAGATCCCTCTCCGGATTCAGGAGGGCTAGATCCTAGAATCCCAAAGTTGGTTGAAACGATGTTGTTTCTCTGATCAGACTTTGCCAATCTTGTTGATTACAAATTCCTAATAGCAAGCATGTAGGATTTGCAAGAGAGATTCAAAAAAAAGTTGCAATAAAATAGAAATAAGTACAAGCAAAGATCACATATGAAAAAAATAGCTAAATTTTGACATTGGTGACTTAGTTATGGCATATCTCTTAAAGTAAAGTTTTCCTACAGGGACATACAATAAATTAAAACTTAAGGAAATTTTTCCATGTAATATTTTAAGAAAAAATTGTTATAATGCTTATGAGTTAGAACTCCCAAGTGATATTGGGATTTCTCCAATTTGAAAAGTTGAAAATTTGTATCCCTTCAAGGAGATAGAGTGTGTTAGAAAAGATGAACTTGTAAGTGATGAATATCATACCAATGGATGGAAGAAACAATTACCAAAAGTAGTTCAAAAAGAAATTGAAGTGGTATTGGATCAAAGAGTAGATAAGAGAACCATAGGCAAAGAGTATTTTTAGTATTTGGTTAAATGGGAGAACCAAACAATAGAACATGCTACTTGGATGAAAGCAATAGAAGTATGGCACAAATGTTAAATACCTCATGAACAATTATTTTCTTACTAGGGAATCTAATGTAGGAGCATCTACCAGCCAAATTCACTTTTAACCTTCATAGGTCAAAATCCATTTCCCAAAGGAAGTCAATTTCCTTAATTTTATTTAATTTGTAGTATGTCCCTAAATATAATCTAGACAAAATCTATATTGCTAGGGATCATAGGACGAGTATCATGCAGTTGCTATGTACAAGTATAGATTTAGCCAATGTGGGAATTTGTTAGATAATCTAGAAAAATAGATTGAGTTTGTTGAGTTAAATATGATAGCATTATGTAATATTGTGTGTCGAAAGAATATAGAATTTAGAGTGAAGATATAGAATATGACTAGAGGAAGATTGCACACAAATGCCAAATTGAAATTTTCCTTTTATGTTTGAATTAGTAAATTACCTATATATTTCTCTATTTGGTACATGTTTAATTTGTGTGTGTGATATAACAATAGAGTAGGATTGGATTCTTAATTATCTAGTCACATGTTATCAAGTTTTCATGATTAATTTTAAAACTAAAATTTCATCTCGGTATAGTTCAATGTTTCAGGCTAGATCATTCATCTTTTTATTATATTTTCCAATTGATAGAGAGGTATATAGGTCTAGGAGTATCCAGGATTCACAAATTTTGGAAGTATATATTTTACGAAGATCTAGATAGGAATAGTGGATAACTTCAAGACATCTAGAGTTGGCCCACAAAATTTTTTATCATAGATTCAAATCTTGAGAATCATGCATTAAAGGTATTCAATTACAACCATATTTGATCCTCACCAAGGTGTGTTCATCACAATTGAGCCAGATTCTCGAATTTTCATATAGAAGTTTATGAAAAAAATACATTAGAGGAAATTTCAGCCTAAAAGTGTCCATGAAATTTTCATGTAATTTCCATGTCATTATATGTAAGCCAATCAAAATCCTTTAAATTCAAAAGAGGTACATGTTTTTTTGGAGGGAAAATAAGAAAAACTATTATTTTTAATTGTGTTTTTTACTTATCTCCTTATAGGTTTACTCAAATTTCAAGTGTAGAAGCTTATTGGAAGTGGAATTAAATTCCATGTCCAACAAGTACCCATTATGCATACTTTTGATAAGACCCACATTGATAAAAAAAATGAAGATAACACATTTTTAAATGTATCTTCAATTTTTATCAATGTGGGTCTTCTCAAAAGTATGAATAATGGGTACTTACTGGATGTAGAATTTAATTTCACAACCAAAGAGTGTCTACACTTGAAATTTGAGAAAAACTATAAGGATATAAGCCAAACATACAATTTTAAAAATATTTTTCTTCTTTTCCCTCCAAAAGTAGTAACTCTTATTTTATTATTTTTCCCTAGGAGCCCAATTTTAGGTTGAAACTTCCTCTAATGGGACGTTATCCATGATGGACCACACCAAAAATCTTATAAGGGAGAATCAGATACGAATTCAAAATCATATCCAAATGATAAGTCATACGAGGTGGACCCCACTGCAACTCACAATAAGAATTGGATTTTGAAGTTCATGTCCAAAGGGATATCTGGGCCATTGAAAAATGTGCATCATGATGATGAATCATATCACCAAATTTATAGATTTCAAACTCAAGGAATCAGTACCAAAAGTAATTAGAGGTATCTTAGTGTAAATATATCCATATCAATTGTTAGGTAGGAAAATATCTGGATTGGTAAGAATCATTTGAATCTTGAAACAATGCATAATTTAAAGTTCCACTTAAGTTGAGGTTTCAAAATAAAACCAGGTGTTATTAGAGCATTCAAATTTTTATTTGGATTTTGACCACCATCATTCCACACAAATTCTAGTTACAAGACACAGATAAGGATAACATATTTCCCATGAATAATTGAGGAGCATTGGTCCATAAACAGAGAAAAATCAGTTTAAAGTGAGACATTGACATCATTAAATTTTTGTGAGCTAGGATGTGGTCCAACTACTTTGAAACCACAATCAACCTAGTATGATTATTATTCCAAGTTGGACCAATCTCAATTGGCTCCAAATCTATCTATCCTGCTCTTTCAAATCAATCAACAAGAAAACCTCCTAGTATATCCTCCTAGGCATGAGTGCCTCACATCTCCTCTTCACTGATAGTGAGGTTTAAATCTCCCCCAACATGAGGTTGTCCACTCATAAATAGTTAAGAGTAAATATGTATTTCCAAACATACCCTCATAGGGCCCAAACAAATTTAAAATGACAAACTCCATATCCCTCACAAAACTATGGAATGTAATTAAAAGTCCTGATTAGACTGCAAAAGAAAATTTAAATGTGAGAGTGTATTTAAACCTTAAAATCATGCCCCTTGAGGACCCAAATTTATCTACCAAAAAAATACAACCCTTTTAAATACTTCCTCAATGTATTTATTATGGTTCCACACAATTCATAGTTTTCTATATGATAATTATATCTAGATGTTCCAACTCCATCACTAACTTGAGGGAAGTGTTTTTGGCCCTCCTTCCTAGGTCACACACATTTGTTACCATAATATTCACGTTGGATACAATTTACGGCTATACCTAGCTCTAAGGACCCTAAAGAGAACAAGACAATGACCCTAGCTTATTTCCTAAGAGGCATTTTCCTAAGCCAATTTAATAGAATATTTTTTACCATATTTGTATGGCCCCAAATCCTTAGATAGATTGAAATTTTTCCCAACACTTAAGGACTTGATTAAAGATGAAAAATGTACAGATATAACCCATTATAGGAATGGGAGACCCAAGGATACAAGGGTTGGGATGACAATTTATAACAGACTGTGTAGGATCAAAAATCCTGGGTAAGTCTACAAGGCATGGAATATCTCTTGAGAGATCCATTGAAAAATGAGACACAACCTCTATGGAAAGTATAGAATATAATTTACCATACTTGTTGGTGTGCACGTCATAGTAGAATGTTTCCTTAGGGAATCCAATCATTCCCATTGTGATTCCAAAAAAATTAAATCATCATATAATTCTCATTCAATGCTTGTTTCCATTCACTTTCATCAACGTTCCTACACATAATAATAAATAATATCACCTATCATGATCTCCCAATCCTTTAGGGTTGCGAAATCAACCATGAACTGATAATTCTCCTCACATGATAGAATATTCTGAGACATTACTTTTCATAGTGGGATGACCTTGGTCCTCATATCCATGATGGATTTTCATTCTTCCCCTTCTTGATCATTCAATTTTTCCTCAAATTCTTCAGTTTCCTCCAAGGGGTGACATTAAACTATTACTTTTTCCCCACAAATTCTTTTAATAGATAGTTTGTCACAATCCTCCAAAATTAACCAATTGAATGGCATCTGATACATAAAATGAAAAATTTACATAATTTATAAAATCTTAAAAAATGATTTATTTGTAGATGATGGCAATGTACTAAAACATTCATTGTTGTGCATCAATAACCACTAGAATATAGGCAATTGAATGCACATTTCTATCATTATATCCATTTTCTACTACAATGAATGAGCCAATAGCATTCTCAATGGCCTTAAAGCTTCATTACAAAGTTCTAGTGTGAGGTTATGTATTTCTAACCAAATAATAATGCTAGATTCCACTTCAATACAAGCATCAAACAACAAATTCCAAGGTTTTAGACTATGTAAATTATGCTCTAAAAATCAATGCTTTTCTAAAATTATCTATGCCTCTTCTTCATAGTGGAAGATAAACTCAATCCAAACCATCAACTGACTATGGGCTATGGGTCCATGTCCTAAAATGGGTAACCATAACTCTTGCATCCAGTAGTTTAGGTGAACCTTTTTTATATGTCAACCCATGAATTTACCAACCATGGGCTTTCAAACAAAATCATCAATTTCTTCTACATGAAAATATTCTCCCATGACAAGTGAAATTCCTCCACCCTTGGATCTCAACACATTTTTCTACGATATATTTTTCCATCTCCTCTATTCTTTGAATCCTAGACCATTCCTAATGAACCTAAATAGGTCAAGGCCGAAGCCAAGGGTTTTGACACATGATTCAATTCAAAAAATGAAAAATTTATGGGTTCCGAGTGAAATACATTGAATTCAACCCCTTCATGGAGTTAACTCTTGTACATATTAGAGAGCAAGGATCTAGGGATCCATAAATTGAAGAAATAATATCCACCATCAACTAACCTAAAAATCCATTGAATTTATTAAGTTTCTTGGTTCCTAAAGGTCCAGAAAATGCCTAGATATATGTTTCACAAGTTTGAGGGATGGATCCCACAAAAGAAGGATCTAAAACCATCAATGTGAAAGATTGCACAATATTTTTATACTGTCAAGTGAATATCTAATCCTTTGATAATGTATCCTTCAATTAATTGACAAGTTGGATATGCTCATCAATGACAATGGGTCCCAGTTATGGAGCCATGAGCCCATCATTAAACCCCTCAGCCAAATAGTGATGAACTCTCTATCTACTACTTTTGTATGTCAAATTACAATAAAATTATAATTTATTATTTACTTCTAAAACTTTGTAGTCTAAGTTTTAATGATGTCTAGTAAACTTTCTAATTGATAAAAATTCCTTTGTATTTTTTGGGGGGTTAATATATATCTAGCTAGATACATATTAAACATAGATCTATTACGCACCAAGGGGAATCAAATTTTTTATTGTGAAAATTTTTTAATCATTTTATTTCGTGTGATCAATTATTCCCTTCATATTGAATGATTTAAAAAAATACACACTAAGGAATTTGATCGCTCTAAGTGTTTGATTTATCTAGACTTAAGATGGATCTAAATTGCTTTAATTTTTTATTTCTCAAATACATATATGTATGTAGTTATTTATATTTTAATTTATTTATTTATTTTAAAATTTATTTTAATGTAACATTATTTTATATTAGTTCAGCATCTCCTCCATATAGGGGTATAAAGTACATTGTTATTCTAGATGAAATAAACTTTTCCTAAGATAAGAACTTCACATTTATTAGCATTACTAATATTTAAATAGGGGTATTAATATACTCAATTATGTTGATGGTGTTTTTATTATGTAAATATAATGGAGGGTGTAATATTGAATAATTTTGGATATATATAATAGTTTTGTTTTATTTTAATTTCTATCGTCTAATAATATAAGTGCTCAACTTGTTCATTAGTGATTAGAGATGTCTATATCATTGATAAATGAGATATATCAATGTTGATGGGTTAGTAAATAACATAGTCTAAATATGTTATGAATTGATCTTTTCCTTATCATTTAAAGCAAGTGTTGCATGTAGTGCACTAGTGTACTCCCTGCCAACCAAGTTTCAATATTAAATTGTTTAAATGTTTCTTTGCAGTCAAAATGCATAGAACAAAAAGAGCTCAATGTACTCGTTCTTGAAATTGGTAAGTAAAAATGATATAAAATTTTAATAAAATAGAAAATAGAAAAAAATGTACATTAAATAAATACAAAAAATAGGATAATCTCTAAAACAGTCAAAACAGTCACAATGAATGAACCATAAATCTAATGGTATCAACATCACAATGAATGAACCATAAATCTAAAAAATTTATGTGTCAAAACAGTCACAATGAATGAACCATAAATCTAAAAAATGGTATCAACATCTACAATATTATTCTCACAAATGGTAAGAAAATATTAAAAAAAAAAAAAACATTTCCAATTACACGTTGCATAGAATGGTTGAAATGAAACCCTATTTAAAAAATACAACTAGAAATTTCGGCATACCTTACTGTGATGGGTAGTTTGGCATGGAAGGTGGATTTTATGGAAAATTAATATAAATTGATAGTGGAAAAGAATGGAAAACATGTTTATCCCACCGTTAATGAATGGATGATCAACTCCTCTAAACTACCCCATGAACTCCTACTTACTATCCAACCAAACTAAAAAATTTCTTTCACTATAATTTATAATTAATTAGATCATTAAGGAATTTAAGTGGAGGCTACAATAAGACCCTAAACTTATTGCCCAGTGAAATGTTAAATTTTATTTTTATTATATGAAAAAAATATAATTTTTTTCAAGGTTAAACTTTATTTTTATTATATGAAAAAAATATAATTTTTTTCAAGTTTAAACACTGCAAATAATATAATTCAAGGGAAAACTAATAGTGTTCAAAGGGAAAATCGATTACAATAGTCCTTCTTTGGCAGTGACTAAAGGCAATGTGATATAAAACTATCCATTATGATATAAAACAAAATTTGAGAATTACTACCATTAAAATGCATACATAGTTGTGATATTTAAATATCAATAGTATGAAACTTCTAGATGCATGGCTAGTTAAGAAAATTCTCATCATGTGCCTCCTCAAGCTTTATCAATCTCTGATTTTGAATGTGTAGTGGTTGAATAGGAGGATTTAATAATGGTAGGAGGACTTAATAATGGATGCTTATAATTTCCAGTGGCAAGGGACTCCTGTAGTGAGGACTCAATATTAATGCCAATGTTTGGTTGTGTATAAGAACTATTAGAAAAAAGAATTGGTTTCATTTCTAGTGCTAGCTATTTGGGTCGGAAATTAGGCCAATTAGAAACTCTGAAAAAAGGGGCATCCTAGGCATTCTCCCCAACCATCATTTTATGGGCGGCTAGGGTGAATATACAACTACAATTCTAGGGTGGAAATAGGGGGAAATTTACATGGATAAATGGTTTATGGAAGTTGGGTCCAATTAAAAGAAAGAAAATAAAGTAAATGAACATATACTTTTTCTTCTTATTATTATTATTTAAAATATTTTTTACATCATCCAATGGTAGCCACCACTATGAAAGCTCTGACTTGCAATGTATTCGAGCAACCACCTACTCCAAGACACTACCTAATGGAAGCCACCACTTATAAAATTATATGAAAGTCCCTACTGGTTGTACGATTATCCTAACGGTGGCCCCAACCTCCACACAGTTTCTTAGGCCACCACTAGAAGGAAACCACTACTCCCTGCATAGCAAGATACCACTTTCCCTAAAGGTTTTGATCTTCAAACTCTTCATGGACCTCATCTCATATATTTTCAAATTATATTAACAAAGCTTTCTCAATCCTTTGTGGACCATGTTTCATCTATTTTCACATTGGATCCATTAAATATTTATTCTCAATAACAATCCAAAACCAAATTGTAATACACTCTATGTTCACCAATCACATCAAGTTGTTAGCAGTATACCAGTTCTGTCACAAATAACCAATATCCAATCTTATCTTTGTAGAAAAGACAACACGCCATATAGCATCAATTTTGATTATAAAAAATTATTTTCATCAAAAATTTGATCTCAACCTATAGAAAAACTATGTCTAAAACCTAGCATCAATATACACACTGACATTATCAGTTGTAGCATCAAATATACTCTCTCTCAATACATTAACACTCTCAAATATTGGCATCAACAAGACTTAGCAGAAACATACTCTCACTATCAAGATAAGTAGCATCAAACTCACATCATAAAGTGTATACATGAAAACCCTAGAAACAACATAGCACACCATTCAGCAACATACTCTTCAACATCACATAATCAACATGTACATCTTCCATACATCAAAAAACTAGCTCATCAAATCATACTCTCAAGAAAACAACATAATTCATGACTTCTCACAACTCACTCAGCCAAATAGCTCACTCTCAACCTCAATCAATAAATCAAATCAACACAATCCACCCTAGTAGCAACATTACAATCTTTGTGTAGGATATATTGTGAAAAAAATTTACTATCAAAACCTCATTCTTCAATAACTATGAAGCATATCAAGTTCAATGATAGACCCTGAAATATTTTTACCCAACTCACTCTTACGTTTCCACTCTCATAATATTTGACCACACATAATAAAATATGAGTATAACTTGGTAATACATCACATAGCAATACATAACACTTGATAAATATGAACTTACAAATACTCTCTTAACAATATAACCCTAATAGAAATCCTAAATTACCACTTTCACAAGAAATACTCTGCAACAACATATAAATTTCACACTCTCAATCATACATCCAACTCTAACTCAACATACTCAAACACAAAACCTTACATAAGCACAGTGCTACAAAATTTGATCAATCAACACATCAAACCCTAGTAGTAGCATTTGTACAAACTCATCATCAATAATGCATCAATGTCAAATGCACAAATAGGACTTTCATTGTCATCGTGCCAGCAAGCATACTCGATAATAATAGCAGCACTAGAAATTTGTCTTCTTAGGGATATGTGGCATCATTAGAAATATAAAAACTCACACACACACACACACACCTAATAGCATGGTAACCACTAAATATTCTCAACACACTATATAAGATACAACAATATATATTGAATATAATCATGACAAAATACCAATATTATATTCATTGAACCCTACAACAATAGCAATGTTAACTAACACCATTAAAAAATATATATATATATGTTCTTAGAAAGCTACAATACCAATAGTGCTTGCTCTATCACATCCATCTTCAATCTGATTTTCATTAAAACACCAAAAACACCATCATTCTCGTACTAAAACTTTAATTTATTTTGCACTATCTACACTCTATCACTTAAATAGGTTAAATTTATCATCATTTTATCGACACATTGGCAGCCATACACACTGTCAATTTCACTCACACAAAAAAAAAACATCTACGCACCCATATACTAGTAATACATCAAATCACACAATATAAAGCAAACTCTATTTCGCAAGTTAAATGCACTAGGTCTCCACACATACTAACTCACACAACTTAATGTTTTTATTTATATGAAAGTAGCCATTTAGACACCTAAATGCACTAGAAAATCAATCCCATACACCCTAAGAATCTATCTCCATTGTTATACACCCTTCTGATTCATCGACCTCTACAATTTCATATTCAACGAAGGTTCCTATTCAAACTCATATCACTCATATCATAAATGATCCATGTGGATATGACCTCACTTGATTGACCCTCATGCATTTTCTATAGGTACATAAGCATGCACTCTAACCCAAATGCTCATATCCCACACTATCTAAACTTAAACCAATCTATATATTTATAGGTGAGATCCTCTACGCACTTAGCATCCACAAATTCTTGCATTAGATCAAATTGATCCCATAGTCATCAGCTCAAATTGTAATTCAATTAATTCATCTTGGCATACAATTCATATATCCATAGATAGATTCATTAGATGTGATAAGATAACAATTAGTTCATCACCAACAACTACATGTTCGAGAAGAAAATAAATATATGAAAAACAAACTTTGATCTGCAATGGACGAGTTCATGTGCCAGAATGAATGATAAATCCTAATATAGATCATTATAATTTGACCATTATAGATCAATATTGTTTTAATGTTGAAAATAAATGCACTCATCTGATTGCCCATGCACTCAAATCATACCATAAAAAACACCACATTGTTGTATTGTACCAAAACAAGAAACAAAAAAAACTCATATTTTCTTAGGTCACTCACAAATTGATATGCAATGGCAGGTGATACATGCATGTGGCTTGTATATCTCACCAAGATGAGCAGTCAATTTACCATGGGAAAAATAATTGTAACTATTGATGGTTTTGAAAATCAACTTGTACCCATTATCTTCCATATTTAAATGATTTTAACCATTTAATTTTTGGACCCAATCAAATCATTCAATACTTTCCATAACATATTGAGGCCAAAACAACCAATGTCCAAATCAAGACATTTATTCCATTAATTGTGTTCATAAGGTGAAAAAATCAATTCAAAACTTCTTGGACTAAATCGATCATGACAAATATGAGATTTTCCTTTCTAACATTAGACAATTATAGGAGTATATAATTCCAGTAGAAAACACATATACTATGGTAATTGAAGTCATGTAGCACTATGGGGTCTGGTAACAAAATTCATATACTCTATTTTGGGGAAATATTTATTTCTCTCAAATAGCTTCAAGCATCATGCCAAGGGCCTTTAACACTAGAATACATCATTATAATCACCTACAATCAGCAAATAATCAATACCATGCATAAGCGTATCATGAATACCAAGTTGACATTAATTCCAACACTATAAACAATCTCCCCCTTTGGAATGCATGGCAACCACATGCAAACATCGTACCATATGATATCTCTCTCTCCCCCCATTTGACACCAGTGGAAAATGGTAACAAATACTTGTTGATACCAATCATACTATGTTTTTAAAAATTGTTCTGTGATGACATAATTAGCTACAACACATTCTGCAAAATAGACATTAAAACCAAACATAAATAGTTTCCCACACTTATATCTTTTGCAACCAATGGACATCAATGTGAAAAAGGCCAAAAATGACCTTCCTCTTGTATATTTTCTCCCCTTAAAAATGTGTTAGGATTTAACCATCAGCTTAAGAGTGTTCAATAACTTTTTTTTGCTATTTTCCAAGCCTCCCTGCAACATGCAAGAGACTACTCAACAAACCATAAGCTACACAAAAGGCCAAGGACTCAAACTAACTATGGATGAATGATGAATAATGAGAGTAAATTTCTCAATAATAAAGATACAATGCTACATCAATGCACTCAAGGGTGCTTATATGTCTAAAACAAATAACTCATTATTATGCATTCCAAAGAAAATGGCACTCTCACCTATGCAATTAGAACAAGGGATACTCAATCGAATTCCAAATGATAAAAGGAATATAAATGGTTGAATCAAGTGTATTATACTCATGACAATAAAATGTGTAACAAATAAAAAAGGAATGGTCGGAAGAAACATGAAAGACAGTATGCATCCCTTAAAACCCTAATTTCATGCAAATTTCCCCCTAAGATCACGTTCCCTCTTGCTAATCCTGCACACCTAAGATTTCATTTAGATTCTTGATCACATCTTGCATTGCTACAACTTGTCTTCAATGCCTTCTTCATGCTCTCATGATGCTGCCATATGCTCCCCCTAAGACCATGTCAGCCTTAAGTTTCTCTTTTTTAGTCTTTTGTGGATAAATCTAAGAATAATAGATTGCGATGGGGAATGAATTCTCCTAGTCTGAATCTGAAGAGGATGAATTTGACTTTAATCTCTTATTTATGCCTGGACTTTTCCTAAACACATATATCATATTTTTAGTTCTAATTCCTTTTTCTATCAACTTTCTAATCTCTTATTCTATAATTTTTCATCCTCTTGAAGTGAATATGACTACATGTCCTCTATTAGTCATTTGACCCACACTCATGGTGTTGTGCTTTAACCCTTAAACCAATAAGACATTAGTAGCATTGGTATTTTTAACATCAAGGTAGGCTCTGCCTTTTCCTATAACCTTTGTTGGTGCATTTTTTCCTATAATACCGTCACCACCCTTGGTTTTTTTGAAAGAGATAAATCTACTCTTATGTCCATACATGTGGTGAGAACATCAAGTATTTATGTACTAGTGATCATATTCTTCTAGTGCACACAGTACAAGGCCACACTTCACTTGTTTCTCTTCCATTTTCTTCTATATTTTGGTATGATTATTATTAAGGGAGGCATATTATTCTTTCCTTTCATTAAATGAATTAATTTTCAGTTCCATTTTCTTAATAGGTTCTACCTATTATCTGAAATGTTTAAAAGAGCTCATTGAATTTCTCCTACACTCTTTTGCTACATGTCTAAACTTATTACATGTATAGCATCTTATATGACCAGAGAAGGGGGGGAAAGAATCATAGGACTTCTACCTCATGTTCCTTTCATTTCCATATGATTTTTTAGTATGTAGCCATATGACCAAATAAATTACATGAAAAACAATGGCCTTGAATGAAACTTGTATACCTGTGAACCGAGGAAAATTTTAAGGATGGAAATTTATCTTAAAGTTTATAAAACCTCAACGAAACTTGCTAGTCTCTAATATGATAACTATAAAATATTTGGTGATATATTTGTAAAAGCATTCAAATTTATTATGTTTTTATATATACTCTCTATATCATTTTCACAATATTTAAGGTAAAACAATTTCATATTATAAAAATTGGGCGAATTATTTTTAGAAAACATGGAAATTGGCAAATCATTTTTTTGGGAAAAAACATGGAAAATTAGCCCACCTACAAATATTAGCCCCTAAAATCATCCATGCGGGGAACCGACGAATTTCATGTGTAGAGGATATTTCTTTGATTTCTTGCTTGAGAAAATTTTTTGTAAGAACTAAAAAGTTTACTTCTACAATTGGTTGTAATGTGTCCAAAGTTGTGACAAATAAAGAAATCAACATCATCCATCAAGGGAGAAAAGGAATTGTTGTTCCTTCTTTGGAGGCTTGAATTTTTGCCATACTCATCCCTGGAAGAAATTTTTTTTCTTGGAAGAGTCACTATCCTTGGTTACTGAGTTTTTCGTTTGCTTCCATTACCTCCTTTCTGAATCCTACTGTTACTTGATTCTTTACTAGTGTTTTCAAAATTTCCTTTGTTATCTGTGAGACTGCCTGCACATGCTTGTGAACTAGATTATCCCTTACTTATTTCATGAATTACAAGGTTTGATTTAATGGAGGGAGAAATTTGACATATATGAAGATGATACACCATATATCTTGAAATCTCAACTTGTTATCCTTTTCTTCTAAATCACTTCTTGATGGGACAACCTCTATTTCTATTTTCTCATATTCACTCCCTTTTTATTTTAGTTGATTTCTTACTAATTCTTCAAATCTTCTTGCCTCATCTAGTTGGGTGCTTAACTTGATAATTTCCTCTTTAATCCCATTTTCTTCTTCATCAAATATCTGAAGTAGCTTCTTATTACATTCATTTTTATTTTCTAGATCAATCCTCAGAGAGATTATTTCAGCTTCAAGTCCTACATAATGTATTTTCCTTTTGTTAAGTTATTCAGTCATCACTTCATTGGTTATTTTAATTTTTTTAACTAAGTTTGTAGCATTATTATATTATTCACTAACCAATGAAAATCATGATCCCTGTTTTCATATATCTGCAACTTCTCCCTAATAATTTCAAACGTTTTCAAGGAAGAGACAAGTTTTTGTCTAAGATTAGATTAGTTATCTAACATTTCTTCTATTAAATATGTAACTCCATATAATATGACGGAAACAGTTTCATGGCCACACTCATCCTCTAATAGACTACAATTTTGTTAGATCTAAGACTTTTGTTATCCACAAAGTAGATAAATCTTTTAATATAAAAGCCATTTATCTACTAGACTACAATTTTCTTCATCAAATACATTGAATGTTTCATCATTCCTATGATCTTAATCATTAGAATAGAAAGAAGCAATATTACATGTATTTTTACATAGAAGATTTCCTAGTGATTTAAATTCTTCCTCAACTATATTCCATTCATTGTTATGGATGGTCTATAGGTTATCTCATCACATCCTTTTCATATTCATCGTGCATGACTTTCTCAAGTTTTGAATCAGGTATGTTATAGTAAAGTGAATTTTTTGCTTGATCATTCTTCTATAATTCTTGACTTGATGGGAGATTTTTAGTATAGCCATTACATACTAAATGCCAAATATCAGATCCAGGAGATATTAGTCTACATTTCATCATTTTTTTCTATATCTGATAGTTTTCATCATTAAGCAGAAGAACACCTCTACATATGATTTTACATTTCCAACAACTACTGACACTAGCACTACATTTGATAATTCACTTGCACAGTCACTGTTAGGGTCCCGTGATTTGGCTAATTGGCAAGCCAAATGACAGTGTAACATCAAACCAATATTTGGAGCCCAAGGACCTAGCCTTCCTGGACTCAGAGAGGACTCTCTCTATTTGTGTAAGGGATATCTGTGTGTTTGCTTATTGTGTTCTGATTTTAGGCTAGTTATGAAGTAGGTTTTTTGGTTTTAGTTTTTTAGGTTGTGAGGGATGAAACCGATCAAAGATATAAGATAGGTAAAAATATGTCAAATCAACTGGACTATGGGGTCGAAGAGGTCAAGAAAGCTTTTAGATGGTGATACAAGGTTGTTGAAGAGCCGATTTGATTCAAGGTAAAATGGATCTTTGGGAAAAATGGAGTAAGATGGACATTAAGTTTGTGAATAACAAAGGATTTCAAGCATAAATAGTTTAATATCTGACATAAACATGGTAGGGAAAACCATTAATCATGAGAAATGTAACTATAAGCTAATCAATGCATAGAAATAAACATTCAAGACATGCATAGAGATATATAACTCTCTAACTTTGGAAAATGGCTATCAGACTTTGGGGAAATACATTTAAGATAGAAAAACAACTCAAATCACTATGTCGGAACGCCTAAACACAATACTTAAAGCTATTGGGAACTTTAAAGCTATGTCGGAACGCTCATGATAGCTCTTTGAAAAGCTCTGAGTGTCTACTTTATTAAAATTTTTAGTTTGCTCCCAACTGACCACTAGAAGTCCTCCAAAAACATACATGTGTGTAAAAACCCAAAAAATAATCCTTGCTGATAAACGACGCAGAGTGTAGAAAAAGCGAGTGTTTTTTTCCATTTTGGGGGAGAAAAAGATCTTCAATTGTTCTGAAAATCGTTGAGTATGTGCCCCTAAAAATATGGCATCCAATGATACCATTCTCATCCTTTGATGATGTCCCAAACTGAAATGGCGATGCCCATGAGTTTTGGCCCAAAACCCAAAAATGACAAAAAAAACAAAATATGTTGAATTTCACCCAAAATTGGTGAGCATGACCCTCAAGGGTTTTCAGTAACATGTTGTGAAGTAGAGGCCAATATTTGGAGTCTTGAAAGAATCCTAGTGAGGCGAGGGCAGGATGGATCTAGACGACGGCTTGTTCGAAGATCATGGAGGGATTCAAGTGATCTCTCCACCTTTCTATTACTGTACATGATGTTCGTAAAGAAGAAGAACCATCTTGTTCTCGAATTCACGTGTTAATATCTACTTGCATATGTGAAAAGATTGTTAATTAAGCATTTATTATTGTTTATATGATGTTTCGCATGGATTACATTGACATTTAGGAAAGATATATGCTATACAACTAGATTTACGTGTATGTCTCTTCTTGATTTCCAGGTTGAAGAGGAAGAAGGGTTGTTGGGGGTTTGGACCCCACGGGATCTACATCAAACGTAGGATCTACGGGTGAGTTCTACAATCTATAATATCTAGTTTTTAGCATATAAGTGTGGTTGTGTGAGTCCTTCTTAAATAGCATGCTCTGATATGTGGAGGTTTTTGACCCAACGACCTCTAGGGAGTTATTTCCCGAAATAGAACTAGCGACTCCGCTGGGGATCACATTCTTGTGATTCCCCTGTTGGGTGGTTTCAACTGTTTTAAATGTTTCCGACAGTTTTAATCATTATTTCCAGTCCAGTTAGTTTTTTCTTAGTCAGACTAAAGACCTGGTTCTTTATCCAGGCTTGATCATTTTTTTTTTCATTATTTACATTTCCATACGCTAGTTTTACTCTACACAAATGCGTATACATGCAGGTTTTTTCAAAGGAAATCGCGTATACGCGTTTTTCCTTTGCCACAGTCACGTATGCACGCTTGTTTCAAAACTGCTAAGTAGCGTATGCCTGGGAAAATTTTAAAATTTTTGATTTTTTGACTTTTTGGTCTTGTCTGCCTGTGGAGACCTGTTCCTGCAGTATCCTTTTAGTCTCTGAATTGTGTTGAAAGTGGTTATTGGTCTCTTTCTCTCTTGTTTATTTAAAGACTAGCTCATTTGGAAAACCTTGTTTTTTAGTGCTTGCATTTTTGGTCCGAGTACCAAGATCTCTTTCTGGGGATTCTTGGTTGTTCTGCTTAATTAGGACAGAGAGCTTCTGCTCATATGCTCTTTCCTAAATTTATGTCTTGCTTTGCACTTTAATTTTTTCCTGCTTTTCGGTTGGTTTTCTTGATTTCATTTGACTAGGTCTTGTTGCAATTTTTAAAGAGTCATTTTTGGGTCTTTGAGGTTTTGTTTGCTGCAAGATTGTGCTATTATTCTGGGCTGAGTTACTGAGTTTCTTGTCTTCCTTTTGCTCGTATAAATCTTGCTACAAAGTGGCACTATAAGATTTAGAGCAATTTTTTTGAAGTTTTGCTTGAAATTCAGAGATTGTTTGGCTTGGGAATTGGATAGTTCTTCTTGGTCTCTTTGAAATCTTCTTTTTATAAAATTCAAAAGCTCAAAAAAATTTTGTTTTGCCATTGCCTTTGTTTTGAATTTTTGCTTTGGTTTCTTTCCATCTTTTGAAGCCTTGTTGAGATTTCTTACCTTCGGTTTCTGACTTGATTTGGGAAGGGAATTTTCATTGGTTTCTTTCTCTTATTTCGAGCATATTTTGGTGTCTTTATACTGAGACTTTCTGATTTGGGAACTAGCTTTGTGGACAATCAGAAAAGTGATAGAACTGGGGGATTCTTGGAAATTTCTCTTTGTTTTGTTAGAAAATGCATCTTAGAATTGGCATGCTCTTAGTAATTTGCATTAGGTGCACTTGAAAATTTGTAGTCTTTTTCATAAATTTTGTGAGTGTGAGGTTTGATATCTGAAAAGAAAAAATAGTCTCATAGAACCCGTGTATAAATTTCTTTTCATCGAAAGGAAATTACTGCATCTGCATGTAGTTTGGTTTTCATTAATTTTTTTTCTGCGTCATAAAACATCACGAGTTTCATTTCCATATTCCCTTGACTTAATATAACAACCAACTAAAATAAGCGCAATAATTTAAAAACAACTAGCAAGTTTTTTATTAAGTGTCATACACCAACTAGCTAGGTTGTAGGGCCTTGGATTAGGTGAGTGGAGAGTTAACTCTCCAAGGCCGCTCAAACAAAAACATAGAAGTTTATTAATTGAGCGAAATCCAACTCCGTTAGGTGGACCAGGAAAGCTCTCCTCCAGAGAGTCAAGCGCGAGGGGAAGTGAAGGCCGAGAAGAGAGATACCCCCTCTCTGATTTGCTGGATCTTGCCTCAAGACCGTTCTGCCCGGCTTCTGACACAGATTGGTGCCCATAGTTGCCATTCCTAGGTTCCACACAGGTGACTGCGGGGGGGAATACCCGTGGTACCTGAGGCAGACGTCGTATCACTTCCAGCAGTACTTCTAGGGGGTGCCATTGCGAAGCTTGGGTACTTGTGCCGGCAAAGGTTGTTGTTAGGAGGTCGGTGTAACTGTTTCTGTTACCTTCGCTAGTAGGCCTGGGCCGTAATTATCCCAGACTACTTTCGGGAGGTCCTATTTTTCGCTTTCTCGTATTTTGGTGTCCGGTCCTAATCACCCGAAGCGGAAATACCTGAAGGCTGCTTGCTTGGTTGCATCTTAGGGATTTTTGTAGTGAGTGCTCTTTGCTCCTAGCTTGCTTAGATTTATACTTTTTGAGTCTAATTAATCTGTTAAAGTGGCTGATCAAGCGCCTCTTCGATTGAGGAGAGTTCGGGGGTTATCTCCCAAAAGTGTTGAGCCTTCTTCAACAAGGCGTAGGAGTAACATAGCAGGTGAATATCACCCAGTGGTGTCTGACGCAGTGGAGAGAGATCCTTCGCTAGGGCTTGAAGGTGCTGTAGTTGGTTCTGGTGTTGGTTCCGAGAGGAGCACTCTGCTCACCTCGAGAGTCTTATTTCCAAGAGAAGCAGAAGAAGAAGTAGAAGTAGAGGAAGTACCTCAGTCTCCTGAGTCACTCCCATCTCCTCTTCCTTTTGATTCTCCGTTTGTTGTTGAGTACATCGGACCTGAGTCAGAAAGACCAGAAAGTCCTTATCCATCTCATTCATACCTTTCGATGGCCACGACTGGGAACGCAGCTGCAGTTGTGAGTGTTGCAAGCATTCAGACTCTTGCTTCAGTAGAAGGAGGAGGCACAATTGCTATATCTTCGATTGCTTCTAGTACTGTTGTGTTTGGCTCTGGTTTCACCCAAGCACAAGCTTCTCAATCTGGTCCCTTTTGTTTTGGAATGCCCAGTAGTGGGATTCCTTCGTTTTCCTTTTTCGTTGATGTAACTACGTCTGCACCCATGTCTTCCATGGCTAGTGGGTCAGCTTCTTTTCAAGGGTTCCCCTTCGGAAGTGGGCATATTCCTAGTTCTAATCCTTCCTTAGGGTCTTTTCCTTTTACTTCTCAGACTCAGAGTTTGAACCCTTGGTTTGGAGGTCAGAGTTTCACTACCTTTACAGGTTGGAACCCTGTATTTACAGCAGTGGGGGCAGGGAATCAGTTTTTCGCTGGTCAACAAGGGAATGCTTCTTTCCCTTCGTCGAGTGCTTATCATGATTTTTCCCCTCTTTCTAATGCTTGGAACCCCTATCAGGGGGTTTCCTCTTTATTCACTACTTTTGGGGGGGAACTGGTCTGGTTTATGGTAACTCTACGTTGGGAGGGGGTCCTTCTCCAAATGCTAGGTCCTATGGCCCAACATTTTCTACGAGTTCTTTTTGGCAACCTTGTGCCTCATCAAATCCAGGTTATTCTTTTCAGAATGTTGGGAATTCATCCCACCAAGGATGGAATCCTCAGGCTCCTCCTTGTTTACCTTTTCTGGCAACGTTGAACTTGCCAAATTTGTCGAAATTGACGAATGATCCGATCCGACATAGTCTGAGGTGGCCTTCGGTTCCTACCAAACTACCTTCAGACATTCCAAATTTTGAAGGCAAGAATGGATAAGACCCGACTGATCATATCACCACTTTCCATTTATGGTGTTCATCTAACTCCCTGATCGAGGATTCGATAAAGTTGAGGTTGTTTCAACGCACCTTGACTGGAAACGCTGCCAAGTGGTATATTGAGTTAACTGGGGGCAGTTTTGCTACTTTTGGAGATCTGGCTACTATATTTCTAAATCATTTCCATTTTCCTGTATGTTATGATGTCGGGACTGAAGTCCTAGCTAATTTTAAGTAGGACGACGCAACCCACATTTCTGATCATATTCAGGAATGGCGGAGAAGGAAGAGGCTCATTAAAGCTTATATTCCGGGAGAATTTCTTTTGGAATGGTTTTTGAAATCTCTGCAGGCAGATATTTCTAAAGATGTATCCCTCTCAGGGGTGTTTTCTGAGGAGCAGTCTATTTTTAGGGCCCAACAGCTTGAATTGATATATTCGCAATCTGGTGTCCTTCATAAATATTTGCCTAATGATCCTCGTTCCAAATTAGACATATCCAAGACTAGACCCAGTCCTCATGGTGACGAACTTATTGGGTCGATCAATAGTGGTGCAGCTAACCTAATTAGTCAATTGCAACAGTTGTCTATACAATCTGCTTCTTCTGGTCAGGTTGTGCCTACTGATTCATCGCCTTCTCAATATTTGTCGATAAATGTCGTTCTGACTTCCAACCTTAAAGAAAATAAACAATCCGAAGGGAAGAAGAAGAGACGGAATAACAATAAGAAAAAGGGCAAGAATGGGAAAGGTAATGCAAATAAATCCAACGAGCATGTTGGTGAGGGTCCAAAGGATAAAAATAAAGTGAAGTTTCCATGCAAGTTATGTGTTGGATACCATCTTACTCACCTTTGCCCTAAAATTCAGGATGTGCAACGCTTGTTAGCTCAGCAGGGTTCTTCTAGTTCCCACGCTGTGTTGACAAACCCTTTTCCCCAAGGGAAACAGCTAGTTGTTGGCACGAATCAAAATACTAGGGCTTCCTTTGGGGGCACCCAGGAAGGGGAAAATTTGTCAAACATATACATGATGAGTGCTCATGCGGATATCGCCATGAGATCTCGCGATTATGGCAAAGATGATTCTTCGAAAGCCAAGGGTGCTCCCAATGGTACTGAGCCCCTTCATATTACGAGGCCTACTGTTGAGCCTATACCTCGGATGCCAAAATCATCTACCAAGCATACGACGATTAATCCAAATGCCAGGGCTGCCCAGAACTACTCTATTGTGAAAGATCTAGCGCAGAGTCCTTGTGCCATGTCGGCTCTTGAGGTGCTCCAGTCTTGTCTAGCTCAACGCAATGCTCTGCTCACTGCTATTGGGGTTTTCGATCCAAAAAACTCTCTTGTGATTACATTTGATATGTCTAATTTTAAAAAGATACTCCCCCATCATATGGATTTTCATATCAAATCGTCGTTTTGGAAATTCAATATCTTTCGAACGGTCGTTGATGAGGGTGCTTCCACATGTGTGATGTCTCTCGCATGCTGGAAGGGAATTGGATCTCCCGCAGTTGTTCCATTTGCTACTCTTCTGACTGCGTTTGATGGTCATTCTCACAGACCGCATGGTATTGTCCCATCTTTGCCCATCTATGTTGGGGGAAAAACTGTAAATATAGAAGTTGAGATAGTTGATGCAAGCTTGGACTACAACCTTCTGTTGGGGCGAAATTGGATTTATGAGATGAATGCCATTGCGTCCTCATTATTTCGGGTTATTTGTTTCCCTCACGAAGGGAGGATTGTTACAGTGGATCAACTGGAATGTTCTCCTATAGACCCGAATGCATCTCTGACTCAACTATTCCAAAGGTGGATAATGCCAAGCCGCCTGTTGAGAATTTAGGGGTTGGAATGTATTCTTCTTTGATGGGTACTTTTGATATTCCACCTCCTACTGTTCATATAAATTGAATTTCATCCTCCAGGGCTCCTATTCGAAGAGAGTTCTTCAGAACTCATTATTTTTCAGATCCTTGGACCTTGCCTTCCCCTACCTCCACATTAGCAGAAGGTCAAGTGGGTGGAATGGAATTTCCGATGTCTGCAGCTGAGATTGCTTATCAATCTATTGTTGACTCTGTAGAGTCCATTCTAGCTCCTCTTTTTCTGGAGGAGTTGGATGGCGATGTGGCTCTGGCTTGGACACTTTGTTCTTCTTCCACCCAGGATTTCCTTGATACCACTCTTCCGTCTGAAGAGGCCATCCTGGAAGCTATGACTGGTATAGATAGACCGTGGGATGATTTGCATCATCGGTCTTACTTTTTACCTGATTTGAGCGAAGTTGAATCAAGTTTTCCAAGTCCTTTGTCTCCTGGTCCTGATCACCTAGTCCTGAACCCTTTAGCACCAACATAGGTATATGCTGAAGGGAACATGGTTGTGATTTCTCCAACTATCCCGGTGAACATTTCCAGGGATCCAAATGTTATAGAGAATGTCTTCTTCGGAGCTGAATGTTCCCCTGAAGAGATTCAGATTTACACCGATCTCTTTAAAGAGTTTAGGGATGTGTTCGCTTGGTCTTATGAGGAAATGCCTGGTATAGATCCATCTATTGTCCAGCATTAGATCAAGACTTACGAAAATGCTAAGCCTGTGAGGCAAAAACTTCGTCCGGTCAATCCTAGGAAGGTTGCAGCCATCAAAGCCGAGGTGGAGAAGCTGGTCAAGTGGGATTTATTTTCCCTGTTCCTTTGACAAAGTGGGTTTTGAATCCTGTTCCCGTGGATAAAAAACAAGGAAAAATTCGAGTTTGCATTGATTTCAGAGACCTTAACAAAGCATGTCCGAAAGATAATTATCCCACGCCATTTATAGATCCGATTATCGATGAGTGTGCCGGTAATGAGATTTTCTCCTTCATGGATGGTTTCTCCGAATATAAGCAGATTACTATCCGTCCTAAAGATCATCATAAGACTGCCTTTATTTGTCCCTGGGGTACTTTTTCTTACAATAATATGCCTTTTGGTCTTAAAAATATTGGGGCTACTTTTCAGCGGGCCATGTCATATGCCTTCCACGATATCAAACATATTATTGAGGCATATTTGGATGATTTAGCTGCTCGTTCTCGAAAGAGAATTGATCATCCTGCTCACCTCTGTCAAGTATTTGAAAGATGTTGTTTCTACAAGATTAGGTTGAATCCGAACAAGTGTGTTTTCGCGGTTACATCCGGTCGGTTATTGGGATTCATTGTGTCTTCGGAAAGGATTAGGGTATATCCCTTCAAGGTTGAGGCAATACTTCGGTTGCCTCCCCCGTCGTCTATTCGTCAACTTCAAAGTCTACAAGGAAAAGCTAATTTTCTTCGGAGATTTATCGTAAATTATGTTGAAGTTACCAAAGGATTTATGAGATTGTTGAAGAAGGGAGTTCCATTTTTTTGGGATGACTTCGCTCAGCGCTCATTCGATGCTTTGAAAAAAGCATTGACCTCTGCTCCTATATTGAGTCCACCTGATTATAGCAGGGATTTCCTTTTGTATCTTGCAGCAATAGAATCTACCATTGGTATGGTTCTGGTTCAGGAGGACGATGCTCTGGCAGAGCATGTTATATACTATCTTAGTCAAGGCTTGGTAGGACCTTAACTCTGGTATACTCCGATAGAGAAGCTAGCTTTGGCAACTGTTCATGCTATACAGCGACTTAGACATTACATTCTTCTACGAAAAACTTATGTTTTGGCACTAGCCAATCCATTTCAGTTTGTTCTCAGTAGGCAAGTGATTGGGGGAAAATACAATAGATGGATTGTGATTTTGCAGGAATTTTATCTTGATTTTATGTCTGCCAAGTCCAAGAAATCTTTAGTTTTCGCAGAATTAATCTCTGAGTTTCCTTGTGGAGAAGAGATAGTCTATGATGAATCCTTCCCGGATGAACATTTGTTTCTCATCTCTCCACAGGATCCTTGGTATGGAGATATCATTGTGTATCTTTAAACTGCAAATTTTCCCTCTACTTTTTCGAAAGATGAGCGTCGTAAGTTGCGTCACTTAGCTAAAAATTACTTGATTATTGGTGATTCTTTATACTGTCGAGGGGTTGATTCAATCCTGAGACATTGCTTAACTCTCAAAGAAGCTGAGGCTGTGCTGAATGATTGCCACAGTGGAGCTTGTGGTGGTCATTTATCTGGGCTTGCTACAGCCCAAAAAATATTGCGTGCTGGATACTTTTGGCCTTCAATTTTCAAAGATTGTATGGAGTCGGTCAAAAAGTGTCATCCATGTCAAGTCTATACTTGAAAAATGCGCGCTCATCCAGCTCCACTTTTTCCGGTCATTACTGTCGGCCCCTTTAAAAAGTGGGGTATTGATTATACTACTTGTAACCCGCCCTCGACTAAAGGTCACAAGTATATTATTGTAGCAGTAGACTACTTTACGAAGTGGGTCGAGGCTATGCCTACTTTTGGGAATGATGGTGAGACAACAACTCTTTTTCTTTTCAACCAGGTTATTGCTCGTTTTGGTATTCCTAGAGAGATTGTCACTGATCATGGTAGTCATTTTCAGAATAGCATGATGGCTGAGTTGGCTCTAAAATTATGTTTCCGGCAGGAGCATTCATCTCCGTATTATCCTCAAGCCAATGGGCAAGTGGAAGCCGTGAACAAATCCTTGAAGACCATTCTTCAAAGGACAATTAATAAAGATCGATCAAACTAGCATATCATGTTGTATCTTGCACTTTGGGCATACAGGACGTCAGTGAAAACTACAACTGGCTTTACCCCGTTTCAACTAGTTTACGGGCTGGAATCCATATTTCCCATTAAATGTGAGATTCCTTCTCTTAAGTTAGTTGTTGAGCTTATTCCTGACACTTCTAGTCTTGAATAACGTCTCCTTCATTTGGAACATCTTGATGAGCAGCGTCGGGATGCCGCCACGATGAATGAGGCGCATAAGAAACGAGTCAAAGTTCAGTACGATAAGGCGGTCAAACCTAGGGTTTTCTCGGAAGGTGACCTCGTTTTGGTCTATGCCCAAGAGAAGGATGCCCTAGGCGCAAGAAAGTTTAAGTCTATGTGGTATGGCCCCTTCATTGTTAAAAAATTCCTTAAAAAAGGAGCATATGCCTTGGTTGATTTTGAAGGAAATGAGTTGGCAGAGCCCAGAAATGGGCTCTATTTGAAAAGGTATTATGCCTAGGCTTCTGCCTGGCATTTTGCTTTTGTATATAGTAGTTTTATTTTGTACATGTCTGGTTTTTAGGTCTTTGATGTGATGGTGATGTTTTTGATATGCTTTGGCAGGTTGTGTCGAATGTCATGAGTCATTATGGTTTCGCCAATGGTGCTAGTAGACATACCCGGAACTTGGCTTCCACGGCTTGGGTGCTTCATCATCCATCCAGTCAGTTGTTAGTATCAAGAGAAGTCTGCATTGGCCCTACTTCCAATAATATAACAGAGTACACAGAAGTTATTTATCTACTCTCAGAGGCAATATCTTTGGGTGTTGATTCGTTGGTAGTTTTCTTGGACTCCCAGCTGGTGGTGTCGCAGTTGAACAATACTTATCAGGTTCGAGATCCATTTTTACTCCGGTTGTCTTTGAGGGTACGTTTGTTACAAAGATCATTTCAATTTTTAACATTCATTCATATTCCTCGAGCAGAAAATTAGATGGCAGACTCATTAGCTAATCAAGCAATTGATTGGCATTTAATCATTCCATACAGTAAAATTTAATCATCAAAAACATCATGCATTTTTATACATTTGTCACATCACATCATAAATCGTTGTATATATATCATCAGAGTGTTCAAAAAACTATACAAAATTTGGATCCATAAGTCATACAAAATTAGGGCTTATGCCCGATCATGTTCAATATCAAAAATATACAGTCATTCGGTAAATCATATCTATCTACTCCTGTGGTCCCTGCCCAAAATTCGTGTTCCTATAGAACACGATCGCAGTGGTGACACGGCAGAATAATCGTACCCAGTCACGTGGTACTCCCACTACCCGTCTCTGGATGGCCTCAAGTAGATCTTCCACTATAGCCATTGGCACTTAGCGAGTTAAACCCTCCAAGTTCCTCTGTACAGCATGGAGGGTCCTGCCTGGGTCTTCAGTATCAGCCTCGCCCCTACGACGCTTATGTCGTGGGTAGCCCTCAGGATGGACTTGTCCAATATCTATATCATGGTCATCATAATATTGTAATTCATTTTGAATCCAATCAAAAACATGTTTTGTTTTCACATTTTTTCATATATATTGAAAAAATCATAAAAATCATATAATTTAAAAATTCCAATCTTACTGATTGTGCCCCATGCCGCACCAAGTGGAAGGACGAGGTCTGGATCACCGCGAAAATCCATCCCAGCATAGGGGTAGTCCTCCACAGCGATGACTTGTTCTCCCCACCATTGGAAGAACTCATCGTCCCAGGTGGTTCGGGGAACTTCACTTCCCCCCAGTCTCTTCATCAGATCTACCCATCGAGCAATTCTTGGGTCTCTTGGGCTGTTGATGGAAGAGATCACTTTGGGTCGAAGCCCAGGAATCTTCTCAAAGAAAAATGTCATCAAAATGGTTCCATACCCGAAATTTTTTGTTTTTTCTTTCCGGATGGAGGTAAGTTGTTGCTTCACATTCATTAATAGAGCTGTGCACCAATCATATAGGTGAGCTAGGCATTCCACAGCTATGCTCATCTGGGTCCCGGATGCCTGATGCAAGGAAGCAGATCCTGCTACCCTGCCAATGGTAAATAGGATAATCTTCATGTGTAGATCTCTCAAATATTTTATAACAATCTGAGTCCCTACTTTTTTGGACCCCCTACACAGTAGACGTGGACATAGTCATCCACAGTAACCCCTCCCAAAGGCTTGCTGTGCAAATATACTGGGTCTCCCCTCCGTGAGAATCCAGTAATGAAGTAGATGTCTTCTACCTCTATGTGTATGGGCATTTGATCTATCACGGAGCAATATTCCTTCGGTTTCCAATAATTTACCAGCATTTCAAGCAATCTGACATTACTCTTCATATTTGGCATTTTGAAAAATGTGAGGAATCCGCAATTTTGGAGGGTATTGAGCGATTGTTGATCTTGCATTACTTCATTATCAATCGCACTATGCTCACATTCCCTCCAAGTGATGGTCATCCTGAAAAAATTCATTTATTTTTTCATTAGATACAATTTTTTTACATCGCGGGTTGTGCATACGCAACTTACCCTGTAGACAGTCACGTATCATACGCGGCTTGGTCCATACGAACCCGCGTATACGCAAAGCCCTAAATTAAAACAATTGTTTTTAACGGTGAAACATCAAAATTTTAATTCTATTAATGGACAAAATTGATAATAATGATGGATTAAGAGCTTACCTAACTGAATCGGCGAAGTTTGACCACTGGTTGCTCCTGTTTTGACGAAAGAAGTTTTTCTCTCCAGAGCTCTTTTTCCAAAATCAGCAAGTAACAATGAACCAAATATGAGGTAACATGTGTATTTATGCCCATAAATTGAAATTTTTTGCAAAAATTTGTTATGCTTATTTTTTCAATCCATCTTAAGCTACATAACCCAGATGCTTGTAAGTGCCCAGATTGGTATATTTTCAGGTACAGTTTGATGAAGTTGAGATTTTTCTGGTTTTTGTTCCATGATTGCTGACCTGTCATGGAAGGTATATGATCTTCACTGGCATATAGGTTAGGAAATCCACTTTCCTTTGCATTTTTCATACTAGCCTCCATTCTGATCACTTGCCATAGGGTCGATCCCATCAGGTCATGAGTATTTCACCCATTTCACTCACCGATTATTTAATCATGACTTGGTGGTAGAGCCTTCCTTTACATGGGCTTCCTAGTTAGCTCCTCACTAGCACTTCCTGCCCATGCTGCATTTTATGTAGGCTCGGGAGTCCTATTTAGTCCCACCATGACTTATGTGTTGAAGCTTCATTATTCTTCTTCTTCACTATCATTTTTCTGGCTATTACCCTGGAGGCTCTCTGGTGTTTTTGAGTTGTATTACTGCATTGCATATTGGCTACTTGTTTATCCTGGCCTTTAGCCGGCTTCATTTGGACTCGATGTTTAAGCCATATTTTGACCTTGATTGTCTGTACAAGTTAACCATTGCATGCACTTAGCTATAATGACTTGACACCCTTTTTTCCCATGGATGGAACATTCCTTTGAGTATCGCTTACCAGTTTCTGCCACCTTGCATTGAGCATAGGATCGTTCCTATCCCAGGAACTAGTGCATCTATTTCTTGATACTCATTCTATCCATTGTACCATAGCATTCTTTTATTCTTTTTCAGGCTTATTATATGAAAAAAGATAAAAAAATCAAATAAAACAAAAAGAGCGGGAACGGGATGTTACTTCATAATTTGATGGCAGTACAGTATCAGTTTGTCGCCCTTGAACAAAGCACATACAGTTATATATTTCCTTCATTTGGGATGGTTTTAATTTTGACCTAGGTTCAGCTTTTTCCTTGTTTCACTGGTCAGTCCTCCCCCAGTTGGTTATCTCTTCTAATCATATGGAGAGTTTGTTTTTGCCTCCTACATAACAGACTTATACAGTGTCATTTTTTACTGCCATGGTCATCACGAGTCGTGCTTTTGTTCAAGGGAATTTTAACCAGAGTCGGCCATTCTGCGATGTCTCTTGACTCATTATTTAGTCGGCCTTCCCAGTCTTGTCAGTATCTTGTTCTATCACATCAAATGTTTTGGTCTTCTTCTCATGCTGGTTTGAGAAGGTCTCCATTGACTTCTTGCTGGTAGGTTTGTCTCTCATCGACTACGACATATTTCTCTGAGAGTAAACCTAGAGCCGCACCCTGGCCCTATTTCCATCATTTATAGGTGACCTTGTGCTTAGCATTTGATCATCATTATGGGTCTTTGACTGAGTGGTTTTCCTTGTGTTCGATGTCAGCATACATTATCACACTTGGGATTCGTGCAGTACCTTGATTTCCATTTGACCCTATCAGTGGATATCTCGCCTCTGTGTCAGCGTTCATTATTGGTTGGTTCAGAGGGTTTCTTCCGTGCGCTAGCTTCATCTTGTGCATGTCAGAAACGTACTTCGGTTTGGTTCCGTCACTCTGCTTCGTCCGATTCCTTCCAAATCTTGGCCTGTGGGTTACACTCGCGCGGACTGATGTGGGATGCCTTAATTCCTTCCTTCCAGCAGATCTTTTCCCATCGACTCCAACTCATTGCTCTGGGAATAAGGTCTAGAGTCTTTTTTCAGTACCTTAGGGTTTGCAGTCATCAGTGGCAGACTCTTCGCTATCGACAGTGGGGATTCATCATTGCCTCCTGATTGGTAGATTCTTCCAAGTGTTCGACTTCATCTCATTCATTCGCACTTGTTAGATTGTACTGGGGCACCTTGACACTCATTTTCTTTATCGGTGGGTTGTCTCACGTTTGTTAACGGTATACATTATTGACCAGTAATCAAACGATTTCTCACATGGTCGACTTCAGCTCATTTATTCCCATTTTGTAGAATTGTGCCATCGAGATCGGTGAAGACCTCGGGTTGCATCAGCATTTTGCGGTTCACTTTTGACAGTCCATTCAGTTTCTGCCAGTGATGTCGTCCACCTTTATATGTTGCAGTGTCAGTACAGCAGCATCCTATATGTTGGCTCCCGAGTTGCGTGATTGTACCATGTGTTCCACCCCTTATGATTTGGTACCTGGAGATTCAGTTACTTTTGTGATCAGACATCCATTTTTAGTATTATTGATCAGTTTGATATATGTGATACTTGGACATTGATTCCGACTTGTACTTCCGGGCCGTGCTCAGATGATTCATTGTGTACTTTCAGTTCAGCTATACTTGTATACATTCTGGATCTATTTTTTACTTTCTATATGGATATATTTTTCACTGAGCATGGGTATGCCCGCCTCAGACATGAGCTAACTCTCTGTTTTCATTCATTGGTTTTTGGCAGGCTGAAATCTGGTGAAGTCCTCTCTTGTCCTCGCGAAGTTTTTTCTATGCACATAATACATTTCGGCCATCATGTACCCCTTCTGACCTCATATATTAGGGGGCATATGTTATAGCATCATTTTTCACCCTCATGTGATTCATGATTGTCTCTTTGGCCTTGGGCACCTATTCCCACAGACTTGAATAAAAGTTCATAAAAAACAGTGTTTAAAATTCCATACGTGGATATGCCCATACTTTTCCACATGTAAACGCGATTCCAGAGATAATTTTCTGCGTATTCCATTAAAATCATTAAAAATATATATATAAATCCCTATTTTCGAGGCTGGGTTGATGGTTATTCCCGTAATTCAACCACCGAAGCCCATGGCCAACTGTTTCCGACATATTGAAACTAATTTGAGGGAGTATAAAAGCCCCTCATATGCATGGCCTAAGGGAGAGAGAAAATTATAGACATTATACTCTGTTGGAGCCCCATTCAAGTCTGATTTCTCGTGGCTCCTGCACTTCCTAGATTTTTACAGGAAACCCTTGTTTCCTGGAGATGTTCATCAGCTTATATGTCATCTCGTGTGCACAAGTCTTGAAAGAATCCTAGTGAGGCGAGGGCGGGACGGATCCAGACGACGGTCTGTTCAAAGATCATGGAGGGATTTAGGTGATCTTTCCACCTTTCTATTACTGTACATGTTGTTCGTAATGAAGAAGAACCATCTTGTTCCTGAATTCACGTGTTAATTTCTGTTTGCATATGTGAAAAGATTGTTAATTAAGCATTTATTATTGTTTATATGATGTTTCACATGGATTACACTGAAATTTAGGAAAGATATATGTTGTACAACTAGATTTCCGTGCATGTCTCTTCTTGATTTCCAGGTTGAAGAGGAAGAAGGGTTTCTCGGGGTTTGGACCCCGCAGGATCTACATCAAACGTAGGATCTACGAGTGAGTTCTACAATCTATAATATCTAGTTTTTAGCGTATAAGTGTGGTTGTGTGAGTCCTTGAATAGCATGCCCTGATCTATGGAGATTTTTGACCCAATGACCTCTAGGGAGTTATTTCCCGAAACAAGCATGAGTTATTTTGGCCTGTTCTCTTTGTTCTTCTAGCTTAATTATTTTCAGCTGTCTTAGTTGTAAGGAAGAAGTTGGTACTTCATCAATATATTGAACTAAGGCCAAAGAAGGAATTGCTAGATGAGTTGGGAGAACCACTTCTTTCCCATAAACTAAATTAAAGGGAGAAGTGCCAATGGAGGCTTTCTGCGTTATTCGATCTACCCATAAAGCATATATTAAATACTTATGCCAATTTTTATGATTTTGATCAATGGTTCGCTTAATGATTCTGATTAAGTTTTTATTTGTAGATTCAGCTAACCCATTTCCCTGTGGATAATAATTGGCAGAGTATTTAAGTTTGAAACCTCTTTTAAGTGCAAATTCAGTCATAGCATTACCAGAAAAATACGACGCATTATCAAAAATTAAAGCAGAAGGTAAGCCAAACTTGGTGATTATGAACTGATCTATGAACTCGATGATATGCTCGGCATTGGCTGTCTTGAGAGGAACTGCTTCTACCCATTTAGTAAAATAATCATTTGCTGTAAGGATATACCTATGTTGTTTAGAAGAGTGAGGAACGATCTCACCTATTATGTCCAATCCCCATTGATCAAAAGGCTGCTCAATGTTGACTGGTTGCAGTGGCAATGATAGTTTCTTTTATCTTCCAGCAGTAGTTTGACAAACTTGAAATTTCATTACGTAGCTATGTGAGTCTTTGAATAGTGTGGGTCAGTAATAGCCTGTGCGGAGGATTTTATGTGCAGTAGCATCTCCAGCATAATGTCTGCCTACTGGCCCATCGTGGAGTTCCTGCAAGAATTTTTCAGCTTCAGATTTCTCAAGAAATATAAGGAGAACAGAATCATAATTCATTCTAAAAATAACATTATTCACAAGCTAATATTTTTTAGCTTTCAACCTTAGAGCTCTTTTCTTGGTGTAATTGAGATTTGGAAGAGCATATCCATTCTTTAGATAATATATGATATCAACATATAATGATTCAACATCGTTTAGGCTTACCTCATACATTTGTATATTTGCAGATGGTTTTTCATAAATAAGCGATGCTCCAGCTAGTATTTTTCAAAAGCCTTGACCTCTTACAATACTTGCTGGTCTGATTTCCACATCATATTCTTGTAAGGCAGTAACCCAATTGGCTCTTTTCTCACCCACATCTTTCTGTACTAAGAGATTTCTTACCGCTGGAAACGGTACTATGATTTTTGTATGGGTTTTAAGTAGAAAGGGTCTGAAATATTTAATTGCTTTGAGAATAGCATAAGCTTGTTTCTCTACATCTGAATAATTCAATTCAACCCCCTGTAAATTTGAACTGAAGAAATGAATTAGGGCTTCTGTCTTGTCTTGATTTGCTTGAGTGAGTATCGCAGCATATGATTTATCAGAGGAAAATGTATAAAAAATAAAAGGATCGGAAAAATCTGGAGTTGCTAAAGATGGAGCATTAACAATTGCTTGTTTGATCAGATTGAATGCCTCATATTCGTTTTGGCCCCATTTGAAATTTGAATTCTTTTTAATCATTGCTTGTAAAGGAAATACAATTCTTGAAAAATATGGCACAAATCTCTTTACAAAATTAATCTGGCCAAGGAAATATTGCATAGCTTTCTTGTTGTGAGGTAAGGGTATTTCACAAATATCCTTGATTCTATCAGGATAAATATGAATTCCAGATTTTGATACTATGAATCCAAGAATTTTTCGTTCACTTAATGCAAAAAAGGATTTTTTTGGGTTAAGTGAAATTCCATACCTTTGACAAAGTTGGAAGATCTGTTTTAAATCTCTAAGATGATTTCTTCGTTTCTTGGAATATACAGTTATATCATCCAAGTAAATTACCACTGATTTGTTAACTAGTCCCTTGAAGGTGATGCCCATGGCTCTCTGAAATGTGGCACCAGCGTTGATCAGACCAAAAGGCATCTTTTGATATGCATAAGTGCCCCATTTGGTTCTGAACGTGGTTTTCAATTGATCATCGGGATGGACCAACACTTGGTTGTAGCCAAAAAAACCATCTAAGAAATACATTAATTCTGATCCTGCAACTGCCTGCAATATTTCCTCCATAGGAGGCAAAGGTAAATTATCTTTTTGGCAAGCTTTATTAAGATTTCGAAAGTCAATGCAAATTCTAATGTCTCCATTCTTCTTTCTAACGAGAACCATATTGGAAACCCATTTAGAATGTCGAACGGGAAAAATAATCTTGGCTTTCAATAACTTATTGAGTTCAGATTTGATCTGGTTTTCTAGATTGGGATGGATCTTTCTCAGCTGTTGTTGGATAGGTTTTTCATCGTTTATCATTGGGATAGTATGTTGGATGATAGAAGTGTCATAATTTTTAAGTTCATCGTATTTCCAAGCAAAGACACTTTTGTATTGTTTCAAGAGACGAACATATGCTAATTTTTCTTCAGGAGCTAGACCAAGGCCTAGGTTAATATTCTGTGGTTTGGTATCAGTTCCTAGATTTACTAATTCATAGTTCAAAGTTGAACTTTGCAGTTTTGAATTGGTAGATATTTTGAATCAATATTTTAAATCATAAAGGTCTTCTAACTTGACTACTGACTTTGGCATAGCATTATTAATGCTATCTTGTTGTAATTGTCTGTCATGTTGGTCCTCATCAATTATCTGATTGGTGTAAGATCCTTCAGATGTGAGGAATCTTACAATATCAGGATCATCGTTGAAAATCCTCCAATTGGTAATGTTATTAGGAATAGAGGGTCTAAAGATTAATTCGATTGAAAAGCGATCAAGGCTAAAATCTTCTGAAGGAATGAGCTTGGAAGCTACGTTAGCTAGGAGGTCTGCACTAGCATTCTGGAGTCTGGGAATTTATGAAATATTAAATGCTATAAAGTGTTCAGTCAGATCTTGAACTAAATATTGATAATGCTTCAAATGACCTGATAAACAATGTATAGTATTGCATACCTATCTGATTACAATTTCAGAATCTCCAAAAACTTGTAGATATTTGATATCTAATCTGATTGCTTTGTATAATCCTTGGACTAAAGCTTCGTATTCTGCAGTATTATTGGTGCAATCGAACTTGAGTATACAAGTTAGCATAATTTTGTTTCCCTCTGGACTAATCAACACGCATCCTTCTCCTGCTCCTTCATTAGACTTAGAACCATCAAAAAATAACTTCCAAAATAAAGATTTATTTACAGGAGTATCTATAAAATTAATACATCTAGAACTATCTGTTTGAGAAAAATTTTCTATTTGGGATAAAACATAATGTTCTAAGTAAGGTGAAGTATGAGCATTGAAATTTCCTAAGAAAGAATCAACTGAATAATTGCCAATGATATTACTGTTGTATGCGACCGGTTCATTTTCTCCTTCCAGTTCTGTTACTATGTGTTTCTGATGTTTTTCTCGCTCAAACTTTATCTAATTTGGTTTACCATTGTAAGGAAGCCACATGTGCGACTAATCAGTTGCAAAGTATCCATGATGTTTTTCTGACCAATCTCTACTAAGAATTAAGCCATAAAATTCTGGAATATTTGCAACTAAAATGTCGATAACTTGACATACCTTTAGATTAGATGACAGCCTTATGGTAACCTGATTTAATTCGTCGATCACTTCAACTTATGATCGATCTAACTGAACTATGCGCACAGCAGATTTTTGCGGTTGAATGTTCAACTTTGCACATATTGATTTTGGTATAATATTAGATGAAAATCCAGAATCCACTAAACAATTATGCAAATTTTTATTGAAAACTTCGTAAGTAAGAATAAATGGAGGTGTATGAGATCTAGACCTTCCTCCAATTAAAGAAATATTTTCTAGATCAACTTTACTAATCACATTAGTCGGAGGTCTTCCCATCTCATTGGAAGCTTGAGAGATTACAGGATCGGGCAAAGGTTTTTCTGGTACAGCATGTAATTCTTTCAAAAGTACCTTTTGCTGGTGTTTTAACTTGCTCAATTCATAAAAAGTGGCGCTATCCCTAGCCTTATTCATGTCTTCTATGATGTTATACTCCATTTCATCCGCAACGATCAGTTTTTTTGATGGAGTTGTTGAATATGTTTGGACTGGGCTAGTTTGAGTTTCTTTGGATGTCGTTTTCTTGGCTGCAACTTTTTCCTTAGTCATTGAGCTTGCGCTCTTTGGCTTAGGAGTAGGTTGAGGAGGATCAAGTTTATTTCTACTTCGAGTGTTAACCGGGGACGCTTCTTGATCTTCTTCATCTGTGAGGATGAAATCCCACATACCTTGTACCTCTACAACTTCTTCTTCATCGGTAGTTTCTTCGGTAGCAATCTCCTCTTCTTCTTCTTCTAATTCAGCATTAGTAATAGCATTTGGCGACTTTGAATCAGTTGAAGGGTTTCTTCTATAAGGCTTGACAGACTTTTTAGAAGATGTTTATGCCACTTGTTTCTTAATGTCAACCATTTTGTTAGACATGGTTTTCAGAAATTTCTGCAATCCTTCTAAATCGAATGGATCTTTCGATTGTTTTTTCTTGGGGTCTTCCTTAAAAGTAACCTTCTTGGATTTTCATTCCTCTATCGCATTTTTATTTTCTAGAGCAATGATACATTTCTCTACTGCTATTGCTTCCTTCATATTGTTAGCTAAAGTTGTTTTGTTAGCTCTATCAATGAAGATTGATATGTTTGATGGTAAAGCATATATGTACCATTCACTTCGCACTTCTTCGCTAAGCTTGGAAGCAGTAGGAATTTTATTTAACAGTTTATTGAAACGTGAATTAAAATCCTTGATGGGTTCTTTTGACTCAGCTCTAAGATTAGAAAAGTCATTGATCAGTGTCGTTGTAGACCTGTCATCACCAAACTTAGTCAAAAATTGATCTTGGAAGATATCCCAACTAGTAATAGATCCAGACGGTAATGAAAAATACCATGATCCGGCTGCTCCTTGTAGAGTATAGGGAAAAAGTCGAATGACAGCGTCTTCATTAGTAACTCCATTGAGATTTATGGACAACATAAAGTTATTTATATGTTCTTCTGCTAGCATGCCTGCTTCAGGATTAAACTTAGGCAGCCATTTTTCAGGATGGGCCGGTATTTGACTCAAGGGTGTAGGCATTAAGACTGCCCCTGGGTTATTCCATGGATGTGCCATCACTGACCTAAGAACAGAGGAAAGCGCAGAAGATGAACCATGCGGTTGGGAAGATGAGGATATTATGATTCCAGATGTTTGAGAAGGAGATGTGGAAGTTCCAGTGGACTGACGGACAATAGTTTGAAGTGGAGGGGTGGATGGTTGACTTCGCAGTGAAGAGGTTGAGATGGATGATGATGATGAAAGAGTCTCGCTATCAGACTCTTTAGGTGATTTCCTTTCTTTCTTCCTTGTAGGTAGAGGTAACTCAGTTGGTTGAACACCAAATTTTTCGCTCTGTAATCTGGTAAGGGGATGAGCAGGGTTATATTGCGAAGTCACGCTGCCTTTATCAAATCTTTGAGGTGACATTGAAAATCATTGAAGTTTATGAATCAAAGATTCAACTTCAAGAGGTTCAATATTAGATTCTTCTAAAACGTTAGGGTTTGTGGCAGTGGTTATTGTTCTTTCGACTTCTGGCTCTAGATTTAAATATTATAAGTGCGATGGAGAAGTCGGGGGATATGGTGAGGGCGATTTACTCTCAGAATGGTATTTATATTTTGACTTACTTGCCATTCATAGTTCGGGGCCCTCCTTCTAGCGCAAAATATGTTGAAGCCCCAAAAATCGGGTCTACAACAAGGGGGATACCCACCCTGTCCGGACCTTGGTTGGCAGCTCCTTTTCCGTTTGGTATAGTGGGTCCGACTGGGGATAATGGGACCAGTTTCCCAATATGTGTGTGTGTTGAGAATTGATATTTCTTTTCTAAAAGTTCCTAAGTGAAATGCTTTTATTCTAATTCTAATCTATAACATGCAATTGTATTCTAATCAAACAGAAATATCTAATTCTAAACTAACCCGGGATGTAATCTTTCCGTTATGCGATCTAAAATGATTTCAAATAACAATTGGTAATAAATATCATTCAATTGTTATAAGAAAAGAATTCAATAAAGATAAACTACTTCGTATAAAAAGTTAAATGAAACAGTTGTGAAGAACATATCGCATAATAAGTTACTCATATATTAAGCATAAAAAAATAGTTATCACCATACAAAAGTGCTAAATGATAACTCAAGCATTCAAGCATTAATATATAAACAATTGAACATAAATATCACTTTAACACAAAAGCAGAAATAGTTAAGAGATAAAAGTACCATTTATAACTAGTTTTACTCATGAGCTTCAAGCAATAATGACTTATCTCTTCTTAATCCAACATCCACTAAGAGTACAAAAGTGCAACATAAGTAGTAGATATTAAACGCAGATATCAATAAATCATGCTCCATTCATTCATCAAAACCTCCTCGGAGGGTGAAAAAGTGCATGTTCTGAGGACAAGTTTTTGACAAATTTCAGGACCCTTCTCTAAATGCATGAGAAGGGTTTAAATACTACTAACTAAATCTAAAAATAATTTATTACAAAAATATAGGATACGGTTTAAATGACCATCCTCTTTTTAGGCAAAAATAAAGAAAAAATAATACTAAATCTAAAATTAAAACTTAACAACTAACTACTTGTGAATCTTTTCTTTGAAATTGCAAGTGTTCAGCATTGGTTTGAGAAGAGTTGGCTGGCTTACTTCAGACTTTAACTGTCCTGTGAAAATAGAATCGGCAAGAGTTGGTGCCATCTTCTCAGCAGAATTGATGATACACTTGAGATTCATGCACTGGTTGTGTGGTTTTACCAAACACGCCCAGTAAGAATCCCAATTTAACTTTGTTAACCTTTTAATCGATTATGCCTTTTCTTGAGCCTTCTGTCTCCAGTTTGTCTGCCGTTGTTGTGCTTTTGGTAGATACCCTGGAGTAGTTTCAAAGATCATATTTTCCTCGTGCAAATTTTCATTTATACAATCAATAATATTGCTTGCTGCTATGACTGCTTCTTCTGCTGCTTGCTCTGCTTTCCTGATTTGTGCATCCCAATTATTAAAGAGCATTACTTTGTGATTGTCATTGATTATTGGTGCACCGGCTCTTTTCCCCTCCTCTGTTTCTTGCCAAGCTAAATAGTCATTAACTCTTTTATTAATTCAATCATAATCATGTTGTAAGTCTACGACATGATTAGTGATTTTATCACTTTCTTCACAATAAGAGTTGCACTGTGATATTCTTTGCATAATATTTCCTGTTGCTGCAGTAGTTGATCATTTAAGGAAATAGACTCTATGATAAATTCTGTAAGCTTGGGATCATCCTTGTGCATCTCTTGCATAACCTGTAGTTGTTTTTATTTTTCAGCCAAACTGTTCTGATATCCTATCTGCATTTGTTGGAAGTCCCACTATAATTTTTCAAGTTGTTTCTGTGCTTCATTGTTAGCATTGGCTTGTTGCAGTTGTTGTTGCAAAACCTGTACTTGATCTTCTTTCTCATTTAGTAATTTTCATATTTCAGATGCTTTATCAATGGCTGCAGAGGCATATGCTCCTGTGATCTGAGATAATTTGGTGATATTTTCAGTTGGATCAATAGCAGGATCTTGCCATAGGACATCTAATTGTTCTGCATCATGAGAGAGCACATTTTCCAATTTCCTTTTCTTCCTTTGTCTTCTTACCACTGCCTTGTGTTTTTTACTATAGAATATATCAAGAGGAGGAATTTCCTCTATTTTGAGCATAAGTTCAGAGGATGGGGTAATGGGAATATGCTCCATTTTTGAGACATTGGTAGTTATTCCTGTGACTATATTTTTTGTTGTCTGTACATTACTCACAGGTGTCTGTGTGTTCTGTCCTTCATTATTAATCAAATCATTGAATGTCTCCCATTCCTTAGCTAACTCGGTTCTGACTGGTGGTTTCTATACAATGAGAGGGGGAAGATTTAACTGTGGATAGGTTGAAACCCGTTGCTGTAAAAGCTCCTTTGACTGGGCAATATCCCTTACTGACCCTTCACTTTTATCATGGTCATTGTCAGACCTCTTAGAGTGTTCAGAGGTTTCTTTCCCGGACTTAGAATTAGACCTATTTGTACCTGAAATTCCACTGAGACTAATACTCGGAGTTGGTTCCCTTATGGGTTCCAGGCGTAATTTATCCAAAGGGATACTAGTTAACCACCTTTCCCTGTATATCTTGAATTCTTGAAATTCTGCTGGAGGAAATCGTATTTGAGCCAAATGTAGAACCTCTTTAAGTGTGCTTTTTTCTTGGAACATGTCATAAAAAAGATCATCTTCTTTAGAAAACACTCTTATCTTGACTGCAGTAGTGAAATTTTTAACAATATCATAGGGATCGAACGGTCTTCTTGGAAACTTGAATAAATGTAAACATGTAATGTTGTTTACTTCTTTGAATGCATGAGCAACATCAAATAATGAAAAGGCCCCACAGGCCACAGGAAATTGTGGCCAGATAGCCTTCTTTTTTTCCTTTAAATCTTTAGTCAAACCTCCTTCTCTGCAGGTGTGATAAGCAATTTCTCGTGCCATGAGTTTTTCAGGAACATACAAAGGTAAAACATGAGGGGAGGCAAAACTTCCAAATACCCTAACATATGTAAACAATTCTTCTCCAAAACATCTCGCAACAGGAAGTATGTCTACCTCTGCTTCAGGAGAAAACCTTGGAGCGTCTTTATCATATAACATTCTGTACAGGGGCAACATGATTCCATGGAAAATCTTGTAAAAATAGGGAATGAACTTTGAATCCCACAATTCTTTGTGATAAACATGAATGGGTAGGGGATCTTGAGTTGTCCATTTCCAACCCATTAAAGGAAACTTAGAAACATAACAGATTGAATCCATCACATAAGCAGATAAGTAAAAAAGGGGATAAATTCTCTGAGAAACAGTTCTTTTGGACCGATAATTCAAAATAGTTGTGGCTAAGTTGTCAGATAATATCTTAGCCCAATCCACAATAGTAGCATTAACAACAGCATTCAATAATGGTAGCCATTCAGATGAAAACTTATTAATGTCTGGCTTTCCAAAAAGCCTACAGAGCATAGCAGAAGCAAAACAATACGGAGAAGTGAGAGAACCAGTACTATACATACCGTGTTTATCCTTTTTTAATGGTTCATCTCTCCTTGACCAGTCCTTGGTGCATTCTGCCAAGCTTTCATTTTCTTTGGAAAACTTCTCCATGAACTGTTTGTTATAAGTCGCTTGTGGCTCCGGCAAATGATACATGAGTCTTAAATATTGTGGAGTGAATGAACCAATGAGTTCTTGACCCAGAGTCTTAAATTTTATGTTTGTAATATCCATGTTTTCCAGTACCCATTTAACCATATCCGTGTATGGAAGAATTTTAGGCCTTGCTTCTATTCGATGCAAGAATGAACAAGCTAGCTCTATAATGGATGCATCAGAAGACCCATGTGAGCCTGCAGTAGCTGTAACCTCCATTACTCTGGGGTTCTCTTCCTCAAGTAGATTATACATGCCCTCCCAAGTAGTAATACCAGCGTCTTTGTTACAGGCGGTGTCTGTATACAAGGGTGTCATTTCTTTGTCTTCAGAAATTGGAGCTTTGTCTTTCTTTCCCATAATATCAGGAATCTTGGTTTGTATAGTTCTCTATTCTTCGTTCCTGTAGCTTACGAATGAAGCGAGAATAATGATAGGAAAAAGGTGACGGGAAAGTTTTAAATGCCGAAAACATATAAAATATACCATCTTACGTGAAACGGCTCTTCGATAACAACAAAACCACATTTCATTAATGATTGACAACCAATTCATTGATTAACATTAAAGTGCATAATGAGGTCTCGATTTATGGAGAATGCTTCTTCATACAACGAGCCTTAAGGACCTGCGATAAGGCGATCTGCGATTTGCTTCGCAATATCGCAGATCGCAGTATCACAGATCGCAATATCGCAACATCACAACATCGCAATACCGCAACATCGCAATATCGCTTTATCGCAACATCACAATACCACAACATCGCAATATCGCAAAATCACTGGAGCGGAACATGTGACAATAATCCGTTAACATATTCTTTTGCGACATGCGATTTGCAACATGTGCCATCGCATATCTGTGATTTTGAGGTTTTTAGCGTAAGTGATATTTGATACATGCGATGCAATGAATATTTTTCATGCATAGTTTCGCATCGCGATATCGCAATTTTAGAATTCTTCTTGTAAAGAGATATCCATTACTTTTTTGCGATGCGATATTCCTTTAAGGAATGATTTTATTCTATCTTATCATAAAACTTAAGCTTTTTATATTTTTCAAGAGGTATTTTCCTAAGTTTATGATATTAAGTTTTATTGAAAAAGGAAATACAAGAACTAATCAATTTTTTTAAATTTTTTGAATAAGGGTCCCCACTTATTTAGTATTAGTAATAATACTAAATAAGAATGGGGGTTGTTGCTGGCCACAACACCACCTTATAACATTTTTTTTACCTTACACTTGGCTAACAGAGGTTATGGTTTATCACTGTCTTGGTGGTGGCTTCAGGCCTGTTGAAACTAATATGAATACTCTACTAGCCTCCCACCGTAACAAACTTTGTCAATATTTACCAAAACACATTGATTTATACCAAGAGCTTCATTTTTTCAATCACCATCTAGCTGCTCGAAAATATGAAGGAGGTAAATGAGAATACCTTGAAGATGGTTGGCAGTCTTGGTTTGAAGAGTTGAGTAGCTTCAAGACTTGTTGAAGGCGTTTGGACTATTAAAACATGCGCAGCACGTTGAAATGGGAAGGCGTCGCGCAATAGAAAAGGTGTCGGGTCGATGATGGGCAGTCGTGACCAGCGCCTATAGGCGCGCCGCGTGCTTTTCCAGGCGCGCTGCACGGTCTCAAAGCTTCAAACTTCTGCAAACTTGCTCGAAAATTCCTTGTTTCGGTCAGAGAGCAGCATAGGGGAGTATTTCCTGTGCTTTGAATTTGAAAAATAGATTTTTCAATAGTCAATCTACCCCTTATATTTGAAAAAATCAATAACCCTTTGAAGTGCCTTATGAAGGTTTTGAAACTTTTTTGAAAGAAAGGCATTGGTTGAAAAAAAAAAAAACATAAAACACTTGCCTTTGTAGTTTTATTATTTTGAAACATTTCAAATTCCAATACTTGACCGGGATCACTAAAGTGTTGTACATGACACCTTTGAAGATTTTCCATAGATGTGACATTTTTCAAAGTGACGAAATCATCCTCAAAGACACAATTTCTCTTATGTTCTCTCATCTAGGGAGGAAAAATGTTTCCTGTGTCCATATCTGTTTTGAAAAGGAAACTTTGCTCAAGACCGTCAACTGACCATAGAAGCATTCTTTAAATGACATTTCGCTTTGGCATGCAGGTTAAACTTAGTTGTATTTCACCTAGGGCTTTACTATCATCTTTGACATATTCCCATAAAGGACGTGCCTTTAGTTGTAACAGTGGCATGCTTTATTTGCTTTGAGTGTTGTTTCTGTACTTGAAACACTTGCCATATCCCTCCTTACACATTTATCAACCTATGTGTCTATTTGCAAAGCCTCTTTGAGAAAACAAAGTTCAAGTTACCTTTTTGTCCACTATGATGAGTTATTGAAAGAAAATTCCTCATGAATCAGGAAGAACAGAACTTTCTTGAAAAGTAATCAACACTCTTTGGCCTGTGTATAACCCATCTCTCAACCTTAGCAAGGTTGTTTCATTTTGGCTCCAGACTGCTTTTGAAAGAAAACTTTGATAGGAGATAAAAACAACCTCTTGGATTATTATAGTACCCCTTCTTTCTCTTTTTTTTGAATGTCATTTCTCTTTTCAGAAGCCTTCAACTGTCTCATGTTGTTCTTAAAACTTGTCTCTCAGTCAGAGAAAATCCTAAAATCAATCACTGCCCTAGCCCTCTGCTTATGAAGGAGGCCTACTTTGACAAATGCCTGGTTTCCTTTCAACCTCTGTCTCCACCAAATGAAGAATGTTTGATGAACATACTGATAGTGGATTATTTTATACATGATGGCAGAAGTTAGTTTGAGACCAAGACTGTTTGACTCCTTTGGCCATCTGCTTAATAATATTTCTTCATTGATGATCAACCCATTAGCTTCACATTGTAATTCAATAACAGTGAAACTCATGCAAACAATTTTTAAAAGCACCACTACTTTGCCTTTGCCTTTAACATCATTTTTATTCAGAAACCTTCAATTGTCTTCCACTGTACCTAAAATTTATCTTTACAGTTAGTGAAAAACATAAAAAAAAAACTTTATCCCTGGCCCTCTGCTTATAGATGAAGGAGGCCTTCTCAGTCTTCAACCCTCTGCTTATAAAATTAAGGAGTTTTTCTCAGTCCTCAACCCTCTTCTTATAAAATGAAGGAGGTTTTTCTCAGTGATGCCATTTCATCAGCTTTTAACAGTGTTAATTTTCCTTTCACTTCCTTTTCATGCTTGAGCTAATGAAGAATGACAAATTGATAATAGTCAAGATGGGCACTTCTCTGACACATGTAATTCTGCTTTTCAAATATCTCTATGCCTCTTTAGACATCACAAGCAGTTTGGCTAGTATTTGCAAAGCACTTCTTGTCATTCATAATTTACTAACCTTTTACTGTGATTGCAGGAGCTTAATGAAACAACTATCTGCCCTGTAATTGCATCCCAGGCTCAAAATCACATCAGAAGCAGTTGTCTTCTCATGTTGAGCCAAATACTGTCTTCTGGGATGCTGGTACACTTCTGCTCTTAAAAGATCCATTGAAACATTGTAAAACCACCTAATATCAGTTTGACCTAGGGCATGTGCATTGCTGAGACTTTAGGGCTTGTTAGTGGCGCGACTTAAGGGTGTAACCAACTTTATTTGCAGAATGGGAAGGTCTGTTATGACTGGTCTGTAGCAGACAGAGTTTCTTTGGCTTTAGGATAGTTTTCCAAGGGATAAATGCCTAAAGCGCCACTACCTAACTTAGGGGAGACTTCTTTGGACAGATTTGGATTGTTTTCTTTGGATCTGATGGACAAGCTAGTATGGCTGAGGCTAGATAGGGCTTGATAATGAGGTTTCATCTCATCATGGGTGGATTGAAAAGGTAGGAGGGCAAAAAATGTTTATGGGTTTTTACTAGCTGGAAAATTTGACAATTTTTTAGATCAGCTGCTAGAAAACTTGGCTGTTACAGCTAGTCATCACCAACAAGTGAAAAATACTAATGACTAACAGTGGCTCCATTTGGGGAGGGCAGCTCCTTTTCATGAGGTGTCCATAATTTCATATCTTTGGCTTATCAAGACCAATACCTTATCCATTGGCACAATTTTCATTCTTCCTTGATGTTATTTTTTAAAATTGACAGCATGATTAGCATCAATGATATTTATACCTACCCCACTATCTTTCCTAACATTTTTTCTTCCTTTGGGTGCATTTGGACTAGCAACCCTTTGACAATATTTTTTGTTTTTGAAAAATGAACCTATCTAGTTCTACACTTATATCTGTCGGGAGTTAAAATTTAGCTGATGAAATCCTTCATTACTCTACCTATGCTAGATCAACTGTCAAGGTTAAGCTGTTTGACAGGATTTTGTTCTCTAATCTAAAACATGAAATTGAAAAATGACCAAATCAGGGTTAGACAGTCTAATTTTTCATGTACTTGTGGCATGAAAGACAAGCTGCACACAAATATTATTTTGCATAAAATGAAAACTAGGAAAAAATGGGGCTAGGATACACAATTTGTTTTTCATACCCACTTCCCTCTTTGGTTCTGTTTTGAGCATGTGGAACCAGTATCTTTTCCTAATATACTCTCTTTGATAAGTCAAGACTACACAATGTTGACCATATTTTCCACTCACTAACTTATCAGCAAATAAATTTAAAACATGTTCAGCTGTGATTAGGCTAGATAACTGAACAAGAAATTTGAGCACTAGTAGCGGCATTTAGACTTGCACGCTTTTCGAATGACTATTTTTTGAACATGGGGCCTTATTTATATTTTTCAAACTGCCCTCTTTTTCTATTTTTCTATTGTTTTTGAATTTTTTGTTTTTATCTATTTTTCAAACAATGGTATATACAATGATTGAAATGTTTTAAACTCAGAAATCTTGGAAATGGCGAAACTTAAGCATCTAATCCTCATAAGGATTTCCTACCACTCTTGGTCCACTTAGCTCTTGAAAAGAGAAATTTGGAAAATTTTCTCTTTCAAGCATGACATAAGGATTCATGCATGAATCTCTGAACAAACCCATATCTTCCCGTTGCACCTCTTGATACTTTGATTTCCACTCCTTCCTTTACTGTACATATTTTTTAAGTAATATATATTCTTTGTCATTCTTGAAATATATAATGACATCATCAAGGTATGTCAACATGCAGAAATTTAGGACTAGAAACATGGCTTTTAGGAGCATATTTTTTATATCTGGTGGTTTTGCAGTTCTGAATTTGAAACTGGAACTACTTCCAGCATACTGGAAAAAATCTTTGAGCTGTCTACTTTGCAATGGAATCAATTGGCTACACCCTGAAACATCATCTTGCAAAGACATATGATTAAAAGCACTTATCATCGGTATATCATGGTCTTGGGCAGGAAGGATAAAATTTCTGTCACCAATATTTGTATTAGTGTTTCTGCAATAAAAACAAATCCTGTGACCAGCTATTTTATCTTTGACTATTACTGATTGGTTCAGATTTTTGTATTTTCTTTTGTCGAAGTTGTTTCTTGGAGTGATGGTAGTGGCATAGTGTTTCTCACTATTTTCTCTGTATGAAGTAGTATTTTGAATGAGATTTCCAATTCTAGCAGTTCTAAGTCGTTGGTGGAGTGACAGAATTTTAGCCAATTCAAGTAACTCAGGTATACTTGGACTGAAGTCATCATCTTTTCTCATAAAAATTTTATCCAGCAGTTTTTCTGGATTTGGAGTTGTTATGGCTACAGTCAAGGTTTCATTTCCAATGGTAGAGTTATGTGATGGTAAATCCTTGAGGTATGGTAAGATCATTAAGCTTCCCTGCCCCCTAGTTTCAAAAAGGTTTGTGATATGTAAGTCTTCTAATGCCTTTGTTCTGAAATTTTTTTTTGATGTTACTGCTGATGTTTGACTAAGGTTTGAGCAACTCGCTTGATAGTACATAATGGTTTTTGCTTCTTTCTCTATTCCTATTTCAAAAGGAACACACTTACTTTCCTCAAGACATAGTTGTTCATGATCATGATAGTTTTGAGTGTCCAGTTCATCATAGAGAACTAGGGGCAGCTGATGTGGTGGGTCTAAGTTTGTTTCAAATCCTTTTGAATGTTCTTCAATGTCCTCATCAGTGTGTAGAATGAAAGAGTTCAAATCGGAATGCAAGGAATACATTGGGATGTTATATGGCCTCTCTTGGCTACTGATCATGTATTTCATGTGTGACTCTCGATAGAGTATTCTAGTTTGGTCAAACACAGGAATAGTGGCATAGGACAAATCAATTTGAATATTTCCTTGGAGCTTGGCTCCCCAAGATCTGGATAGAAGCATCTGCACTGGAGGTGTTAGCACTCAAATCTACCTTAGGCTGAAATAAGGTAAAACTCAAGGCTACATCAAACCACGCTTAGCCTCGTAGCTAGCCCTACGAGGACAGGAGAGGGCTCTCTCCGGGTCTATCTCGGCAAAAGGTCTTCAAAGGGGCTGAGATGACTTTAAAATGGGAACTGATTTTAGGCTAGTAAATAGATAGGAAAGTTTGATTTAAATTTTTTGGGTTTTTGTTGGAAAAATGGGAAAAAACAATTTTGGGCTCGGGGATGAGGCCAGATCTTTGCAGAATTCGAGTTGGGGCAAGGTAGGCAGTAGTCTTGATGCTTTTTGATTATGTGTATGGATGGATCAGAATGACAAGGAGCTAAAGAGGGCAAGGGAGAACAAGGATCCTCTCCAAACTGGCGAAAACATATAAAACTAAACAAATTTAAAGGTAGAGCACTGGAATCAATGGATTCTACCTCATTTACTCATTCATTTAGTTTCAGAAGCAAAAGAAGGGAATGGCATACATTAAACATTAAAGAACTTACAAATAACTGAGAGAACACACCATCAAAACTGAAAACCACAAGAATCCCAACAGGTGCTACAAAACCTCTGATCTTTCCTTAGCCAAAATGCAGAAAATATGTACAATAGTGTGCCAAACTTTTCCCAAGAGTCCAACCCTGAAAGTGTCTCAGAAAATACAATAAATAGACAAGTCTAAACCCTTCCCATGCCTCTAGGGGTCAAGCTCATGCTTCTAGGAGCAGTTTGAACCAATTCTAAACAAAGAGCTAAAATCTAGGCAGCCAAACAACTTGCCTCTATAAGCTAGGAAATTGATCCATTCACTTGATTTTCACTTTTTTGTGAATGAATCATCTAGAAAAAGTAAATAAGTGCCAAAGTTACATCATGTACATCAAATTACATCAAGAAAAACCAAAAATTACATCAAGAGGTGAAACTAGTCCAAATTGGCCGAATTTCTGAGCTGGAAGGTGAAAAACATGCCAAAAATCTCTATGCGCCGCGCGCCAAAGCTCTATGCGTCACGCTACTTTCAGCATGTTTTTGGGGAACTTCTCAGAGTAAAAATTGATCTCAAGATAGCTCGTTGGAAAGCCCTGGGTGTTGGCTATCCAACCCAAGTAGAATTTTTCAATTTGGAGCTCATTTTCCCCTCCAAAACTTCATTCTCCCAGAAGTACTTCCTGCTGGTGCAAAAGGTGGCAGAAAGGTGGTTTTCATGGTGTTTTTGGCCCTTTTGATCATCCAGAACTTGATGAAATGCTTCGGAAATTTCTGAGCATGCATAAATTACCATGAAAAATCCAAAAATACAAAATTTTCCTCCAGAAAGTGTCCCAATCATAAGCGTGCATCGGGTCGCGCGACACGTTGGGCGGAAAAACCTGTTTTGTGACCAAAATTTTCAAAAATGACAAAAATTTATCCAAATTTGCTGAAATTCGGAGCGAAGATCCCCTATCATGCCTCATGCTAAGCCAATGAAGCCTCGGCCAAAATCCGGAGTGGATCAGGCCTCTTTCGCCGTTTTAGTGCTCTGCTCAACCTTCTCTTCAAGATCTTCACTTTTGCTCTGCAAACATGCATGCGGGCCCAATAATGACCTTTCATATGAAGGAGCATGTCTTTGTCTCTATTGGCCTTTGCCAACAACTTCTCCAGATGAATTTTAACATGCATGAGTTCGGTCTCTCGCTCAATTGGTGTCATGTCACCAGGTCTCTTCCGGGCCAATTGTCGATCTTCACGGATTCGCCACAGCTCTACAAGTGTGTGCTGATCCTCCAGCTATTTTTTCCACTGCTCCAGGTACTTTATCACCCACTGTGCTCTCTGCAAATTCTTTGTCAAAGTACCAATCTCATCTCTCTGCTCCTGGATGACCTCCCTCAATTTCGAGCTAGGAGAGCTCGCATCAACATCGATGAGTATAAAATCAGTGTCTCATCCTCCTGAAGGGCCCTCATCGTGCATAGGCCTCTTACCTCTATCCTGAACCTGTACCTGTGCTGATGTCGAAGGCGAGACCCCTTCCACCCCATGTGGAGATAGTACTCGTGCTGCTAATGAAGTCAACGAGACCCCTTCCACCCCAGGTGGAGATAGTACTCGTCGTGTAGCTGCAAATAAGGCTCTGTGGCCTCGCTGATATGTCACATACACTGGAGCACTGATATGCTCAGTCTCAGGAATATCAAACTGGTGTGAAGGCTCTCCCTCATCATGAACTACCTCGGGAGGCGGCTGTGGCACTGCAAAAAAGTCACGGGAGATGAACTCATCCCATGCGATGCCCTGCTGTGTGAGCTGATGTACCACCATGATTTTGATCAGCGCGTAATGATATATACTGTTATGCTGCTGTGCTGGGGTCTTCTTCTGTACAAGAAATGTCATCCGCTCTATGTTACGGTACATGAAGTATGGAATGCTCATCAACCGCACTCTCGTGAAGTGCATCAACAGCCGGATGTGATATGCATACAAGCATGAAAAGCGCCCTTCACAACTGAAATAACGAATGATGAGTTTCATCAATGGTGCATACTCATCCTTCAGAAATCGGAATGGAAATACCCTGCTCAGCTGCCTCATATATCCAGGTCTGATATATGGCTCATAATAGGCTTTATCCAACTGCTGCCGCTTATTCCATTCTTCCCCGATGTTGGGTATCCCAGTCGCCTCTGAAATGGTCTCTGGTGACAAAGTAAAATCCACCCCAGCAAGGTTTACACAACCGTTATGCAAATGTAAGACAAATAGGCGAGCTAACTCATGATGATGCTGAGTTTGGGAAATCATCTCACAATAATGGAAACATGACTGACGCTGAAAACAATCCATTGCAAGCGGGCAAGCCTGCAGTTGGGTCAAAGAAGTGGGCTCCTCCCTGACATGCCTGCCACTTTTGCCACTTTTGTGAGACCTCCTTGGCACATTCACCTCTGTAGATGAATCACTGTCCTGCTCATACCCCTGCTCATAAGGTGAATCTGTCTCTGACATGGCGCTAAAATCAAGATGTTTGACAAATATATGCTGATATAGGTATGGTGAAAACAAGAGTTCAGTGTATGCTCTAATTCCCAATGTGTCACATATGTATCAAGGTGCTATAGGAAAACCATAATGAGGAAAGTACTGTCAAGTGTGAGGACAACCACTGTTTAAGGGATTTAGGAATATGGACAGTTTACAAGTGATATAGGAAAATAGTGATAGTGAGGGGAGTATTTTTGGGATAGGAATAGGTGAAATGACAAAATGTAAGTGAAATCTAAGGCATAATCCTTGAATGTTGTGGCAATTAAAATTTTGTCAATGGAGGGAAGGGATAACAAGTGATAAATTTAGAGTTTTACCACATGGGAACAAAAGGGAATGAAGGATGTGAAACAGTGGTATAACAATGGGACTGTGGTATAATAACAATGATCACAGCAGTGAGGAAAATGATATAATGATAGCAGTGATAAAGCATACATAACAATGGCATAAGAGTGTTTTGGAAAATGCAAGTTTTGACACCAATTTCAAATGACAATCATCACTCCTCAAACCCTATGGAGCAGATTTCGAAGTGGACATAGGGTTACATTTTGCACCATTCAAACACTAATATCTTCACTTCTAAACCATAGCACCATAGCTAAAATCATCAAACAGGCTTTGAAAAACTTACTTGAAGGCGAATGAGCCGTTTTGATATGAGTTTGGGTGAAGGAGGGTAATTTTCTGCCCTTAGGGCTCTATGCGCCGCGCGCATGCCCAACGCGCCGCGTGCAGTGGATGCGCCGCGCCTGTGCAAAGATGAACTGCTGAATTTGGTCCAATGCGCCGCGCGCTCCTTTGTATGCGCCACGCTTGTCTTAACACACACAGTCGGCTTCAAAACTACAATTTCGTCCTTCCATTCTTCAATTCGACCTCTGCTCTGAAAATTTGTTATTGTAATTTGACAAAAACGATTTACATAGCCTTGGAACATATCTTGCAAGAGTTGGGTTTAATTTTTACTTCCTCGACAACCCACTTTGTAATGTTTTTCATTTGGCACTTTATCCTTTCATTGAACTTCTGTCTTTTGGCTTTTTCATTGATTTTCTAAGTTTGGACTGATGAAATTTGTTGATTTTTGCAGGGATGTTGGCGTTTAGACTTCGGAAAAGATCAGAGGCTGCATTGAAATTTTTTATGGTAGAAAAATACATGATTGTTACAAAAAATGAATTTGACAATTTCTTGTTCAAAACAGAGTTTTGAACAAGAAATGTCCTCAAATGTGTTTGATGATGAAAATTTGAATTAAGAACCTTTTCGAAACCATCCTCATGGCCTGCGGGCATTTATTAAATATATCAAAAGACTGAACCCTAGACTCTATAACTAAAAGACTCTTGTTGACCAAAATAATCATTTATGACCATGGATGACGCGAACTGAACTTCGATGAATTTTGAAGAGTTTAATTAGCCCAGCAGGTACAAGCATGAGGGAATACAAGAAGACCAAACCCTCTCGTCAGTCAATGGCATGCCCCTAGCGAAATGCAACGAAGTGAAGTGAGCGAGACACCTAAAAATGGTATGCAAAAAGCGAAATGATCTCTGACGGAGGGTCAAGGACTGGTTTCATCAGAGGGATTTCTGTCACCACTATGTCCATGATCAAATGCTTTGCAGGTACTTGGGCCAAACTGAAACAAAGATCTTTGATCAAACCTAGACATTTGACTCTACTCGAATCAAACGAATATAAGTCTTTGTATGGTCTTCTGATTTCTAGGCCTAATATTTCCATTACAACCTTCGGCATGAGATTATGCGAGGCTCTGGAGTCTAGCATGGCATTGTGAAGGATTTGATCATGGATATTCAGACTGATGTAAAAGGGAAGAGTGGTTCCTTCTTGGAATTTTCCTTCTATTTTCAGACCAAACAACACTTCAGGAGTGTCATCAACTAGATTAAGGGTGTTTGCATCATTTCCTATATTCGGGACTTTTAACACTTTGGATTTATAAGAGCCTTGGGTGATAAGTTCAGTGAGAGGCATGGTAATCTTTATTTTGGCGATTTCTCCCTCAAAACTGAAAGGTACTTGTAGTTTAGACAGGTTCGCTTCAGCTTTTTCAGCCATGACTTTCTCTATGTTCTGAGTTTGTTGGCTTTGTTTTGGGATTTTTTTTGTCACAGCCACCTCGGGAATATTTGTGGAAGTACTAGGAGCATTTGAGCCAAGACTTGTTTGGGTAACTTTATCTTTTTTTTGGTCATTTTTCCCGACCATGATTTTGTTGTTGTACTTCTTTTTTAAGGATGGTATTAGGGGTTTTAACAGTGTCTAAGCTGTCTTTCTTGGAGTTGTCTTGGTTTTTTCTTCTTCTAAGGTCATACTGCCTGTGAGCCTCTACTATGGCATTCTAAAAATATATGGTAGGATCCTCGGGATCTTCATAGTTGGTTTCATCCTAATTCGGAGAGAAGAATGCTTTTTCTTCTTCTGTGAGGTACACCTCACTCTCATTATCAGACCTTATGAGGTTCAAATGATTTTCATCAATGGGTTTTGTATCCCTATCATCTTCTTCTACATAATTTTCATTAAATGGTGGCCTAATTTGTTGGTCATTTTCCCTTGGTTTGTTTTGAGGTTGTTCCCTCCTAAAATTTTGGTTCCGGTTTCTGTTTGGAGGGTTTGGCTAGTTGTCCCTAAGAGGGGTCTTTTCACTTATCTTTTCCAACATTTTGGCCATGGACCTAACCAAGTCATCTATTATAGGATCTAAGGAAGGGGTTGAAGTGGAGACCTCATCCTGGTATGTGACTTTCCTTTCTGATCTAGTCCTAGCTCTTTTTTCTGCTAAGTTGCCTTCTGCCCTTATGGCTACTTTTTTCATTTCCTCTAAGGTAAGGGGGTCCTTGTCTCTTAGCTGATAAGTCATGTCTGGGTCAAAACCCTTGGGGAATTTTGCCAGGGCTGAGCCAAGTGGAGGTTTGAAGTGAGGTGGGAGGGCGTTATACACATTGTTGAACCTAGTGCAGTATATGTGGACACTTTCCCCATTTTCCCGTTTTAGATTATTATACTCTTACAGGATTTGAATGGGGTTCTTTCAGATTTCCCACTTGTTTATGAAGGTTTGGTCGAGTTCTGGGAGGTTGTGGATGATGTTTGGAGTTAAGCTCTTAAACCATTTTTTGGGTTCTCCTCCCAGGCTTTGGGCGAACATCCTCATTCTGATGGTCTCGTCTTCTATTTCCATGTATTCAAAGGCATCGCTAATCCTATCTACATGCTGTTGAGTTGTGATAACCTCAACTCTGGTAAAGTGTGGGATTTTGGATTGATAGTCATTTTATAAGGGAGCCAAAGGTTGTGGCAACACCAAAGGTGCTTACCAGGCTGCCATGACGGGAGCTAATGGATGATGTACAAAATGAGGGCTTGTGGGATGAGCTGAGGTGGTTTGAACAGTAGTAGTTTGGATGGGGGTGGCAGATGTACTTGGAATAGTGATCTGATGTTGAGCATATCTGGGATGGTAGGAGCCAAAGTGATGGAGAAGCTGAAAGTCGGGAGGTGTAGTAGGCGAGGCTTCTCTACTAGGACTCTATAGCAGATCTAGGGGCTCAAGATCATCAAAGTCTACCTTAATTTGTGACTTGCTTCTAAAAAGTGTTTTTGCTAATTTTAAGTCAAAGGGGAATCCTGCAAGGCTGTGAGATGTTCAGGTACTGATCTTGCTTTACAAATGGACCTATCGGTAGCTAAATTTCCAGTTTTGGAAGCTTGCCACAGAATATTCTCTGGGTCATCTACTATGATAGGGGGATTTGGGTCTGGATGAGATCTGGTGTTGATTCTTCGTGAAGCCAGATTTCGAATCTAGAGTCTAGAGAGGATGGTATTTGTGAATGTTTCGAATCAATGGCCTCTCTAGGGTTTTAATAATGTAAAGGGTGATCAAAACAAAAAGGATGGACTAGTGGAGTTGCCAGGTGGATTTGGTTGTTTTTGTAAAGATGTAGCTATGGTCCACCACCAATAACTAGGGAAAAGCCAATCTGGGAATGTTTTTGGGTTTTTTTTTTTTTTTTATGTGCAGCCTATGGTTTATTAAAGTATTCTAAACCTGTTTCATCGCTTTGCTAGGGTGGTGATAACAAAAGAGTTTACTCTAAATGATTCTATGGACTTCTTGCCTGTTTATTTTTTAAAGACTAATGAATCTACAAGAGTTTTCTAGACTATTATGTACTCAGTTAGTCCCACTGTGATTTCCATTATGTTAGTGTGGCGATGAGGTGGCTAAATGGCAGGTATGTTTGAAGACAAGGGATTTCTGCAGTCCTAAGGTGTACTTATATTGTCACTAACTTAGAGTCCCACTGTGATCGCCATTATGTTAGGGTGGCGATGAGATGGCTCAATTGGATAGTAGCCTAGAGTTTAGTAAAGTAGTAAGGCCTACTGGAGGCTAGTGGAGTTGCCAGATGGATTTTTAGTTGTCTTGAGGTATATGTGTATGGTCCACCACCAATACTGACAAAAACCAATCTAATGGAGTTTTTTAGGTTTTTCTGAGTTTCTTTATGTAGCCTTGAGGTTTGGAAGAGTTTCCTATAACTGAATCAACATTTTGCTAAGATGGCGAAGGAGCTAGTTTCCACTCTTCAGACAATACCTAATTTTTCTAATTTTGACTGAGATTTTGAGGGATCCTAGGTGATACCGAGGATGTTTTGACTCAAAGTCCCACCGTGATCGCCATTATGTTAGGGTCCCGTGATTTGGCTGATTGGAAAGCCAAATGATAGTGTAACATCAAACCAATCTTTGGAGCCCAAGGACCTAGCCTTCCTGGACTTAGAGAGGGCTCTCTCTATTTGTGTAAGGGATATCTGTGTGTTTGCTTATTGTGTTCTAATTTTAGGCTAGTTATGAAGTAGGTTTTTGGTTTTGGTTTTTAGGTTGTGAGGGATGAACTGATAAAATATATAACATAGGTAAAAATATGTCAGATCAACTGGGCTATGGGGTCGAAGAGGTCAAGAAAATATTTCAGATGGTGATACAAGGTTGTTGAAGGGCCGATTTGATTCGAGGTAAAATGGATCTTTGGGAAAAATGGAGTAAGATGGACATCAAGTTTGTGAATAACAAAGGATTTCAAGCACAAATAGTTTAATAGCTGACATAAACATGGTAGGGAAAACCATTAATCATGAGAAATGTAACTTTAAGCTAATCAATGCATAGAAATAAACATTCAAGCCATGCATAGAGATATATAACTCTCTAACTTTGGAAAATGGCTATCAGACTTTGGGGAAATACATTTAAGACAGACAAACAACTCAAATCACTATGTCGGAATGCCTAAACACAGTACTTCAAGCTATTGGGCACTTTGAAAACAAGATTGCATAGTCTTAGGCAAAGGGCAAGATCAGAACAAGACCTCCTTGGTTCAACAAATGACAATCTAATCAGTTAAAGAGAAATTTCATGGATGGAGCTATGGCTAGCCATGAGTAAGCAGGGCATACCGTAAATCATACTTAGCATGCATAAAACCATGAATGAAACAAGCAACAATATCCTTAAGTTATTAAAGAGAAATCAAGAATTCTTTAATGTGACTAAGAATGAAGAAAACATGGAAGCTATGAAGAAACGGGAAATTTGAGGTGCCTCCAAGGGCATGTCTCAAATTTGTTCTCTACTGTCCTATAGCAAGCAAGAACATGGATTTATGAATGAAAACTAGGAAACAAAATAGAGAGAGAGGCACTATACCATTCTACCAAGTCATGGAATCCAACAACAATCCTCTTTCATCATCCAAGAACATCCAAGAAACTATCCAAAAGCATGAGACAAGTATTTCTTCCAAAGCTTATATGACCATATATTGCTTCTATTCATCAATTTCAGCCTTGTTTACAATGAAATCCTTTGGAATATATAGGCCAAAGTGAGGAAAACCTCTTAGTTCAACTTGCAATCTCATTGGCCTATCCAAAATATCTTATTTTGTCCTTGAGGCTTTGCAAAGCCCAAGGCACAAAATATCTCATAAAATATCTCAAAAAATGCTAAAAGAGGGAAATAAATTGAATTTTCATAACTTATCATGTACAAAAATAGCTAAACACACATGAGAAAAATTTAGTTTTGAAAGGTTCATTTTTTACAAAAATACTCAAAAAAATACATCAGCAAAAGGTCCCCTGACTTGACGGCAACTTTTGGAGGCTTTCCTAATGTCAAAATGAGGCTCATGATATCTCGTTGCAAAGCTATGAGTGTCTAATTTCTGAGAATGTTTATTTTTCTCCCAAATAACCACCGGAAGTCCTCCAAAAATAGACCTGTGTGTAAAAACCCAAAAAATAAGCCTTGCTGATAAACGGGGCAGATTGTAGAAAAAGCGAGTGTTTTTCGCCATTTTGGGGGAGGAAAAGATCTTCAATTGTTCTGAAAATCACTAAGTATGTGCCCCTAAAAATATGGCATCCAATGATACCATTCTCATCCTTTGATGATTTCACAAACTGAAATGGCGATGCCCATGAGTTTTGGCCAAAAAACCAAAAATGACAAAAAATCCAAAATATGTCGAATTTCTCCCAAAATTGGTGAGCATGACCCTCAAGGGTTTTCAACAACATGTTGTGAAGCAGAGGCCAAAATTTGGAGTCTTGAGGTGTCTTTCCTCAATTTTTGTGTCGGGTGCTTCCCTTTAGCCTCCTTGAGTTTTTCTTGAGCAGCCTTCAACTTCCGCCGGGAAAACTGATTGAGATTTTTATAATGCTTGGCCATCCTCCGTTGAAGGTCCAAGTCCCTGTTTTCCTTCTCCAATTTCTTCTCCAAGTGATCATTAACTCTCTCAAGCTATGCTTCCCAATTGTTCTCTATCTCTTGTTCGAACAATGCAGTGAGAGGGGTAGATTGGAGAAGGGCATTTTCTTCTTCTTTTTGTTTCTCAAGGGCCTTTTTTACCCCATGGTTCTTGGCCTCTTTCGCCTAGGCTGATCTTCACCTTCAATTTCCTCGAACTCACCCATGAGTTCTTCCAATCTCACCTATTCTTTGGAGGCCTCTTTTTTGTATCGGATGACTCGTGTCTCATAAACATCCATATGGACACTCATTTGCTTGTTTTGGACTTGCAAAAAGTGATTGAAGTTCCTAGCTCTATGAAGATCAACCCTCAAGGCATAAATTTGGCTTTCTCTATGGATCAAGAGATTTTCTAGGATCTGGGCTTCATTATCACTATCATCACTTTTGATTTGGATGATGTCGAATTCCCTTTCCTGTTCATGATTGCTTTCTTCCTTGTCCTTCCGTTTGCTTTGGGTGGCTCTTCTAGTACTCTTCCTCTTGGGAAATTCGACCATGGTTTTCTTGGGAAATTTTCCCTTGCTTCAGAGGGCCCTAGTCACATTTGGAGTTACAACACTAGGCACCCTTTTCTTTGTTGTCTGGGGCTTGGAGACTTTTAGAGAAGAGAGCATGGCCCCTTGCTTAGGAGAGGCAGCTAGCACATGCTCCATGGGCTCTTTACCCTTGTCACTTTTCCCCTCATTTTTTCCACTGTCTTGGAGTTATTTATGGATGCCTTGGCTATCCTTTTGCACTTCCCTTTGAGGGTTGTCATCCTCACTGTGCTGCAACTTTTTATCCTGCTGCCCCTCTTCTTCTTGAGGTTTTTGTTCCTCTTGAGGAGGCTACTATTCATCACCCTGAGGCTGCCTCTGCTCATATTGTGTAGTTGTTGTGTATCATGTTGTCTATGCCCCTATTCAGCATCTTTTGGCTGCCCCTGTTCATCACCTTCATGCTGCTCCTGTTTAGCATCTTTTGGCTGCCCTTGTTGTTCTGTCTCACTGTGATGCTTCTCATCAGCACTTTCTTCTTCATCCCCTTGCTGCTGCTCATCATCACTTTCCTCTTCCTTCTCATGTCCTTCTTCCTCATCATGTTCATGCTCTTCTCCTTCTTCAGGCTCCTTTGTTTGTTCTATGGTAAACTTGAGCTTTTTTGGAATAGGTCTGCTAGAAGAAGGTGAAGGATGGTGAGTAGGAGGTGTAGGGGATGTATGAACTAGAGGGACAATGGAAAAATTTGGATGGGTGATGAAAGTATCCCAAGAGACCTCCCTCTTTTCAAGATAATGAAGAATGATGACTTTGATGAGAGAGTGATGGAAGAGGCAGGCTGTTTTCTGTGAAGGAGGCTTCTTCTGAACAGTGGAGGCCATTTTCTCAATGCTCCTGTGTAAGAAGAAAGGAAGATTTAGCAATTTGGCCCTAGTGAAATGCATGAGAAGTCGAATGTGATAGGCATAGACTTAGGAGAATCTTCCCTCACAAATGAAGTATTTCACGATCATCTTCATGAGGGGGAGTAGCTAGTCAAAAGATATGAGAAGGGGAAAATGGCAGGACATGAATCTCTGTGCTCAGGCTTTAGAATGGGCTTGTAATATTTTGATTCCAAGTGGCTTTGTTTAAACCACTTCTCCCCAACATAAGGGATTTTAGTGGCCTTGGAGATGGACCTTGGAGATAATTTGAAGTCTAGGCCTGCCAACTAGAAATGCTTGTCTTAAAACCTCAAAGCGCAAATATGTGTCAAAGGAGAAAATATCTTCACCTCTTGCACTTTCTGACAAAAATCTAAACACCCAACCTCATGGAAATTGAACAAGACTGATGGGTGGGAATTCACTTCTTCAGTGGAAACAAGCTCAAATCTCTTATGAAAGCCACTCCTACTATCCTGCCTGGGAGGGATCTTGTTTTGAATGCTCTCTGCAATACCAAGCTGCCTCAAATGGCTTTTGAAATGCTTTCTCAAACACAACTATGTCCTCTTTGTTAGTCACTATTTGATTAAGGCAAATTTGCCCCAAAGGTTGTGTGAAATGTTTCTTTAATATCAGCTCTCTGCTGCTTCCAAATCACTGCTTGTCTTCCTTTGTATGCCAATCAAAAAATAGTTATAATAACAAGCACACAGACAAACAAAAAGGTACACACAATCAAATGATCACTGTGTTGGGTAAGGTCACAAAGCTTTTCTGTGTTTTTGGTATAAGCAAGATAGCCTTGTAGAAAACAAACACCCCTCCCAATCAAAAACACTTCTCTTGTACTTCACTATTTCACATACACAGGTAGACAAAACACCTTCAGACTGAGTTAAAAGATTTTTCACCACAATTTGTTTTATGGGACCAAAATAAGGCAGCAATAGTCTCATTTTTTCACTTATTCAAAAGGAGACATTCTTTGAAGGTGACAAGGCATTCGAACTAAGACTATTGCTTTCAACATAGGCTCATTGATGTCACCTCACCATCACTGTGCTTTCCTTAAAACCACTGCTTTACCTTCTAACAATGTTTTCACCATACACTTGGCTGACAGAGGTTAGCTTTTCCCTATCATAGTTAGGGCACCTTTAATGATTAACAAAACCTCTAACACTGTTTTTACCTTTCAACAACTGCCTCCACCTTATAACATTGTTTTTACCTTACACTTGGCTGACAGAGGTTATGGTTTATCACTGTCTTGGTGGTAGCTTTAGGCCTGTTGAAACTAATATGAATACTCTACTAGCCTCCCACCGTAACAAACTTTGTCAATATTTACCAAAACACATTGATTTATACCAAGAGCTTCATGTTTTCAATCACCATCTAGCAGCTCGAAAATATGAAGGAGGTAAATGAGAATACCTTGAAGATGGTTGGCAGTCTTGGTTTGAAGAGTTGAGCAACTTCAAGACTTGTTGAAGGCATTTGGACTATTAAAACATGCGCGGCACGTTGAAATGGGAAGGCACTGCGCAATAGAAAAGGTGTCGGGTCGATGATGGGCGGTCATGACCGGTGCCTACAAGCACGCCACGCACCGCGCAGCAATACAAATTGTTCGTAAATTGACTCCTGAATGCGCCATGTGGTCTCAACGCTTCAAAATTCTGCAAACTTGCTCAAAAATTCCTTGTTTCGGTCAGAGAGAAGCATAGGGGAGTATTGCCCGTGCTTTGAATTTGCAAAATAGCTTTTGCAATGGTCAATCTACCCCTTATATTTGAAAAAATCAATAACCCTTTGAAGTGCCTTATGAAGGTTTTGAAACCTTTTTGAAAGAAATGCATTGGTTGCAAAAAACAAAACATAAAACACTTTCCTTTGCAGTTTTATTATTTTGAAGCATTTCAAATTCCAATACTTGACCGGGATCACTAAAGTGTTGTAGATGACATCTTTGAAGATTTTCCGTAGATGTGACATTTTTCAAAGTGAAGAAATCATCCTCAAAGACACAATTTCTCTTATGTTCTCTCATCTAGGGAGGAAAAATGTTTCCTGTGTCCATATCTGTTTTGAAAAGGAAACTTTGCTCAAGATCATCAACTAACCGTAGAAGCATTCTTTAAATGACATTTCTCTTTGGCATGTGGGTGAAACTTAGTTTTATTTCACCTGGGGCTTTACTATCATATTTGACATATTTCCATAAGGAACGGGCCTTTATTTGTAACAGTGACATGCTTTATTTTCTTTGAGTGTTGTTTCTGTACTTGAAACACCTGCCATATCCCTCCTTACACATTTATGAACCTATGTGTCTATTTGCAAAGCCTCTTTGAGAAAACAAAGCCCAGGTTACCTTTTTTGTCCACTATGATGAGTTATTGAAAGAAAACTCCTCATGAATCAGGAAGAACAGAACTTTCTTGAAAAGTAATCAACACTCTTTGGCTTGTGTCTAACCCATCTCTCAACCTCAGCAAGGTTGTTTCATTTTGGCTCCAGACCGCTTTTGAAAGAAAACTCTGATAGGAGATAAAAAAAAACCTCTTGGATTATTATAGTACCCTTGCTTTCTCCTTGTTTTTAACATCATTTCTCTATTCAGAAGCCTTCAACTGTCTCCTATTGTTCTTAAAACTTGTCTCTCAGTCAGAGAAAATCCTAAAATCAATCACTGCCCTGGCCCTCTGCTTATGAAGGAGGCCTATTTTGACAAATGCCTGGTTTCCTTTCAACCTTTGTCTCCACCAAATGAAGAATGTTTGATGAACATACTGATAGTGGTTTCCTTTATACATGATGGCAGAAGTTAGTTTGAGACCAATACTGTTTGACTCCTTTGGCCATCTGCGTAATAATATTTCTTCATTGATGATCAACCCATTAGCTTCACATTGTAATTCAATAACAGTGAAACTCATGCAAACAATTTTTAAAAGCACCACTACTTTGCCTCTGCCTTTAACATCATTTTTATTCATAAACCTTCAATTGTCTTCCACTGTACCTAAAATTTGTCTTTACAGTTAGTGAAAAACTTAAAAACAAACTTTATCCCTGACCCTCTGCTTATAGATGAAGGAGGCCTTCTCAGTCTTAAACCCTCTGCTTATAAAATGAAGGAGGTTTTTCTCAGTGATGCCATTTCATCATCTTTTAACAATGTTATTTTTCCTTTCACTGCCTTTTCATGCTTGAGCAAATGAAGAATGACAAATTGATAATAGTCAAGATGGGCACTTCTCTGAGACATGTAATTCTGCTTTTCAAATATCTCTGTGCCTCTTTAGACATCACAAGCAGTTTGGCTAGTATTTGCAAATCACTTCTTGTCATTAATAATTTACTAACCTTTGACTGTGATCGCAGGAGCTTAATGAAACAACTCTCTACCCTGTAGCTGCATCCCAGGCTCAAAATCACATGAGAAGCAACTGTCTTCTCATGTTGAGCCAAATACTGTCTTATGGAATGCTGGTACACTTCTGTTCTTGAAAGATCCATTGAAACACTGTAAAACCACCTAATATCAGTTTGACCTAGGGCATGTGCATTGCTGAGACTTTAAGGCTTGTTAGTCACACGACTTAGGGGTATAACCAAATTTATTTGCAGAATGGGAAGGTCTGTTATGACTGGTCTGTAGCAGATAGAGGTTATTTGGCTTTAGGATAGTTTGCCAAGGGAGAAATGCCTAAAGCGCCACTACCTAACTTAGGGGAGACTTCTTTGGACAGATTTGGATTGTTTTCTTTGGAGTTGATGGAAAAGCTAGTATGGCTGATGCTAGATAGGGCTTGATAATGAGGTTTCATCTCGTCATGGGTGGATTGAAAAGGGAAGAGGGTAGAAAATATTTATGGGTGTCTTCGAGCTAGCAAATTTGACAATTTTTTAGATCAGCTGCTAGAAAACTTGGCTGTTACAACTAGTCATCACCAACAAGTGAAAAATACTGATGACTAACAAGTTCAACATGCAGGTTATTAATAATACCACAACGTTTATATGTACATCCATAAAAAGCCTTCAATGTCATTGATGATTGAGATAAGCTTGGCGAGCCAAGTGACTTCCAGCAATTTAGAGACATAATGCATGTAGATGCTCCCTCATTAATAATAGTGCAATTAACAAGGTGATTGAGAAAATTTACTTGTATGGATAATGCCAATTCTGCTGGTAGTTGCGGTACATAGCTCATATGATTTAAGACGACAAGATTTGAATCAATCAGATCAATTCCACCAATGGACAACAATAAAGCCTGTTTTTGGGAGGGACAATTTTGTAATACCTCAAGAGCAGACATAACCAAAGGGGATTGAGCCAAATATTCAACTATATTATAATTTTTTGTGGCTCTTGCTCAAGGATTATATGTCGATTTATGAATTACTCTCTTTGGTGGCTTAATTGTCAATTCAGGAATAACAGTAGGCAGTACTGATTCCGTGGATGGATTTGTAGTCGAGGTAGTAGGTTGACCAGTTTCCTGAATACCATAATATTTATTATGCGTTGACACCAAAATATCGGTTGAAGGTTTTGTGACAAATAACATTAACACTTGGGAACTAGGATTTTTTTCCGTAGCAACCATATTTGTGTCCGGATTTGGAAATGGGTATGTCAACACAGCTGACACAGTGGAAGTCTTGACGATTTTTTAGACTTTAGTGCGGTGAGGAAAATCCCTAACAAAGTGTTCCTCATTACAGATTATGCATGGATAATTAGGTTTCTGAGGTCCAGACTATCGATCAGATGATCTTTCCTGCAGGTTAGAAGTTTTCTTTTTCTTTGATTTCCCCTTTTTCTTACTTCCAGGTTGCTTGTCACTTTTGCGCTTGTCAAATGACATGGAATTAATTTTGGAAGTAGGAGCAGAATCAGATGCAATAGTGTGGTGTGTGCTTGCAGTGCCTATCAAGCCGTCTCTAGCATGAGAGTCCTTTAATTGAGAAGGAACATTGAAATTAGATCTCGGTGCATTAGGAATTTTTTCATAGGGCATGCCATATTGAGTGTAAATCAAATCTAAATATTGGGCACGAGCGATAAGTTGCTCTTCTGTGACGATGCCACCATTAGCCACATCCTCAGTTATAGATGGTAATAGGGACTTAATGAACCATTCAACAAGTAGCTGATCGGGAACAAATGTCTTAACCATTCATCGTCGATGACGCCACTCATGGATATGATCAGAAATGTGAGTAGCATTAGTCTGTTTGAAGTTGGTCAAGAGTTCCATTCCAGTTTCATATCTGATAGGTAACTTGAAATGGGTCAAAAAGGTAGTAGCTAGGGTAGTGAAATTATCAAAAGAAGCTCTAGGTAATTCAATATACCATTTAACATCTAGACCTATGAGCGTTCGTTGGAAAAGACGAAGTCAAACAGAATCATAATTTAGGGAATTTGATGAAAACCATAAATGATAAGTCATTACATGTGTTGAAGGATCTTCTTCAAGGTTTCCATTGAACTTAGGAATATCTGAGGGTAATTTATGAGGTATCACCGGCCACCAAGGAGCATAGTTGATAGGATCATTGGTTAACCGATTTAAATCTGGTAATTCTAAATTTGCTACAAAAGGCAACCATCTATTAAGTTCAGGTTGAGCATAGCCAGGGTAAGATGGAATTGCTTGAGCAATAGGCCTTTGAACACCAACATAAGGAATTTGTTGTTGGTAACCCAAATAGCAGTTGTTTTGCATAGCAAACGCTTGAGGATTCTGTTGACCAAAACCTGGATAGGATACTTGTTGAAATGAAGTTTGAGGCATTTGTGCCTGAGGTTGCCAAGGGGTTTTCCCACCAATGTTATAACCCAAATTAGGATAACTTGGATTCAATTGATATGTATAGCTAGTTTGCGTTTGTGACATCCCATAAAATGGTAGACTAGCTTGTGGGTAAATGATTCTTGATACAGGTTGTTGTAAATTAACCAAAGGATTTGGATTCTGTGGACCCAACATTTGATGATATTGAGTTGAAGGACCCACTTGATAAGGTTGATGTACAATATTTTGATTCTCTAACAGGGGTAAATATGTATTAACAAGTGGTAATGAAGGTAACAGGTTGAAATGGTTGATACGAATGTACAACCATTTGTGGTTGGATAGGCAGAGTGGGATGCCATTGACAAACATTCTTTTCAGCATTAGGTTGACCAAACAATGATTGAGTACTGTCATTGTGGGTGACCAAAGGTTTCCCCCCCAACATAAGGAGGTGAATAAGACAGAAAATATTGTTCTCCAAATGCTGGGAGTCCAATTGATATGGTACTTAAAGGATTTTGTTAGGGTTTAGTGATTTGGCTGATTGGCAAGCCAAATGACAGTGTAACATCAAACCAAGCTTTGGAGCCCAAGGACCTAGCCTTCCTGGACTCAGAGAGGGCTCTCTCTATATGTGTAAAGGATATCTATTTGTTTGCTTATCGTGTTCTAATTTTAGGCTAGTTATGAAGTAAGTTTTTTGGTTTTGGTTTTTTAAGTTGTGAGGGATGAAACTGATCAAAGATATAAAATAGGTAACAAAATGTTATATTAACAGGGCTATGGGGTCAAAAGGTCAAGAAAGCTATTAGATGACGATACAAGGCTGTTGAAGGGCCGATTTGATTCAAGGTCGAAAGGATCTTTGGGAAAAATGAAGTAAATGGACATCAAGTTTGTGAACAACAAAGAGTTTCAAGCATAACTAGTTCAATAGATAACATAAACATGGTAGGGCAAACCATTAATCATGCAAAATGTAACTACAAGTTAATCGGTACATAGAAATAAACATTCAAGCCATGCATAGAAGTATAAGACCCTCTAACTTTGGGAAATGGCTATCAGACTTTGGGGAAAACACTTAAGGAAGACAAACAACTTAAATTACTATGCCGGAACGCCTAAACACAATACTTCAAGCTATTGGGCACTTTGAACAACAAGATTTGCATAGTTTTAGACAAAGGGCTAGATTGAAACTAGGCCTCT
>CM076583.1:261398425-261535410 GCA_034641835.2 Pinus albicaulis
CAATATATACGGAACTGCAATTAGATACACGATTACTGCCTCTACAAGCATGGCGGAAATCAAAATTGCAGGTCCAGCGATCCATCCCAATTGAGCCATAGACCAAGCAAGTGACAGAACTCCAGAGCCAATAAATGTTGTAATAATATGAGCGCTTTCAGTCCACACGGTGCCTCTCTGCCGAGGGCGCCCATCGTGATCCAATTTCTGAAAATCTAAGCTATGTCCATTCCACCTCTGAATATCTAATGCAGGATGGCTTGAAGATAATTCCAACTGTACAACAGTGTGAGCGTTCTCTCGATTCTCATCATTCTAAGTTGAAGAGTCTTATCAGCAGAGGAAACAGTTACGATCAGCCTGCCAATGTCATACTAAGTTTTCCAAGTACCGCTCTGATTAGAAAACTTAACATGATGAGAGAGTATTATTTTTTTATACCGTGTAAAAGAATCCCAAACTAGGCTTGAATAACAACCATTTCTTTGCATGAAAAGAGCTAATTCCATTGCTCGACTTTTTAGGCATAGGCCATATTTAAGTGACCAACTTATTGTGGGGAAAATAAGAAAACGAGAAAGATAATAGGAGAAATGTAACTGAATTGGACAACTAAAGGATGAAACACTTTGAAACTTTATTGATCAAATTCTCTGTGCATACAAGCCTCTCGGGCCACCTCTTTTAACTTTGACATATTTCGTTATCTCATTATTCAACTATATCTCGTTATTCAACCTACATTTCGTTATTCTAACTACATAGATAATAAGTAAATTTACATTTGTTGTCACATTTTTAACAAACTCCACCTTGACAGCAAATTTCCTGGTGCCCATTCATCATCTTTTCTGCAAGCCGAGAAAAGCAAGACACCATCTCAGCTTCTCTACTGTAACTGGCTTCGTGAATATATCTGCATGATTCTCCTGTGTGCGGAACTTCTTGAGGACTACTTTTCCGCCTTCGATTATATGTCTCACAAAGTGATACCTTACATCGATGTGCTTGGTCTTGCTGTGATAGGCTAGATTTGTAGCCAAATGAATAGCGCTCTCACTGTCACAAAACACATTCACTTTCTCCTGCGTCCTTCCAATCTCATCAAGCAGACCTTTTAACCAGATTGCCTCTTTATAGGAATCTGAAGCAGCTATATACTCTGCTTCAGTAGTGGACAAAGCAACTGTTTCTTGAAGCTTTGACATCCAACTGATTACTCCACCTGCAAGAGTAAAAACATAACCTGTAGTAGACCTCCTTTTGTCCAAATCACCTGCATAATCAACATCCACATATCCACAGATTGTACCTTCACGACCATCAAAGCTAATGCAATGGTTACTTGTGCCTCTCAAATACCGAAGCACCCATTTCACTGCTCGCCAATGTTCTTCACCTGGATTTGCCATGAACCTGCTGACAACTCCAACTTCATGTGAAATGTCAGGTCTTGTAGATACCATCGCATACATTAAGTTTCCTACTGCATTTACATATGGTACACGAGACATATACTACTTTTCTTCATTAGTTCTAGGACTTAAATCCGAAGAAATCTTAAAATGGGAAGCTAATGGAACATTAACAGGTTTCACATGGTTCATACTGAAATTTTCAAGTATTTTCTCCACATACTTCTGTTGTGATAACCAAAGCTTACCATTCTTCCGTCTCTGTGTATCTCCATGCCCAAGATATGTTTTGCCGCTCTGAGATCCTTCATTTCAAACATCCTAGACAGCTGAGCCTTTAACCTGCTGATTTCTTCCATGCTTTTGCTTGCAATAAGCATATCATCAACATACAACACCAAGATAATGAATATGCCATTGAAACTTTTGAAGTATACACAATGATCATACTCACTTCTGATAAAATTCTAGCTCACCATGAAGGAATCAAACTTCTTGTACCATTGCCTGGGCGACTGCCTCAGGCCATACAATGATTTCTTGAGCTTGCAAACTAATCTTCTGCTGCGACCTTGTACAAAACCTTCTGGCTGATCCATATAAATATCTTCATCCAAATCACCATGAAGAAAGGTTGTTTTAACATCTAATTGTTCTAACTCAAGGTCCAGTAAAGCAGTTAGTGCTAACACAGTACGAATAGAAACAAGTTTAACTACTGGTGAAAAGATCTCATGAAAGTCAATACCTTCAACCTGAGAATACCCTTTTGCAACCAGTCTCGCCTTATACCTTTCAATACTTCCATCAACTTTTCTCTTCAACTTGAAGACCCATTTGCACCCAACAACGCTTCTCCCTTCAGGAAGTTCTACAAGATCCCAGGTATTGTTTTTGGCTAAGGAGTCCATTTCTTCTTCCATAGCCTTTTTCCATAGCCTTTTTCCATACCTCGCTATCTGCATCATCAACTGCTTCTTGATAACAAGATGGTTCCCCATCTTCAGTAATCAATGCAAATGATGAAGCAGAGTCTTCATACCTTTTTGGTGTTCTTCTTTCCCTTGTAGACCTTCTTAGGGTGACTGGTTGCTGACTGGATTATGGAATTTCTCCAGTTTCCTCTGCTTCTCCACCTTTTTCAGAAGTCTCTCCTTCCTTTCGACTTTCTGGAAAAAGTACAGTCTCCAATTGAATCTGCTGACCTGGCGATACCTGCTTCTGTTCAACTTTTTCAACATCTGATTTTAAAAGAGATGATTCATCAAATGTTACATCTCTACTAATGACTATCTTCCGTGACGTAGGATCCCACAACCTATATCCCTTCACTGAATAATCATATCCAACAAAGACAAAACATTTTGATTTTGGATCTAATTTTGAACGCTGATTTCTAGGAATAAGAACATAGGCATCACAACCAAAAATCTTCAAATGCGAATAATCACAAGACTGACCCGACCAAACTTCTTCAGGAATTTGACAGTCTATTGCAACCGAAGGTGATCTGTTAACTAAATAACAAGCAATAGATATTGTTTCTGCCCACAACTCCTTTTGCAGATTAGCATTACTAATCATGCTTCTGGCTCTTTCCATAAGAGTCTGATTCATCCGTTCAGCAACACCATTCTGCTGAGGAGTATAAACAGTAGTTTTATGTCTAACTATCCCTTCATCCTTACAAAATTGTTCAAATTCTAAAGAGGTAAATTCACCGCCATTGTCAGTTCTTAAACATTTGATTGATTTGCCTGTTTTCTTTTCCACCATTGTTTTAAATTGTTTAAACACATTAAACACATCAGCTTTCTTTTTCAACATATAGACCCAAAATTTTCTGGAGAAATCATCAATAAAAGTTAAAAAATACAAGGCACCTCCATAGGACATAGTAGGAGATGGTCCCCACATATCAGAGTGAATATAGTCCAAAATCTGCTTGCTATTATGATTGCCAGACTTGAATCTTTGTTTACATTGTTTGCCAAACACACAATATTTACAAAAATCCAACTTCAAGGATTTCAAATCAGGAAGTAGCTTGTGATTCATCAGTACCTGAAGACCTTTCTCGCTCATGTGACCCAACCGTTGATGCCATAGACGAGAACCTTCTTCTGCTTTATCTGACACGATCGCTGCTTCACTGACTTGAGTGCTTCCCTTGAGTCTGTACAGGTTTCCAACCTTTTCAGCCTTCATAACAACCAAGGCTCCTTTCGAGACTTTCAGCACTCCATTCTGACTTGTAAACTTATAACCATTCGAATCCAAAACTCCCAAGGAAATCAAGTTTTTCTTTAGATCAGATACATGCCTAACATCAGATAAGGTTTTAATTGTACCATCATACATTTTAATTTTCACATTTCCAATCCCAACAGTCTGACAAGATGCATTATTTCCCATGAATATAGAATTACCATCTACAGTTTCATATGATGAAAACCAATTTCGGTGCGGACTCATATGATGAGAAGCACCAGAGTAAAATAACCAATAGTCAACATCTTGTGAGATATTACAAACATGGAGTGCTTCAGCAATTAAAACCTCATCATCCATACCTGAATCGACCTGATTTTCTTCCTTGTTGTTGTTTTCTGTCTCCTTTCGTTTCTAGCAATCCTTTTTGAGATGTCCCGGTTTGTTGCAGTACCAAAATTTTGCTTTACTCTTCTTGCAGCCCTTTGACTTCAATCTGGAAGAACCTCTTGTCTTTTCCCCCCTTTCCTTTGACCGACCTCTAGCTACCATGGCTTCAGGTGCAGAAGTCTCAATGCTAGATTGTCTTCGTACCTCTTCAGAAAAGAGAGCACCCATGAAAGATTCAAGTTTTAATGAATCGACAGTGCTCAAACTGACTGAGGTCACGAAGTGATCCCATGACTCAGGCAGGGAACACAACAAGGTTATTGCCTTGTCTTCTTCCTCCATCTTTACTTCCATATCAGACAACTGAAAAATAAGCGTATTAAAAACATTTAAGTGATCTGCAATTTTCATACCCTCCTTCATCCGAAGGCTGTACAATTGTCTTTTTAAATAGATTTTGTTTGTCAAATATTTTGTCATATAGAGAGTTTCCAATTTCTTCCACAACCCTGCGGTTGTACTCTCTCCAACAATATTGAAGAGTACTTCGTTTGCCAAACATAACTGAATGGTGTTGAGAGCTCGGGCATCCAAGTCCTCCTAGTCTGAATTCGACATGCTTGCTGGTTTTTAAGTTACCCCGTCTAATGCCTTGTGCAACCCTTGTTGCACTGGCAAATCCCTAACCTTCAGTTTCCACAGAGAAATTTTTTTTTTCCCGGTGAATTTCTCCACCTCAAATATTGCGTTTTTCATTTTCGCCATTTCTCCCTCCTAGGGTTTCAGATTTCCCTTCTTCTACAAATCAAAAATTTCCAGTCTACAAATCAAAAAATTTCCACTCTTCTTCCAGGGTTTCAATATTTCCCCTCTTGTTTGCATATTTTCCTTTCTACTACTATGGTTTTAAGAACAGAAAACTAAGCTGGTAGAAAAATAAAATAAAAAGACCTTCAATGTCAATTTCTGCTCAGAAAATTTCTTCACAATTCCTTTAAAAACTGCTCAAAAAATTTCGTCACAATTTATTTTAAAAAATCTGCTCAAAAAACCCTACTCAGAATTTTTTTGAAACCCTACTCCAATTACTCTTTCTGAATTATATTTATTTTAAATATGAAATAATGTTCCTTCAAATTGACTGCCTTATATATACAGTCCCCAAATTTTTTTATTTAATAAACTTCTTCCTTCAATAAAAAATGAATTCTTTTAAGAATTATGGTACCTCTGCAAATGGCTGGGTCTTGCACTGTATCTCCAAAGGAAAAATGGCTCGATTGGTGGTCGCTCAACGACCTTTCTCCAACAATTCTCCAGCGGACTGTAGTTTTTTTTTCTCTCTGCAAACGGCTGGGTCTTCTTCTCTCAAACACTGAGCCAGCGTTACCAGCTTTCCTTCTCTCCTGGGCGGAAACAACAACGGTTCTTTGTCTTCAAACACTCGACAGCAGAGACGACAGTCAATTACCAGGAAGAATCAGCATTCACAGCGGACTCGGCGTTTGCAGTCGATTTTATTTCAAAAAAAAATGCAACAGAGCCTTGCTCAGTCAGAATGGTGGCCTCAATCCTTTTTTCCACACGAGCTTTCTTTGGACGGCTTATCTGGCAGTCGATTTCAGACAAAGCGGCTCCTCTTGCAACGACGTTGTCATTCGACGCAGCCCAACACCCTTTATCACAGCAACCTCCTTCTCTCACGACGGGCATGTCTTATTTCTTGCAACGACGTGCAGCTCCTCCTGTAATGGTGTTGTCATTCCACGCAACCCAACACCCTTTCTCACAATGGTTTTAATCAACGTAATTTCAACTTTAACTGGCTTTGATACCACTTGTTGTGGGGAAAATAAGAAAACGAGAAAGATAATAGGAGAAATGTAACTGAATTGGACAACTGAAGGATAAAACACTTTCAAACTTTATTGATCAAATTCTCCATGCATACAAGCTTCTCGGGCCACCTCTTTTAACTTAGACATATTTTGTTATCTCATTATTCAACCTACATTTCGTTATTCTAACTACATAGGTAATAAGTAAATTTACATTTGTTGTCACATTTTTAACACGACTCATCTGTATTTGTATTTGTTGAAGAGTTTAATAGGTCCACATTGATGATAGACTAGAGTTTACTCAATCCCCTACCCTCAGCTGGGTATACAAATATCAAATCAAGCAAGCAGGCTGCGTACATTTGGGTAGGCGTCATTGTGATTCTTTGGCTAACTATTACATAAAACTTCTCATGAGATTTCTGTGGAGGAAATATCTCAATCTCTACTTTCAAGGGACTTATCCCCAAAACCTTAGGGATGAGAATAATCTATTAACTTTAATTTGAATTTAGAAATTGAATTTTTGAAATGTTGAGGAAAAATCCTCTCAACATTTTCAATTTCTATTTTACAAATATATGAGCATATTTAATTAAAAATAAAGACATCATCAACCTAGGATTGGCATGAGTATATCTTCATAGTGCTCCTTGGGTTTTCTAGATCCTCCTTGATCACCCTTACTTGTGATTGTTGTGTTTATAATAGGGTTCAAAGTGAGGCAAGGATGGCTCATTCAATAGAAAGATTAAATTAAAGTGTGAACTTTATGAGAAGTTAGGGCGACTTTCCACGAAAAAAAAACCTTGAGAAAAATAATATAAGAGAACAAGGGTTGAGAGATATACCATGGTAAAGGCCCATCCAATGATCATATATATTTAATAGAAAAGGTTTTGAATGATGAACTACAAAGTGAAAACCTTCAAGAATGTAATATCCCCAAAATGGGAATGCAGCAATGCATAAGCATAATACTGGAGTAGCAGTGAGAATTTATCTCATAAAATGTGTTAATAAACACATGGCCATCAAATGAATGTAAGAGCAGCAAAAAGGAGCTCCTTTACATCATTCCAAGTGGGGAAAATGCAACATTTAGACCATAAAAAAGTTATTCCCAGATAATTGCATTATAACAAGGAGAAATAACAATGGGATCCCTTATATTATGTAATATGGGACTCACACCCAGAAAATATTCAGAAACAAATCTCCTTTTCTTCTTTAAACAGATCTCCCGGTCCCGATATGGCTCAAAAAGGCCCCAAACCCCATGAGTTATGTAATGCATAAATTACTAAAGCATGCACAACATGAATTTTATAGGGTTTCTGCTATAATGGAATGGAAATAATAGACCTGGATTTTATTTACTCAAAGCATGAAGAAAAATGGGGATGTTAGCCCCTTTTGCATATTCTGAAGATAACCCGGCAAGGGTTTCATGAAAGCACAGTGTACAAAATGTTAGATCTGCAGATCTAGATTTGAAAAATGTAGTCTAACAGAAAATTTGCATACATACAGCTAAATCATACAAGAATTGAAGAAGATTCCTTCTTACAATGTTTTTGGGAGAAGGGTTGGCCCTTTCCCTAAGAAACAAGCTCGAGACTGAGGGTATTGACCCTCACACTGCAACTATGCAAGAAATGACGGAGTTCCTGTAAGGGACTGCACTGTAGATGATGGAAGAATGTTGGCCAAGTGCCAAGATATGAAAATATTCTTCTGAGCCTTCCTTACTGATCTCCCAAAGGAAAAGAGGCTCCTTCCTTTGAAAAATGAGTGCAGGAAGTGGTGTTGTTAACCCTCACTGCAACACCCTGCAACACAACGTTATAATGCTGTAGCTGAAGGAGGATGCTTGGCCTCAAGCCTGGATGTGAGGCAAATCAGTACAAGCTCCTTCAAGAGGCTTTTCAAGAAAGGAGAAGGATTCCTAAACAGGAAATCCTTGTGCTAAGCCAGCACAACAACTCTGCTAAACATCAAGAGGATGTAGAAAATTCTAAGTAGAAAAATAAAATATCATTCCAAAGATGTCTTGCTATGGCTGCCTTGCCCTCCTTTTAAACATGTGTGAGCCTTCTCGCCTTGGGCCCCACTCATTAGGGTTTCCTCCACCAAGGAATCTTCCTCCCATTATCTCTGCAATGTCTCACAAGATGATCTCCACCTCCTATCCCAACGCTGTTGACTTGGTCAAACTTGACCTTGTCCACATGCAAAAGTCCCTGTTCACACATGAAGGTGTGAAATCCAGCTTTTAAGTTGATCCCCTTTCACATTATGAGGGATTTTATTCAGATTTTTACTATGCATGGGCCTCCTTACCCATTTATTCATCTCCTAAGTGTAACCAGCAAAATTTAATATTCCAATTTTCTACATGCAAATTTGGGAATATTACAGTCCTCCCCTCCCAAATGTTGCTTGTCCTCAAGCAACTGCAAGGATAGAACTGAAGAGTCTCCTCTCCTCCTACTTTAGCATCCACATATGATGAACTCCTCCAAGGAATGAGATGTTGTCTCATCAATGAATCTCCATATTGCCCCTCCCGAGCATGCAAGCTAGCCAAATGGCTATCCTTATGAATAATTAAAGTACTCAAGAATGCAATAAGGTGCTATCCAGAGGTCCCCTTGAGGTATGGGAGCTGAAATTTATTGGGAAAAATCATTCCCATGTGGATCCTCCATCCTGAAGCAATCATCCATACAAAATGAGTCACCTCCCAACATGGCAACTCCTGGAAATGCTCCTCCACCTTGAGCTCATGCAATGTAGGTGGGCTGAAAATTTGAGCATGGTAGACATAGGAGCCTACCCCACACTATCCTCCTCTCCACTTATGATAAATGTAGAGTGTCTGCTGATCTTGGGCTACAATAATATTTCCCTCAAGTGGAAAAATAAAGACTAGATCTCTAAATATCTCCTCTCCAACGTTGTGAATCAAGCTGGCCCAAACCATTCCATATGTGATGGATAGGAAATCATCACCATATGGCATCCCATCAAACTCATGGCTCACCTCATAAAGAACAAGTGTTTGGCTGTGGTGGCCATATCTCCTCTCATGCTCCCATTAGAACATGCAATGCAGAAAGTGTGGGAATCCTCTTCCCAAAAGGACACATCCAACCCATGTGTCTCTCTCCTAATCATGCTCTCCATAAATATAAGAACAATATCAGCAAATGAAATCATGATTATAATCTCAATGAGGCAAATACTGAAGGTTTCATGTGGTGCTGGAAACTACCAATAGTTTCCCAAGTAGTCACAACGCAGTTTTCTAGTCTGCTGCTTCAGAAAATAGTATGGCAAGTTGTTTTTTAATACATGGATAATTATGTATGTCATGGCATCTACTGATAAATAGAAAATGGCTGGGTACATCAACTGAACATACATGAAATAATAAAACACTTTCCCAAGGCCATATAAAAGATGGTTGTCTCCATCATAAAATTTGGCCCAATGTTGACCATGGAGCTCAATGAAAATCTTTCCCTCTTGTGGAGCAATGCACTAAATAAGAATGGTAAGAATATGAAAATACTGTGTTAGACAATCAATGGATGAAAAAACAATATTCTTATAATTTTTTGAGAGTAATATTATGCATATGTATATGAATAAATCCTCCATAGTGGTATCACACACTCCCATGAAGATGATTGAACCATATGCTGCATGAAGATCACCCTTATTATGCCTGGAAATCCAAGTTAAGAATATCATATCTCTGTAATAGATGTTTCCATCCACTACTCCATCAATCTCACTTCCTCCTTGTTCACCAAGTGTATCAATGGTAAAGTGATCTTGGGGACACTCCATCAATAACCCCAAGCTCCCAAGTGACAGGGTTGTTGGCCTATGCAAATAGGCTCCTGCCAACTCATAGCTCCATTCTTTGACATGTTATCAAAGACATCTCCCATAATGCTACTACACATAGGAAGTTCCTCCCACAGTTGAAGTACCTCTTGAACATATAAAGCCAAGGAGTAGCCCCTTTTCACTATGATAGTGCCATCTCCTACTCCTGCAACATCATGCAAAGTGTGAAAGCAAATCTGCCCTTGCTCTCCCAAGAACAACCAAAGCAACAAAATTTTTTGTTGCCTCCCCATACCTCCAACACACAAATCATGTGGTGAAGACATGGTGATTGATATGAATAATGTCATATCAACACAATGTGCCCATACTCCTTGCTGCCCAATGATGCAAGAATCCTGCCACACCTCCTTCACCCACATGCCCTTAGAAAGAGGATGATGGCCAAACTCCTTCAAGAGTAGCCAACTCATCCAAGCCTCCTGCTGCCCAGTATCATATATTTGCAAGTAGCTTTCTATCTTCTTGCTCATCATCGACACCCATCCATCCACATGTAGGTTCCTCCCATCATATTCTTTCTTAGCACTCTCCCAAGGAAGACTACCATCCTCCCAAATCAAACTTTTCCTCTTGCATTTCATGGGATGTTGAAATGCAACTCCTTGGAGATCTTCTATAGAAGACCTCTCATCAATGTCCCTCTTGAATCCACAAAAAGCCAAGTGTGATAAGGGAAAAACCTCCTCAAATTGTTGAAGAAACTTGCACTACATGATGTGTTGAAGTGCACCTCCAATGAGATCTCTCCATGAGACCTTCTCATCATCTATCGCCTTCCAAAACCAATAAGGTTTTGGATCTACTGCAGGTAGAAGTTTCTCTTTGAGTTGGGGAGTGATCATTGAGAAAAGGTCATATATAAAGGAGAAAATGTTTCTCACTTCAAGATGTCTACCATCTATCTCTTCTTCCTCCATTACTTCATGAATAAAGATGACATTTGAATGCTCCCATAAGGAATGGGTCCTCTTTTCTTCACTGCTACTCTTGTACATCGCAATTCCATTCTATTGCTCTAAATAAGTAGTATGCAATGATGTAGATCCCTCCATAGCATTTGATGAAATGACAAGAGATTGAAACTTAAGCATACCTTGGTGGAATTTGGAAGCATTTTGTGGGGCTGCAAGAGTTCCCTCTTCAAATGTGTTGGCTTCCCAAACTGCTGAAGATGAAGGCTGCTCCTCCATAGTTGTGTCAGCGCTGGTACATGCCTCTTTCAGTGGTAGTGAGGGCTTATCCCTGCCCTTGCAAAATCTCCTGATCATCCTTTGAGAAAAAACTGCAAGAATAGAAAATCTTGGATGGCTCAAATGGCTGAACCACCAAGTGTTTGCTTCACCTTCAAGGTGCAGTGCTGCAATTTCTACAACCTCTCTTTCTACTACTAGATGTAGTAGGAATAATTCTTCTATATTCATCACCCAAGCGTTTTCTGCACATGTGAGTGATCCATCAAAATTCGACAATATAAATCTATTGCCTCTCATTATCCTATGGTTGTAGGGTCTCCTTTCTTCTTCCATCTGAATGAATTGTGGTAAAGCTAGAGTCTCCTTGAAGGCTCTAGGTTTAGCTTTGTATTCAACAAGGTATTCACTTAGAATTTTAAATTCCAAGTGTCCTTCATGCTTCTTTTATTTTCCTCTTCGAGAATAGGAAGTGCATGGCCCTTCCTCTTCTTGAAGCCCTCTAGGAGTTTCATTGCATTTCTTCTCCTTCAATTGGCTTAACCTCCTTGGAGAGGTTTTTTCTGGGTCTGAAAAGTGATGAGATCAAGCTCATTCTCTCCATAATTCTAATATTTCTTATTTTATTTGTCTTCTTAGTCTTCTGATAGCATAATGGTTGGAACTCACAGGTTGAGGCAAGATTATGCTCTGATACCACTGTAATATCCCCAAAATGGGAATGTAGGAATACATAAGCATAATACTGGAGTAGTAGTGAGAATTTATCTCATAAAATGTGTTAAGAAACACATGGCCATAAAATGGATGTAATAGCAGAAATAATGAGCTCCTTTACATCATTCCAAGTGGGGAAAATGCAGCATTTAGACCATAAAAACGTTATTCCCAGATAATAGAGTTATAACAGAGAGAAATAATGCTGGTATCCCTTATATTATGTAATATGGGACTCACACCCAGAAAATATTCATAAAAAAATCTCCTTTGCTTGTTTAAACAAATCTCTCGGTCTCGATATGGCTCAAAAAGGCCCCAAACCCCATGACTTACGTAATGCAGAAATTACTGAAGCATGAACATCATGAATTATAGAGGGTTTCTTCTAAAATGGAATGGAAATAACATATCTGGAGTTTATTTACTCAAAGCATGAAGAAAATGGGGATAGAGACCCTTTTACATATTCTGAAGATAACCTGGCAAGGGTTTCATGAAAGCACGTTGTACAAAATGTTAGATCTGAAGATCTAGATCTGAAAAATGTAGTCTAACTGAAGCTTTTCATAAATACAGCTGAATCATATAAGAGTTGAAGGAGTATCCTTATTATAAGGTTTCCGGGAGAAGGGTTGGCCCTTTCCCTAAGAAACAAGCTCAAGATTGAGGCGATTGACCCTCACACTGCAACTCTGCAAGAAATGACACAGTTCCTGTAAGGGATTGCACTATAGATGATGGAAGAATTTTTTCCAAGTGCCAAGATATGAAAATATGCTCCTAAGCCTTCCTTAATGATCTCCCAAAGGAAAAGAGGCTCCTTCCTTTGAAAAATGAGTGCAAGAAGTGGTGTTGTGAACCCTCACTACAACACCCTGTAACACAACGTTATACTGCTGCAGAAATAATGTTGTAGCTAAAGGAGGATGCTTGGCCTCAAGCGTGGATGTGAGGCAAATCAGTACAAGCTCCTTCAAGAGGCCTATCAAGAAAGGAGAAGGATTCCTAAACAGGAAATCCTTGTGCTAAGCAGCATAGCAACTCTGCTAAACAATAAGAGGATGCAGAAAATTCTAAGCAGAAAAATCAAATATCATTCCAAAGATGTCTTGCTATGGCCACCTTTCCCTCCTTTTAAACATGTGTGAGCCTTCTTTCCTTGGGCGCCACTCATTAGGGTTTCCTCCACCAAGGAATATTCCTTCCACTATCTCTGCGATGTCTCACAAGATGATCTCCACCTCCTATCCCAGCGCTATTGACTTGGTCAAACTTGACCTTGTCCACATGCAAAAGCCTGTTCACACATGAAGGTGTGAAATCCAGCTTTTAAGTTGATCCCTTTTCACATTATGAGGAATTTTATTCAGATTTTTATTATGCATGGGCCTTCTTACCCATTTATTCATCTCCTAAGTGTAATCAGCAAAATTTAATATTCCAATTTGATGCATGCAAATTTTGGAATATTACAAAGAAATCCGCAAGTCAAATAAGCTTCAAGGGTTCCCTCTTGGTGTGATAAATCAATGGGTTCGAGTAATTCAATACTCTAGTAATTATCCATTGTTGGAAAAGTAAAAAATATGAGGTTGGTTGTGATTGATATAGTCCAAGAAATTGCATGTTGATTTGGTCACCTAAGGAACACAATCAATGCAATAAATTCCTTGATCTAGCTGTTGGTTGTTTTGGTCACAAATTTGTTTTGATTTAGTATTAAATATGTTATGGAAAGTAATGAATGCTTTGATTGGGCACAAAATGTAAATGGTTAAATTCATTTAAATATGGAATCCAATGGGCACAAGTCTACTTATAAAAGCCATAAACAATTACATTTTTTTTCCCATGGTAAATTGACTAGTCGACTTGACGAGATCTACAAGCCACGCGCATATATAACCTTCAATCTCATATCAAATTGTGAGTGACTTGAGAAAATATGTATTTTTTTTTTCTTGTTATGGTGCAAGGCGACAATGAGGTGTTTTTTATGGTCTAATTTGAGTGCGTGAGCAACTTGATGAGTGCATTCCTTTTCAAAATTAAAATAAGATTGACCTGTAATGGTTAAACTAGAGCGATCAAGCTATCTGTGGAGTTATTATTCATTTTGGCATAAGCGCTTGTCCCTTGCAGATCTGGATTTTATTTTAATATATATATATTTTTTTTTGGCATGGGTATTTTATAGTTATGGAGTAATTTTTATTTTGTCACATCTGTTGAATATATCTTCAGATGGATGAATTGTATTGCCAAGATGTGTTAATTGAAGTAAACTTTGAATTGACAACTATGGGATCAATTTGATCCAATGAAAGAATATGTGGATGCTAATTTTGAAAAGGATCTCATTGATAAATATGTAGATAAATTTTAAGTTTAGATAGTGTGTGATTTGAGCATTGTGTGAAAATTCCGCTACTCGGAATCCTACTGCAGCAACTAATTAGATTTCTTCTATTTGTTAATTTCTGAAAAAATTATTTACTGTGTTCTATGGTAAATATTGAAACCAATACACTACAACATTAAAAAAATTAAATACTGAGGAAAATACAACGCAGGAAAGATAGAAACACACACACAAAAATACATTGTTATTTTTGGATAATCATCCCCTGAAAAACTCAACTTGGGAAAATCGATGTAGCAGCTGAGGATTTTATTATTATGTAGTAGTAATATGAGTACAAATCATTGGATGTCGTAACTAGATATCTGATGCAGAGAAATACTGGAAAAAGAGTTAGCGAGAAAATTTCACTGTCACAAGTGATCCGACACTGATCTAGGCTCAAGATGAGCTACCTTGCACTGTATCTGCATTGTAACTGCGTCAACCTACGCAGTCACTACGTCATAGCTCGAGGAACTATGCCACCTTCTCCTTACGATCTTATGGGCATTCGGAACTCAAATCCATGGCCCTCCGGAATCACATCCCGGCTTCTAGCTCTAGAACTCGACTGTCTCTCAACAAAATAGTGGATTCCATTTGAAGCTTTGCGCTGCCTCTACATGACACTGCACAACCTCTCTGTGTCTCTCAATGTCTTCTCTGCGTTGCACTCCCCGGATCTGGAAACCTTCCTCCAGTCTTACTATCTCTGCACCTCACTTCAACAAAATCATTGGACCTCTCTCTCGCAACTTAGCGCTACTACTTTGATAATTCGATCTCCGAGTAAAATCGATCTCTGCAAATCTCAAGTGTGTTCTCCAAGTTCCCGATGAGTTCCTTATTATAATATCTCATTGAAATATCAACATTTAGGATTAGATCTTAATCGACAGCTCAAATTATCTTGGAATTGATCGACACCTTTATCTAGAAGATTCTCACCCAACTTATTTAATACCCTTTAATTAATCATATTTCCTAAGTTTAGACTTAGGAAATATTAAAAACTAATTAATAATTTTAATTAAATCACTTATGGGTGGAATTTCCCCAAACAATTTCTGGGTCTTGGAGAATGCATGTGTCTTAGCCTTGCTACAAAATCTCAAGGCTAGAGCACATCCAATGCTACAAAAATAAACACTCCCTCTTAGCAACGAATGTGCACTAGTACTACTTCCTTCCTGAGAGGAATACTCTGACTATGTACCACTTCCTGCTACACTGTTGATGTTTGGAATCACTTCCCACCAACTACTGTGCAACTTTGATTATGTGCTGCATATGTGCTACTGTTGACTCTGCATGTTGTTGCCAACTACTACTTCTACACTGCAACTTTTTTGTTGCTGCCACTGCAACTGTCTCTCATTTTCTGCTGCTGCAACTGAGAGGTGTCAATCATACTGAACCAATTGTGTTCAGTCTGATGCATCTGTCACCTGAGTCCTAACTGCTGCTAGTCTTTTCACTGTCATCGAGCCTTTTTGTTTTTGTTGACTCTGCATTTTGTTGCTGCATTACTACCAACTCTGCTCTGCGCTGCTTAGTCTCATACTACTATTGGCTACTGCATTTATCAATCTGGCACCTAACTACACCAAATTTCACTGTTCCATCCTACTACTACTGCTATGGGCTCTCATATCAAGGGATTGATCTAAGAGGTGAAATCCTGAAGGATCCTTCCCAACCTGTAGCTCTTCATGGCTACAAAACCAAATCACCCCACCTCACCCATGGAGGTATGTCGGTGCTCATGGAAAAATCTTCCTCCAATCTAGAGGGAAACCTATAAATCTATGTGAATGCAACATACTAGTCCTGCTTATCCTCTTTGTCCTTCTTCTCTAGAGGACACTGAGTGTTGTAGTGGCCTAACTTACCACACTTGAAGCACTTGACCTTAGAAAGGCCCTTCTTCTTCCTGCATTGTTCCTGCTACCCCTTTGATGCAAGGGTTGCATTCTCCTCTTCCTCCACCTTTGTCATCGTCCCAATGCTACTACTTCCATTAATGGTGCTATTCACCAGATCTCGTCTTAGCTCTTCCTGCTATAGATCTGCCCACATCTTATCCCACATTGGAAAGTTTTCTCTGCCCAAAATACTTTGGAAGAACACTTTCCATTCTTCGAAGACTGAATTTAGAGCTATCTGCATAATCTATGAAGCCTGAGGCACTGATCCTGCAATTTCCAACTGATATCGAACATCATGAAACCTAGTGAGAAAGTGGTATAAGTGATCCCCTTTCTACATCTATATACATATCAGCTTTTCCTCCAGGTACATATTACGCTGCTTAGAAGATCCCTGCTACAACATGGCAAGGGATTCCCACATCTCTTTGGTCATTCCCAGAGCCAATATGTGAGAAGCCACATGATGTCAAACTCCATCAAGAATCATCCTCTTCTCCTTAGCCATATTTTTCTTGTATGTATTATTCTGACCTAGATCCGTGGGGATAACCACCACATTATTGATGTAGGTTTTGAGATCATATTCATCCAGAAGGAAGGAAATCCTTGCCTTCTATATCACATAGTTATACGCTCCTTCCAACCGATCCTGATCTCTCAACCCAGCTGATGTCATCTCGCCAAGAAAATTCGAACTCTGCCTCTATTCCTCTGTGCAGCGGCTGAATGACTTTACACACTTCCTACTGGAATGGGTAAATATGCTCTTGGCTATTGCTTCACTGCGTAAAAAATATAATTTATTGGCTAGAAATTCTCTGAGGAAAAAATTCCCTCAGTGTGTGCTCTTCTTCCCTTCTGACTCTATTATTCTAGCTATTGCTACAAAATGATTATGTCATAGTTGAAGGTTTTCTCTACAGGAAAAACATTGTGGTTTCTCCCTCTACCTATGAAAATCCATGATCTGGAAATTTTGTTCTTTGTCGACTCACTTAGAGAAACTAATTTCCTCAAAAAATGTCTTGTTGGCCTCCTAATTGTGCAGCCTCTTGGGGTTTCGAGCAACTTCCTACGCAGTGCTTCGAAGCTCCCTCTTTCCTCTTGCAAATCAACTCTTCATGCTTCTTCTGCGCTCTGATACCATGTGAAAATTCCGCAACTCGGAATCCTACTGCAAGAACTGATTAGATTTCTTATTTTTGTTAATTTTTGAAAAAATTATTTACCGTGTTCTATGGTAAATATTGAAACCCATACACTACAACCTTCACAAAATAAATATTGTGGAAAATACAATGCTAGAAATATAGAAACACACACACACAAAAATAAATTTTTATTTTTGGATAATCATCACTGGAAAAACCTAAATTGGGAAAATCGGTACAGCAATTGGATGAACTGCTATTCACTGTAACTGTGTCATCCTATGCAGTCATTGCATTAAAACTCGAGGAATTGTGTCATCTTATCCTTTTGATCTTCTTCCCACTAAAAAATTGAATCCTTGGCTCTCTGGACTCACACCCCAAATTTTGACACTAGATCTCCACTGTCTCTCAGCAAAATAGCAAACTCCCTCTGAAGCTCTGCGTAACCTCTACATGGAACTACACAACCTCTCTATGGCTCTTGATGTCTTCTCTGATTTTCACTACACAGATTTGGAAACCTTCCTTTGGTCTTATGATCTATGCCCCTCACTGCAACAAAATCACTGGACCTCTCTCTATAAAATTAGAGATGCTACTCTGAGAATTTGATCTCCAAGTAAAATCAATCTCTGCAAATCTCAAGTGTGTTCTCCAAATGCACATCAAGTTCCTTCTTATAATCTCTTGTTAATATATCAACAATCAAGGTTACATTTTAATTGATGGAGCATATTATCTTGGATTCGATCCATGCCTTTATCTATAAGATTCACACCCGACTTAATTAATACCCTTTAATTAATCATATTTCCTAAGTTTAGACTTAGGAAATATTAAAATTTGATTAATTATTTTAATTAAATCACTTCTGGGTGGAATTTCCCCAAAAAATTTCTGGGTCTTGGAAAATGTATGTGTCTTAGCCTCTCTACAAAATCACGAGGCTATATCACATATGATGCTAAAAAAATCAACACATTGTGGTTCGAGTGCATGATTATGTACCTGTACCAAGTGCATGAAGGTCGATCGAGTGATGTCAGATCCACATGGATCATTTATGATATGAGTGATCCGAGTTGGAATAAAAGTTTATGCTAAATAAGAAATTGCAAAGGTTTATGGATCAAAAAATGCATGGTAAGGGATGTAGAAATTATACAAAAATCATGTATATCATGGATTCAATCTGATCTAACAATGTACTAAATTTAAATACTAAATCACTTCTACAAATCAATTACAGAATTAAAAACACAATTTCCAATCACATGAAGCAAAGAAGAATCAATCAAACCACAACATAGATAATTTCCCGAGGAAATATTGCTACTAAAAACCCCACTATCTTCTATTGTATATTCAACATGGAATCATGAAAAAATTACATATAACTCTTCTCACAAGAGCCCTCATGTACTCAGCTAATTGTCTCACAATATCTTAGATAAAACTGACCAATACTTAGCCAATTTTCAGCCTCTAGACAACCTGCCTTTCTTGCGTAATCCCTGATGAATGAAATCCCTATCATTTAGAAATTTTGGCCTTCCTTTAATGCACAAGTATCATGGGCACTCCAATGGGTGTTTGGTTGCATGGGTGCAACCCAATAATCCTACAACTGATAGTCAACTTCCCTTTCACCTAGATCTCAACTGGGTCTCCATTGGATCTGACATGCATGCAACTAATAATAGTAAATCCTCAGTTGCACGTGAGATCATTGATTGTGAATTAATTAATATTTAATTCACTTGATCTCTCACTAGTGTATCTAATAGTTACAACTAGAACAACTGAGTTTAACTCACTTAACTGAGTTAAACTGATTACAACCTGCATTAGCTAATGCAACACTTCGCTTTGAACTTTGTTACAACTAGAATTACTCTGCATGCCTCACCAACTACCTCTAACTAGAAATTCATGAGCTAACTAAGTTTATCACAATTAGTTAACTATTACAAGTTATTTTGAGATTAAATTACATTTTATTGTCCATCTTAATTAAGGGATAACTAAAATAGACATGCACCAAATTTAGCCCACACCAGTGTAGGTGCTACTAAGACTTGTGGTGCCACACTAGTGTAGGTGTTGCTTGGACCTCCTAGTCCCACACTAGTGTGGGTGCTGTAATTTCTTGTTGAATATCAACACTCCCTCTCAACAAGAAAGGAATTATCCTTCACCCTGATCCCGCCTCTATGGTATTCAAATTTTCTCCTGGTGAGCACTTTCATCAGAATATCTACATCCTGATCTTCCGTGGGAATGTACTGAAGAAACATTATTCTCCTTTGCACACAGTCTCTAAGATGATGGTACCAAATATCTATGTGCTTGGACTTATCATGAAACACATGATTAATCGAGAGTTTAATGCAACTCTGGTTATCATAATGTATCATTATCAGATCCATATAAGAACCAAACAAAAAAACCAAGATATTTCTCATCCAGATAGCATCACCTGCAGCTTTACTTACTGCCATGTACTCTGCTTCCATTGAAATTAGTGCCATAGATTGCTGCTTCTTGCTGTACCATGAAATTGTTGTAAATAATATGATGAAGATCCCTCTTGATGTGCTCTTTCTTTCTAATGGACTACCTACCCAATCTGCATCTGTGAAGCCTTGAAGCTTCACTCCCTATGTCTGTCTGTACCATAGAACATACTCTGATGTGCCCCTCAGGTATCTCAAGACATGATTCCCCACCTTCCAAAAGAGCTTGGTAGGCTTAACCATAGCATGACTTAGCTGGTTAACTGTGTAGCAAATGTGTGATCTGGTGTTCACTAGATACATCAGTGAACCAACTAACTGCCTGTAGACAGTAGAATCCACTACCTCTCCAGAAGTAGCATCCTCTTTCCTCCAATTTTCTGGAAGAGGAGTGTCCATGGATTTGCATCTCTCCATGTGAAACTTACCCAGTACCTCTTTGGCATACTTTCCTTGAGAAACAAAAAGTTCACCATCCCACTTTCGTATTTCCAAACTAAGGAAATAATGAAGGAGTCACATGTCCTTCATTTTGAACTCCCTTGTAAGATCCTCCTTGCATGCGCGTATTAGCTGCTCATCACTAGTCAAAAATAGATCATCAACATAAATAACAATAATCAATAGCTTACCCTCAACCACAATCTGGTACAGTTTTGCATCAGCTTCACTTTTGGTGAAACCCAGTCTGGTGAAATAGTTGTCTATATGAGTGTACCAAGCACGAGGTGCCTGCTTCAGCCCATACAATTCTCTCTTGAGTCGACACACATGCGAATCACTATCGAAGATCTCGAAACCTTCTCACTGCTCTATGTATACTTCTTCCTCAATCACTCCATTGAGAAACACAACTTTAACATCCATCTGATGAATGCACCAACCCATCTGCGCTGAGAGTGAAAGGATGGATCTAATGGAAGAGTACCTTGCAACACGTGCAAAATTATCAGCATAATCTATCCCCTCAATATGTGAGAATCCCCGGGCCACAAATCTAGCCTTTTATTTCTCCACACTCTCATCAATAGCTTGTTTTACCTTGTAGATCCATCTCGATCCAACCACTGATTTTCCGACCGGTCTTGGGACAATATCCCATGCACTGTTCCTGAAAATGGAGTCATACTCCTCCACCATTGCATCAACCCAAGTTGGTTGCTACACTGCCTCCTGAAAGAAATATGGTTAAGTCACAATACATTTTATCATAAGAGCCATGTATCCCATAAACCTGTCTGGAGATTGTCTCTGTCTACGTTGTGAAGTAGGGGCTCCTACATTCTCTGTAGCATCAAGTCTCAATCTATCAGCTTCCATGGTGCGCCTTCTACCATTTCTGATGGACGGCTCTGCATGAGTGTGTTCTACCACTCCATGATACTCGTCATGTGGCTGCTCCACATCTTGAGGCTCATCCTTGGGAACCAAGAGTTCCTCCTCTGCATGAAAGTCTAGCTCCCTCTCAAGGTACAACCACATGGATTTCTCCTCATCAAATTTTATATCCTGTCGCACAAAAATCATTCAAATGTTTGGAAAATACACATGATAGTTTTGGGGTGTTTCAGTGTACCCCACAAAAATCCCAATCTCAGCTATTAGTTCCAGCTTCTTCCTGGCATCTTTGGTCACATGCACATAAATGGATCAGCCAAAAATTGTAAAGTGTGAAACACCAGGTTTCTTACCAGTGAAAGCCTCTTCTACTGTACTGATGCCAAGTATCCTATGAGGACAATGTTTATGCACAAATACCGTAGTGTTGGATGCTTCCACCCACAGATGCATCAGTGGGCCTTGATCATGCAACATCGCTCTTGCTGCACCCACAATTATTCTATTATTTATTTCAATGACCCCATTCTGCTATGGGTTATGAGGCACTATCAGTTCTCTTTGAATTCCTTCTTTGCTGCAGAAGTTATTGAATTGGTTAGAGATGTACTCTCCACCATTATCGCTCCTAAGAGCCTTCACTTGGTTCCCCGTGTCTTTATCCACTAGTGCTTTAAACTCAAGAAACTTTGAGAATCTCTGATATTTCTTCTGCATGAAGAAGATCCAACACTTACGATAAAATTCATCAATAAATATCACATAGTACTTATGTTTTGTTGTCGAAGCAACAAATAATGGTCCACACACATCTGCGTGAACTCTCTCAAGGATCCCCGAATCTCGGTTCTCCTTCTCATGAAAGGTGGCCTTTACATATTTTACCATAGTACATCCCTTGCATGTGTCTGACTATGCAAGTGTACCCTTGGGAAGACCCGTAGAAATATGTTGCATGAATTTCAAGGCTCCATGGTGAAGATAGCCCAATCTCCTGTGCCATAATTCGCCCTCATCTCGACTCACCACTTTGTCCACATTGCCCATAAATGCTACATAGCCATCTACATCCATCTTGTAGAGATTCTTAAATTGAATCCCTATCTTCTTGGATTGTCCTGTTGTTTCGTGTCATAGGAAAGAATTTTCTTCACTAAAAACAACATCATAGCCTCTATCCTCCAACATTGAAACTGAGACTAAATTTTTCTTCAAACCTGGTACATGCATTACATATTTTAATTGAAAGGGTTTACCTGAATGTCTCAGGAAGGTAATGGTACCAATCCCGATAGCATTGTACCGCCTGCCATCACCCATTTAAATATGCATTTGGAGATCCTTCTCCTCCAAGCTACTGAAAATTTCCTTGTCTCTCGTCATGTGAAGGGGAGCGCCGCTATCCAAATATGACACAGATCCTAATGCACTTGACACCATGCATGCGATCAATGAGAAGTGAAGCTCAAATTGCGAGGCCAAAGACTCACTAATTTCATATCCTCTAACCTTATTGTTCTTCTTCTTTTTTGGACAGTTAGTAACATAATTCCCATGCTCGTGACAGTGAAAACACTTCACCCTAGACATGTCCCGCTTCTTGCCATCTTTAGACTCAGATTTGGAATAGAATTTCTTCCCCTTCCCCTTCTTTGCCTTGGAAGCCAAAGCACAGTCTTCTTAATCTTCATTCTTAGATGAAGATCCATCTCTGGTGTTCCATCTGAACTCTTCCTACACTAAATCCGACCACAATCTTTCCCAATTTGGCAGCTTTTCCCTTCCATTGACAAAGTCTTGATAACTGTGCAAACTCTTGGGAAGTCCTAGGAGAGCCAAGCTCACCAAATCATCATTAGCGAAAGTTATGCCAATGCTCCCCAGTTCATCCCTACATTGGACAAACTTTGTTAAATATTTTGGCATTGAGTCGCCTTTCTCCATCTTGATCTTCCTGAGTTTATCTTTGAGCGCCACTTTCCTATGGTCACTGCTTATCTGAAATAGATCCGTCAAAACCTTCCACATTGCATATGGTGTGTCTTTCCCACAGAGACTTGAGACAATGTGGTATCCTACTCCCTCCAATAGGATACTCCTCGCCTTTTCCACTTTCTCTTGCCATGCATCAATATTTGCAACATCTGTCACAGTGGGTTTAGGAACATCATTGTCAATGAATTACTTCAAGCCATTGTCTTTGAGTACTGCCTCCATCCTATCCTTCCAAGAAATATAGTTTGAACTTCCCTCGAGTGCATACTCCAACCTCAAGCCATTGAAAGCCATTTCAATCCTGAATCAGTTGTAGCACCAAGAAAGTCTTTCTGCAAATTCAAATTCTATCTAGTCACAAACTCAACTCCTCCTTCACTATTGTAATTTCATGTGCCCTAATAACATGTAGAAATTATACAATAAGAATGTATATCATGGATTCAATCTGATCTAACAATGTACTAAAGTTAAATACTGAATCACTTCTACAAATCAATTGTGGAATTAAAAACAAAATCGCCAATCACATGAAGCAAAGAATAATCAATCAAGCCACAACACAGATAATTTCCTAGGGAAAGCTTGCTGCTCAAAACCCCACTATTGTCTATTGCATATTTAGCATGGAATCATGAAACAATTACATACAACTCTTCTCACAAGAGCCCTCTTGTACTCAGCTAATTGTCTCACACTGTCTCAGATAACACTGACCAATACTTAGCCAATTTTCAGCCTCCAGATAGCTTTCCTTGCTTGCAAAATCCCTGATGAATGCAATCCCTATTATTTAGGAATTTTGGCCTTCCTTGACTATGCAAGTAGAATGGGCAATCCAATGGGTGTTTGGTTGCGTGGCTGCAACCCAATAATCCTACAACTGATAGTCAACTTCCCTTTCACCTAGATCTCAAATGGGTCTCCACTAGATCTAACATGCATTCAGCTTGTTGTACCTTAAGATATAATCCCTTGCCTGTATTAAGGAATCAGTGCTTAAGACATTTATACATGTATGCCATATAATTTTAATATCAAGGGTCTCTGCTTAATCACATTCAGATGTTTTGTTATTAAACCCTCAAGAATCAAATGCCATAAACTCTTTGCAATTCCATTATTTGCTGATATCAAATGAAATGATGAGAAGAATATGAAGGAATGAAGCCGAAATTGATATGCTGATAAAAAATATCTATCACTTTAAAATTCAAAAGAATTTTATGACAAAATATTAGTTAAAATGAAGGAGCGCCCATTAAGGATTTTAGCTCTTGTTCACGTTTTAAAAAAGAGACATGTAGCTTCATTACTTCATTTTATTCAAGAATAGAAAATACAAAATGTAAACTGGAAAACATATCAATATCAACAAATTCCAAAAACTTTCTTTTCATTCATTAATCATTTGAAAACTGAGTACAAAATTTTCAGTCTGAAGGTCCAAAAATCAGAACCTTTTTCTTTTTTATCTATCTCTTTAAATACAATAGAAAGCAGTTTGTAACTGCTGTAACTAATCCTAATTGCTTCAACTACTTAGGACTTCATAAATTACCTATTACATGTTATCAAAATGTCTTATTACAATTAAATTCTCTTTAAAAGAGAAAAATAACATAAAACTTAAATCCTAATCTATTTTCTAAATGTGAACTGATAATGCTACTGCTGCAATTCCTTGACTAGCTGGTTTATCTTTCTTTGAAGTCGAGGGATCCTTTGGTAGATCTTTCATCCAAGCTCTACATTTCTTCCATATCTTGATATTTGTCTTAGGTGAATTAACCAACTTGTGTTATTCCAATCTAAAACCAGTGATTCTGTTGAATGATGACTTCTCTGTAAATAGAGTCTTCACTAACTATAACAACTGAAAGTTCCTTTGAAGGAAATTGATCATTGTTTCTCCTTTAAGAATTTGAGTCCTTTCATGAGTGTTGTCTACCTTGCTTTTCTCCAACACCAGTAATGGTTCATAATAATCCCATGATAAAAGACTGCCTCCTAGGCCCCAGCATGATGGAAAACCTTCTCTAGCTCTTTTTTTAAATAAACTTTCAAATTATTTCACTGCGTCCTTGAGCTCTATTAAATTATTCTCTGAAGACTTCCTGCAATCATTTTTAACAATCATCTTATTAATTTCCACAACATATAAAATCCTATCCTTAATTTCATTCTCTTCCAATTCTTGGTCAATTTTGGAATCAATGAAATCAATGAACTTTCTTTCCCAAACAACTCTGTTAATTGTCTTTTTCTTGTCTACCATAACCTGTTCCTCAAAATCTCTGATGATACTTCTTTCTTCTGCTACAATAGTAAGAAAACTCCAAATTGCTTTCATCTCTTCAATTATATCATTCCAGATGATATCTTTAGCATGTATTAGGGATATGTTTCCCTTCAATTTTTCCTTGAGATTTTTAATCTTAGCCTCAACATTTGGTAATCTGATCTGTACTTAATGATTTCCCCCTCTTTGGCTTGCATTATTTTCATTGCTGTCTCCAGATCATTTTGTGCCTTTTTGCGATCTCTCTCTGCCATCTTCAATTCAGTGGTCAATTGAGATATTTTTTCTACTGGATCTTCATTACCAGATGGTAAAACAAAAGTACAAGTATGAGATTCAATGTGATTCTGCAATGATAATGCAGTTTTCTTTAATTTGGTGATTTCTTCTTCCTTTTGCAAGAGTTGCTGAAGAAGTTTCTCTTTCTCATTTTCTACTTCTGCAACCTCTGTTTCCATAGAGTGCTCTCCTATAGGCAAATTCAACTTTTTCTTCAGCACAGAGATTTCTAATTCAGCACTTTGCAGTAGCTTCTGTATAATAGACTTGTCATTGGGATCTAATCCAATCTTCACAATAATCTTTTTGAGTTCTTCATTCTGGATTGTTAAAGCCTTGGAATTTTCTTTCTCTAACTTCAATTGCTTGATAAATTTTCCAAGCATGTTTTCAGCCTTGAGTGCCATTGCATTGGTTTCGGTTAAGTCACTTACAATCAATTGACCTGTTTGCATATGTAGATTTACTTTGTCAAGCAATGGAATTTTATTTACATCTACAGTTAGATTCACAGTATTAAAGCTATTGGATGAACCAATAGACAGATCAGAGGGATGTGAAAGGGAAATCTTAAATCGATCCTTTTCAAGATCCATTGCAGTTAATAGTCTTGTTTGATCTGGGGTTATCTGGTACTCAGCTTGAGCCTCCATGTTTGCCTTCATTTTTTTTATTTCTTTCTGAAATCTGAGCAAACATTTGTTTAATTAAGGGGACTTGTTCCTGAGTGCTTTCATGTCTTCTTGGTGAAGCTGGGACATTTTTCTCCTCTTCCAATTGTAGTGAGAAAACAAGTTGAACATCTACTGAGTCTTCACTGAGCTTTGTCCTCTTTTCAATTCTCTGTTCTTCATCTTCTGAATCAATCACTGTTTCTTTACCCCTCTTATTTGACTTTTCAGATATGGCAGGAGTTTGTACATTTGAACTCATATAACCTGCAAAACCCTTATTTTCCATCTTTTCTATATCAAGTCTTCTCTCGTGAATGAATGTTGAATACCCATTTTCAATTCTCCTGTTAGAAATCACACTATGAGGGTCATAAGCCCACTTATCTCTTAACAACAGACGCATTTCATCTAACATCCTAGTGACTTCATCAACTGCCTGTCTCATATTGAATATAAAAGGACCAACAGTCATTGGCAACTTAAACATATGACCTTTCTTGACAGGAAAAAAATGCATTTGATCAACATTTAAACATTGCCTAATGAACTCCAAAGCAAATAATCTCATAGGCACAAATACAGGAAGCCTATAAGGTTCTGTACCAGCTCCATAGACCCTAATTTCAGAATAATCTTCAAAAACATACCAATCACAAAACTTACAACTTGTCCCCAGCTACAAGAACTCTTGAGCGTTTGGCAGGAAGCATGGGGGAGAGATTCCATTCAAAATATTATATGCAGTAGACATAAAGTGACTTTCAAAATCACACAGAGCCACCTCATTCTGTTCTTTCCTTACTATGTCTGTCCAAAATACTACTGACTGTCTCTTTTTATTCATATCCATAATATTCAAACCCAGATGCATGAATTCCTCTACATTTTGATATAGAAAAAGATAAATAACAAGAGAGGGAAACATGAATGAACCTGTCAGTGATAAACTCATAAGCTGAGAATTGACAGCTTCTTTCCAATAAGAAGGAATATCCAGCACTACTCCTGGCTTCATCATCAAGGTGAACATTCCTAGAATTGACTTGTCTAATATGGTGTCATCATATTTTCCCAAAATCTTTGAAATGCACTTTAGCACTAGTTTGACTTCTACATCAAAAACCTCCATGGAGAATTCTTTATTGTCATGTGTAAACTGCTTTGTATCTGGCTTCAAGAAAGATTTGAATTGGTTGAAATCTTGACCTGCAAGACTATCATAATGTGCCATCAACGAATCATCAGTGAATTGGACATATGACTTTGACTCAAGGTAACACAGATCTTGATGAATTAATTGGGCTGAGACTTGCAAAACATTTTCTCCTTGACAATTCATTACAAAACACTTTCCTGGGTACATGACAGACCTAGCCAATATACAAATTTGGCAAAAAGGTGCGTTCTTGGAATGCATGCAGACAACACACTAGTTTTAACCATGGCAGTGTAAATTGGAGAAGCTTTATCGTTTAAGCAAACTTGTTGATAAAACGAAAGGTGGTCTAGAGAACAGATAGTATCCTGGATGTCCCTCTTAGTTTCCATAAGAGGAATGTGATTGGAAGAACCTGAAAGGGATGAACGCTTGGCCATAATTCAACTTGGGGTGACAGAAAATTGACAAGGTGGCAGACAACAGGGAAAGACAAAATGCAGACAAAACTTTAGATACAAACTAACAATAATAACCTTACAAAAATGAGAATCCATCTTAAATAGGTGGCACGGGCTTAAGACTTAAATTCTAAAAAGACGTGCCAAAAGACGGTTAAAAGTACCCCGACGTGGACGATAGCTGTCACCAACTGGCTGCTTACATCACTACGGGAGGTCTCGAGGTACGGAGAACTCGTCGGGTTCATGCCCCCACAGTGAATATCGACCGTTGATCTCGATCAGCTCCGCAGTCAATTGGGTCAACTACAAAGGCATCCTACTTGTTAACCCGCGCGTAGAATGTGCCCACGGGTTGACACTTTTATTCTTTGGCTAATAAATCATTGGATCCCGCTTCATAAACTTCTCGTTGTTTAGCTGTGTACTAGGACTCGTTTTCTTTAAAGTATAAAATATTAACCTTAAACTTTAATATAACAAATATGACACCTTTTATGCTAAAGTATATGGAACTTTATACTTTAACATATATTTTCACAATTTTCTATTTTTTTTGTATTTTGAAAATTAAAAATAAAGGATATTGCAAATGAGCCACAACACAACTAATAATAGTAAACCCTCAGTTTCATGTGAGATCACTGATTGTGAATTAATTAATATTTAATTCACTTGATCTCTCACTAGTGTATCAAACAGTTACAACTAGCACAATTGAGTTTAACTCACTTAACTAAGTTGAACTGATTACAATTTGTATTAACTAATGCACTAATGCACTTCTAATTCTGTTACAACTAGAATTACTCTGCATGCCTCACCAAGTACCTCTAACTTGAAATTCATGAGCTAATTGAGTTTATCACACTCAATTAACTATTACAAGTTATTTTGAGATTAGATTACATTTTATTGTCCATCTTAATTAAGGGATAACTAAAATAGACATGCACCAAATTTAGCCCACACTAGTGTAGGTGCTGCTTGGACCTCCTGGTCCCACAGTAACGTGGGTGTTGAAATTTCTTGTTGAATCTCAACAATGGAGATACCTGTTCAAAGTTTCTGGGATTGATTTGTTGGTGCATTTAGGTGTATCAATGGACACATGTGTAGAAATAAAACGATGAAACTATGCAAGTCAGTATGTGTGGAGACAAAGTGTGTTTTACCTGTGAGATGGAGTGTGCTTTTTATTGTGTGATTCTATGTAATGCTAGTTTAAGAATGTGCATATGATGTTGTTAGTTGTGTGAATACATCTGACATGTATTTGAACAATTGACAATGCATATGGCTGCCAATGTGTAGAGAAAACGATGATTAAGTTAACTCGTGGATGTGATAGAGTGTAGATAGCCCAAAAAAATTATAATTTTGGTGCAGGAATGATGGTGTTTTTGATGTTTCAATGAAAACTATTGATGAATTTCTTGTTAACATTATATACCCGAGCTCGAATAACATCCCTTGCCTCACCACATTCCAATCTTGTGCCTAAATCATGCAATCGATATCTCGAACACTCTAACGCTCATATATCCATGTTGTGTTTGTGTCACATTCCATACAGGTTTTCATATGATTAAAAGTAAAAGGGCCTCCTCCCCTTGTCCCCAAGTAAGAAGGGATTACGTTAAGTTTCAAAAGGGAAAAAGCTTCCTAATTTCAATTAGGAAATGTATTTGATGCCTTACTATAAGGAATAAAGTAATAGAAATTGTGACTTAGCCCTTGAAGTCTAATGAATGTTAATTCAAAAAAGTCCCAAAGACAATGTCCTCCCGACCCCTTTGGTTTACTATTAATCTTTATGTTATAAAAAATAGTGGCCCTTTTTACTATATTTCAATCCTTATGGTATGAAATTGTGGTACTCTTCATCATTGTCATTATAAAGGTCATATTTCAATCCTTAAGGTATGAATTTGTGGCACTTTTTATCATTCCTTATGGGATGAAATTATGGCACTCTTCATCATGGTCATTATAAAAGTCACATTTCAATCCCTACGATATGAAATTGTGACACTCTTCATCATTGTAAAAGTCAAAGTCTAAAGATGGTGCCCTCTTATTGTTATCATGTTAAATATGTCTTTTTCAATCCTTATGGTATGAAATTGTGGCACTCTTCTATCATTGTAAAAGTCTAAAAATGGTGCCCTCTTATTGTTATCGAGTTAAATATGTCTTTGTTCTTTTTCAATCCTCATGGTATGAAATTGTGGCACTCTTCATCATCATTGTAAAAGTCTAAAGATGGTGCCCTCTTATTGTTATCAAATTAAATATATCTTTATTCATTTTCAATCCTTATGATAAGGATTGAAATTGTGGCATTCTTCATTCTTCATCATTGTAAAAGCGTCTTTGTTCTTTTTCAATCCTTATGGTATGAAATTGTGTCACTCTTCATCATTGTAAACTCTTTTTCAATCCTTATGGTATGAAATTGTGGCACTCTTCATCATTGCGGACCACCGTCATAATATTATGGGGCCCACTCTAGTTGTTGCAAGACTCTGGAAATACCAAGGAAAGTTGCCATCGCGGGATGGGAGGAACAAGGGCACCATACACGTTGGCTTTCACATTTGAAGGTTTTATAGAATCGACACGTGATTCCACATTACCGAAAGTATATTGCCATTATCAAGCAAGAGGAGAAGTAACAATTGAATAACAATTTATATTTCTCACATGGAACATAAAGTTTTAATGTTTAAATTGTGGAAAGAATAATAAAAAAATTCTTCTGCTGGTCATACCCCGTCTCTGGAATTTAACTTTTTATTTATTTATTTATAATAAATATATTAACTTGTACAACCTCGTGTTTTTACATTTATATGGGTTTAAGTTGTGTAAAATAAAATATACTTTATTCAACAAAATTTTACTTTGTTTTATGCTAATCCTCTCCTTGTAAATTATTTGTTAATTGTTACTATTAACTTTTTACACTTGGTATGTGTTTTATTTGATTTGATTTGTTCACTTTATTTTAAGATTAGTTTCCTTTAATTTAACTTTATATTTTGTATATATTTTGTTTATATGTTATTTCTTGAATTTTTCATATTACAATGTTTTTTATATTTAATTGTTGTTTTAGCAAAAAAATTTCAATAAATATTTAATTATACATTTCATTTAATTGATTAAGATTCTAATTTCCCAAATATAAATACATAAAGCAACAATTGAATTAGGAAAAAAATAATAAACATTTAAAAGATGCCTCCATTTATTTGATCAATAAATTCAAGTGCATAAATTATTTCACTTTAAAATAAAAAAGGTATAATTTATTTATTTTTTCTGGGCATAAGAAATATTGGTAATTTTTTTTTTTTTTTTAATTTGTAAATTTAACATAAGTGAGGCTCTACACTGTTTTAAGGACAAAAACCTTAGAACATTAATTAGTTTGTTGCTTTGTATGTTTGGGTTTCAATGAATGTTTGCTGATTTTAATGAATACATTCACATTTCAGGATTCTTATAAAGTTCCCAGAGATTTTTTCTTTGTATATATCAAATTTTCTTTTATTTCTTATTTTTTCTATGAGTAATTTGGTGTTTAGGGTTAGGGTATTTAATGATTTTTTTTTCTTTCACTGGTAAAGGTTGCAAGCTGCAAGACTCTTCCTAGCCAATTATGAATGCTTTGATAAGAGAGAGGGCTGAGTTGCGCTAGTCTTGGTGTGGATTCAACCCCTATTCGTTCAACTTTAAATCTTGGAATAACACCCCTTACTTCTCACTAGCAACTAAGAATTTCAAGAAGTTGATGTAGTGCCAGAGTAGTAATTCAATTTCAAAACTAAAACCAACAACCAGATTGAAGATGTATGTGACAAAGCGAGCATTATTGGTCCTGTTGCTATCTTCACATATAATATTATCTTTTGTATGGTGTCAGTTAAATTTTTTATTGTTGTAGGGTCTGATGAATATACTACTGGTGTTTTGTCATGATATTATGCAATATATATTGTTGTAGTTGATGTAGTGTGTTGAGAATAGGTTGTGGTTGGCATGTTTTCAAGTGTGTGTTTGAGTTTTTGTGTTGCTACTGATGCGACATATCCCTCAAAGGACATAATTTTATTACTACCATTATTATTGAGTATGCGTGTTGGCATGATGACCATAAATGCCTTATTGATGTATTAGTGATGATATGTTTGTATAGATGCTACTACTAGCTTTTGATGTGTTGATTGAGTAGAGTTTGTAGTGCTGCTACAAGGTTTTGTGTTCGAGTATGTTGAGATAGGGTTTGATGTATGGTTGAGAGAGAAAGTTGTATGCTGATGCAAAGTATTGCTGGTGAAAGTGTTGTTGAGGATTGCTACCAGGGTTATATTCTTAAGAGAGTATTTGTGTGTTCAGATTTATCAAGTGTCATGTATTGATACGTGATGTGTTGCTAAGTTCTACACAAATTTGATTATGTGTGGTCAAATCTCTTGAGAGTGGCAGAGTAAGAGTGAGTTGGGTCATAATATTTTAGGGTTTATCATCAAACTTGCTATGCTACAAAGTTATTGATGAATGAGGTTTTTATCGTAAATAGTTTTCAAAGTATGTGTTGCATATAGATTTTAACACTGCTACTAGGGTGGATTATGTTGAGCTAATGCATTGATTGAGGTTGAGAGTGAGATGTATGGCTGAGTGAGTTGTGAGAAGTCATGTATTATGAAGAAAATATATCCAAGGGATTCAATATGATCTTGTAATGTACTAAAAAAAAATACTAAATCCTTCTGCAATTTGCGGAAATAGAGCATGATTGCACAATCACCTAACAAGTAAGAGAAATAAATTATCAATCACACAACACAAGATGTATCTGGGAAAGAAACTGCTTAAAACCCCGCTATCTGTATATTGCATAAAGTCAAGATCATGAAACAATACAATGTTATTCCTCACACTAAGAAACCTTTGCAATCTACTGATTGTCTCACTCTGATCCTGCTTGAATATGGTTTGCGATCTAAGCAAGTTTGGTCCAATATTTAACTTGTTACTTACCTAGGACTGGCCTGCCTTCCTTACACATTCTTGGGATAATTGAGCCCCTATTAATTAGGAAAATCTAAATTAATGATTGTGCAATTCATCTAAGGCTTCTCGATGACCTCATGCACAACCTGTACAATTTTCTAATTATACAACTGATAGTTATCTTTCCTTTAACCTCAAACTAAACTGGGCCTTCCTTAAAACTGACATGCAACATCTATTTATACAAAATCATCAGTTAATGGATTGAGAAATACTTATGAATTAAATTATATTTAATTCACTGGACCTATCACTAGCTCATCTCTCAGTTATGTTGAGATTCAACAAGAAGATCCTAGTGAAAATTCTGCACCTGCACTAGGATGGAGCCTCAAGATATTTTTAGGTGGATCTCTATTTATAGATGCATGAGAAAATTCTATTTATAGATGTGTGCAAGTTATATTTATAGATTGCATGTCTATTTATAGATGCATGTCGGCCTTTATTATCCCTTAATATTGGTTGGACAATAAACAATAATATATTCTCAATGAGGACTTGGAAATAGTTAACTGAAGTGGAAAATCAGTTAGCTATAGGAATTTTGAGTTGAGTGGCTAGTTGGTGGGACATGCAAGTGGACTTAGTTGTAACTGAGTGATTCGAAGTTGTAACAGAGTTGGAAGTGTAGTTATGAAAGTTGTAAAGTAGTTTAACTAAGTTAAGTGAGTTAAACTCAATTGTGCTGGTTGTAACTGAAGATAAACTAGTGAGAGAACAAGTAAATTAATTATTAATTAATTCGAAATCAATGGCCTCACATGCAACTGAATATTTACTACGATTAACTACATGCACGTCAGATCCAGTGGAGATCCAGTTGAGATGTAGGCGAAAGGGACAGATTGACTATCAGTTGTGAGATCAAATTGGATGTTCCCATGAGGATTGCACAGTCAAGGCAAGAAGGATTCAATTCTTTCATGGATGATTGCGCAGTAGAGGCAAGCTGTCTAGAGACAGTAAATTGGATAAGGAACTTGCCAATTTTTGTATGACAATGTGAGACATTTAGCTATTGTATTGAGAGGTATTGGATTGGAGATTTGTATGTAATTGTTTCATGATCCATGATATAATACATAATAGAAGATAGTGGGGTTTTTATCTTTATTATTTCCTAGTAAATTATCTATGTTATGTGTGATTGATATTTCTTCATGATATTTCTATTGGCGATTGTGTTTTAAATTACGCAAAGATTTTGTAGAATCGATTCTGTATTTAACAGTGGCATACAATTGTTAGATCAGGAGAATCCAGGAAATACATATTTTGGATTAAATTTCTACATGGTATCAAAGCACAGGAAATTGCAATTGTGAAGCAGGAGTTGAGTTTGTTGGTGGAAAGAATTCGAATTTGCCGAAATAATTTGTTGGTGCTATAATTAATTTAACATTGAAATGGATTTCAATGGCTTGAGATTAGAGTATGCACTCAAGGGCAGCTCAAACTACATTTCTTGGAAGGACAGGATGGAGGCGGTGCTTGAAGTAATGGCTTGAAGGAATTCATTGAAAATGATGTTCCTAAGCCTACTTCGACAGATGCTGCATTACTTGATGCATGGAAAAAGAAAGTGGCAAAGATGAGGAGGATTCTATTGGAAGGAGTATGAGATCTCAAGCCTTCATGGGAAAGCCACAACATATGCTATGTGGAAGGCTTTGACGGATGTTTTCCAAAGCAACAACGACCATAGGAAATTGGCGCTCAAAGATAAACTCAGGAAGATCAAGATGGAAAAGGGAGAAAAAATTCCAAAGTATCTCACAAAGTTTGTCCAATGTCAGGATGAACTGGGGAGTGTGGGAATAACTATTGCTCATGATTATTTGGTGAGCTTGGCTCACTTAGGAATTTCTAAGAGTTGGCACAGTTATGAAGGCTCTGTCAACAGATGGAAAAATTTCTGGATTGGGAACGACTGTGGTTGGATCTGGTGCAGGAGGAGTTCAGGCGGAACACCAGAGATGACTCTTCATCAAAGAATTATGATGAAGAGGATTGTGCTTTGGCTGCCAAGGCGAAGAAGGGGTAGGGGAATAAATTCCATTATAATTTTGAGTTTAATGGAAAAAATATGGATATGTCCAAGGAGAAATGTTTTCACTTTCATGAACATGGGCATCTTGCTACTAACTATTTGCAAAAGAAGAAGAACAAGAAGGCTATTGGAGCTACAGTTGGTGAGGACCTTGCCTCACAATATGAACTTGAATTCTCCTTTATCACATGCGTGGTGTCAAGTGCATTGGGATCGGTGTGGTATTTGGATAATGGCACTTCCTTTCACATGACAAGAGATAAGGAGCTTTTCAGTGACTTGGAAGAGAAAGATCTCCAAATTCATATAGATATGGGCGACGATGGAATATACAATGCGACTGACATTGGTACCATTACCTTTCAGAGGGAGTTAAGTAAACCATTTCAATTGAAATATGTTATGCATGTTCGAGGTCTAAAGAAAAACTTGGTTTCAGTGACAATATTGGAGGACAAAGGCTATGACGTTGTTTTCAGCAATGGAAAAGCTTTCATGTGACATAAAACAACAGGTTAAGCCAAGAGGATAGGGATTCGAGTTAATAATCTCTACAAGCTAGAGGTATATGGCTGCATTGCCATGATGGGAAAGGCAGAAAAAGTGGTGAGCCAGGATGAGGGTGAATTATGGGACAGGCGATTGGGCCATCTTCATCATGGAGCCTTGAAAGTCATGCAACAAATATCTACTGGACTTCCAATGGGAACACTTGCTTAGTTAGATCAGTGCAAGGGCTGCACTGTGGTGAAGTATGTAAAGTCCACCTTTCATGACAATGAGAACTGTGCTTCGGGGATCCTTGAGAGAGTTCACACAGACATGTGTGGACCAATCTTGGTTGCTTCAATAGGAAAACATAAGTACTATGTTATTTTTGTTGATGAAATTTCTCTTAAATGCTGGATCTTATTCATTTAGAAGAAGGATCAAACGTTCTCAAAGTTCTGTGAGTTTAAGGCATTAGTGGAGAAAGAGTCGGGGAAGCAAGTGAAAGATCTGAGGAGCGATAATGGTGGAGAATAAATCTCTAAATAATTCAAGATCTTCTGTAGCAAAGAAGGAATTCAAAGAGAACTCATAGTGCCTCATAACCCACAACAAAATGGGGTTGCAGAGAGGAAGAACAAAACGATCATGGGTGCAGCACGAGTGATGTTGCATGATCAGGGCCTACTAGGGCATTTGTGGGTGGAAGCATGCAACACTAAGATTTATGTGAAAAACCATTTTCCTCATAGAGTACTTGGCATGAGTACACCTAAAGAAGCTTTCACTGGTAAGAAACCAGATGTTTCACACACTAAGATTTTTGGCTCATTTGTTTATGTGCATGTGACACTCGGAAGAAGTTGTAGCCGACTGCTGAAGTTGGGATATTTGTGGGGTACACGGAAACAACCCATAATTATCGTGTGAATTTTCCAAACATTCGAATGATTGTGGTGTGATGGGATATAAAATTGGATGAGGGGAAAGCCATGCGGTTCTCGCTTGAGATGGAGCTAGACTTGCATGGGGAGGAGGAACTACTGGTTCTAAAAGACGAGTCTCTAGATGTGGATCAGCCATAGGAGGAGGTTCATGGAGTGGAGGAGTCCACTCACATAGAGCCAACCATCAGAACTGGCAGAAGGCGTACCACAGAAGTTGATAGGTTGAGACTTGATGTTGCACAGAATGTAGGATCTCCTACTTCACAACGCAAACAAAGAAAATATCCTGACTGATTTACTATATACATGGCTCTCATGAGAAAATGTATTTTGACTGACCCATATTCCTTTTAGGAAGAAGTACAGGAGCCCACATGGGTAGATGAAATGGTGGAGGAGTATGACTCCATTGTCAAAACTAGTGCTTGGGAAATTGTTCCAAGGCCGATTGATAAATTAGTGGTAGGTTTGAGATGGATCTACAAGGTAAAGCAAGCTACTAATGGGAGTTTTGAGCAATACAAGGCCAGATTTGTGGCCCGGGGCTTCTCACAGATCGAGGGGATATACTATGAAGAAACCTTTGCACATGTAGCAAGGTATTCTTCCATAAGGACCATTCTTTCTCTCTCAGCGTAGATGAGATGGTGCATTCATCAAATGGATGTGAAGACAATGTTTCTCAATGGGATCGTTGAGGAAGAGGTGTACATAAAGTAGCCTGAAGGATTTGAGATCTTCAGTAGTGAGTCACATGTGTGCCGACTCAAAAGAGCGTTGTATGGGCTGAAGCAAGCACCCTGTGCTTAGTACATTCAGATAGAAAACTATTTCACCGGATTGGGCTTCACAAAAAGTGAAGCGGATGAAAACGTATACCAAATTGTGGTGGAGGGTAGTATTTTAAACATTTTTCTTTATGTTGATGATTGAATATTGACTGGTGATGAGCAACTGATACACTCATGCAAGGAGGACATTGCAAAGGAGTTCGAGATGAAGGATATGGGCTTCCATTATTTCCTGGGATTGGAAATATGGCAGCGAGATGGTGAAATTTTTGTGCCTCAAGGCAAGTATGCAAGGGATATACTGGGTAAGTTTCACATGGAGGGTTGCAAACCCATGGATACTCCTCTTCTGGGAAAATGGAGGAAAGAGGATGCTACTTCTGGAGAGGTAGTGGATGCTATTGCCTATCAACAGTTAGTGGGTTCGCTAATGTATCTAGTGAACACGAGACCAAACATTTTCTATGCGGTTAACCAGTTGAGTCAAGCGATGGTTAAGCCTACCAAGCTCTTTTGGAAGGTGGGAAAGCATGTCCTGAGATACCCAAGGGGCACATCTAAGTATGGTTTATGGTACATATAGATAGATGAGGTGAAGTTTCATGGCTTCATGGATGTAGATTGGGTAGGCAGCCCATCAGACAAAAAGATCACATCAGGGAGGATCTTTAGCATTGGATTTACAACTGTTTCTTGGTACAACAGGAAGCAGATATCTGTGTCACTCAGTTCAGCAGAAGAAGAATACATGGCAGTGAGTCAAGCTTCATGTGAGGTTATCTGGATGAGAAAGATCTTGGTTGGCTTGTTTGGTTCTCATTTAGATTCGACAATGATTCAATGTGATAATCAGAGTTGCATTAAAATATCGAATAATATTGTGTTTCATGATAGATCTAAGCACCTACACTAGGATGGAGCCTCAAGATATTTTTAGGTGGATGTCTATTTATATATGCATGAGCAAATTATATTTATAGATGTATGTGCAAGTTATATTTATAGATTTCATGTCTATTTATAGATTCATGACAGCTATTATTATCTGTTAATATTAGTTGGACAATAAACAATGATCTATTCTCAATGAGCGCTTGGAAATAGTTAACTAAAGTGGAAAATACGTTAGCTTTAGGAATTTCGAGTTGAGTGGTTGGTTGGTGGGACATGCCAGTGGAATTATTGGTAACTGATTGATTCGAAGTTGTAATAGAGTTGGAAGTGTAGTTATGAAAGTTGTAAAGTAGGTTAACTCAGTTAAGTGAGTTAAACTCAGTTGTGCTAGTTGTTGTTAGTATGAATCTTGATTAGAAGCGTACAAAAAAAAGACCACTTTAGCTGCGCATAACAAATAGCCCTAACAGCAGAAATGACTGCTAATATCTTCAGATCTGCCGTTAGATGATCAAGACAAATGCTACAAAAATCTATATCTATGCATTAGAAGACATTAAACAATAGAAAAATAAGATTTACTCTATAGATCCAATAAACAAGACAAGAATATATCCAATGAAATTTTTATTAATGCCACCTGGGAGGAAAACAAAAGAGGGTGTTCCCTATTCTCCTCAATGGGATGGGTTCTTGTAAGTCCTTAACACTTCAAATTTAGAATTCCTCTCTCTTGATGGTGTAGAAAGCCCAGACAAAAAATGGAAAAATATGGCTATGATAGTGGATCAATAGCTAGACCAAGAGTTGAGATCCAGAGTGATCTTTAGGCAACAAAAGGTGACAAATTAATGGGAAAACCATTCTATTTATAACAAAATATTGAGTTAGTCTAGATATTGGTGCATAATTAAAATATTATTAGCCAAATCAAGATCTAACTTTTATGGAATATTTTATTATATTTGTTGGAGGGAAAAAGAATTTGACTTGAGTCAAATCCCCTTATTTGTAGATAATAAATAAATAAATGATTTATTTATCATTTTAAGGATGTGATTAAGTAATAATAAATAAATAAATGATTTATTTATCATTTAATAAATAAATAATGATTTATTTAATTATTTAAGGGAGATGTAGTCATATTTAACAAAAATATTATTTAATTAATGTTTAAATAATTATTCTTAGAAAATAATAAGATAAATATTGATTTATCTAATTAATTTCTTTGTTTTGGGTTAAATATAACCAGGAATATTAATTAAATTTTTGTTTAACTAATTATTCCGTGAGGAAAAATCAAACAAATATGGATTTATTTAATGTTTCCCCATGGGGTTTTCTGTTTAGACCATAAAAAACTTAATAAAGGTGGTTTACTAAGTTATTTTTCATAGTGAATGCGATTTTACTTGGGGAAAAATTGGTATTACTTGGTGTACTTGGGTCCATCTAACAACAATGAATTAGATGACCAAAAAATGGTATAACAGATTTCCCCCCAGCATGCAAGCATTAGGAGCTAATCGTATGACCGAAGTACATTGTAAGAACTCATTCACTAGACATCAACGGGGAAGTCAAAGAGAGAGGATTGTAAGGTAGACCAAAGTGTTGAAAGAACTAGACCTTGAGGAGGTGACTTGCAGGTGCAACAAGTCTTTTTGATAAGTGAGTACCTGCTATAGGCGGCGGGGGATGCATACCTATGCCCACCAAGGCAATAGTACAAACAATAAGGCATCTGGAAAACCACGGGACGAAATAATAAAGCATATGATGGCATAAAAATGAGCCAAATGAATGAAATAATAATGAAACCCACATACATAATTGTGCCTGGGATAACAACCAGAACTTTGTACAATAATATATGAGTACATGAGATATGAAAACAACCCAAATGCCCCTGTAAATAGGAAAGGGCTCTGAAAATCTGACTGATATATGAAATCAAGAAGGTGCTGCAAGCGACTATGGTCAGTATCATCAAATATATGGAGCTGCATCGAAGGCTGAAATGAAGAGGTCATTCGGGTGTGTGGGGGGCTACCTGTAGGGCCACCCCCTCATGAGGGCTGAGACATCTCACACACACCCGGGAATCATCGATGTCAGCTGCTGCATCACTGAACCATCGAGTATATGGATCTCGATCATGCTGAAAGGAGCTAGAGCTGAGAAACAATCAAGTCAAAGGAAAATAAGGAGTCCCTTTTCCTGATCTGAGGCACCGAACAAGAGTGGAAGCTGGAACCAAGGTACACTGCCCTCTAGACCTGCGTTCTGGAATGAATGAGTTGATGTCGAAAGAAGGAGGTCCACCATAGGTGAGGCCATAAGGGATCCTCAACTAAGGCACGAGAGAAAATATTAGAGTAACTGACAGACTGACACCAATGAAGATGATGAAATTGGGGGGGGGGGGACTGAGTAGCGAATGTGTTGGTGTCCCGTGTTTTGATAGTTTGGAAAATCAAAATACAAGGCAACATCAGAACCAATATTTAGAGTTCCAGGATCTAGTCCTCCTGTTCTCAGAGAGGGATCTCTCAAATGTTTGTTTGCAAAGGTTTATCTTGTGTGCTTTGAATATTGGTTTTAGACTAGTTATTAAGTGCAGGTGTTTAGTTGTTTGTTTGGTTGAATTGATATAGCAGAACATGAAAGGTCTAGGAAAGATATATAGAAAAGAGAAACATCCGGTTCATTGGGAAATGGAGTTAAGAAGAGGTCATAACATACTCATCAATGGATATGGGATATTAGAGGGAAAATCTAACTTGGCCACAGGATCCTTTGGTTTTTGGAATGAGATGGACATCAATGATTTGGAAAGAGAAGTTTAATTCTCAAACACAGGGAATTTGAAAGCACAACTTGAACAATAAAGAGCTATTTGGTAGACAGGGGTAACCATAAATTCTACAAATCACACCTTTAAGCAAATAATGACTTCAAAACAACTTTTAAAATAAAATCTAAGATTCGGGGAACACCCTATTTCCTCAAAGATTTTATTTCAAATGACTTAGAAAACATAAAAGTTTTACTGATAATTGCAGTCATAGAAGAGGGAAAACCTAACACATCTATGATTACAACTATAAAGACCTTTAAGACAACTGTTTAAGTAAGGACAAAGGGCAAGATCAGAACAGACCTCCTTGGCTTACTGTAAACAGAAATACTTCAAAGGGAGACTTCAATAACAACCTTTTAAGTGGCAGCAGACAAGCAGGGAGAACCATAAATCATGCTGAAACCATCTTATTCAAACTATCATAGAAATAAACAAGCATGAGGACTAAAGAGAGAGATTAAAGACTCTAAAATACCTCAGCAGAAGAAAACATGAAACAGTGAAGGATGAATAGGTCTAAGGTGCTTCCAGGAGTCATTTCTTAGCCTAAAAATTTCAACCTACTATAGTAAGAAATTATGGAACAGAATGAAAACAGGAGAAAACATTAAACAGTTCAGAATACTTCACCAACAGCCAAGCTCATGGATCCAATGATAGAGCCTTCTCAAGAACAAGCATGCAACAACATCATCAAGGCTTCCAAGACTTCAATTTGTTCTTCAACTTCAACAAACTATGTATTATTTCAGAGAGTTTCAGTATTACAACTAGTGATCAACCAACCAACACTTTCTCATCTCCTCCAGTAGTATTTATAGAATAATAAGGAGGTGGAATGGGATAAAATATCTTCTAAGTTCAATTAATAAAGTGCACTGTCTCTTGGCCTTTGAGGGGCTTAATAGAGAATATTTTTGATATTTCCCCTATATTAATGGGTTTACATTAACTATTAGGCTTGCTGGAAAGAATTTGTTGACTTCAAGGCTCCTCGTTATCCTTGCAATAACTTCTGCTGACAATTTACAATAAGTTCCTTTTGGTTGAATTAACTGTTCAGCTATATTGATGCAAAATATCTCCTGGTCTGGTAATAACTTCGGCCTTCTTTTGATTGGTTTGAGACTGTAGGTGGCTCTGTGGTAGTTGGGGGATTCGATTAGCCCCTGATGTGGCAGCGTACGCTCTCTGTATGAGAAAACACTCATGATTTTCTTCAAACTATGTTTAGTTGGAAGGATTAGGTTTTTGATAATCAATTTTGGCTATAATCCTTGTAAAATTGTCTTCAATCTTCCATGTTGATGCGTTTTGTCCTCGACACTGATATTTTTTGATTTGTGATTGACTTGCTGTGTTTGTTGGTATGCAGGGCTGCATAGGGATTGAATGGCATCAATGTTTTACGAACCATTGATAAAACGTGGATTTGAAACCTGCGAGTGATTCCTCTTGATGAAACGAAGGCAGGAGGATCGTCACCCTCTGCCTCTAAATTTCCTTCAGACATAGCGGAGAAATCATTGGAACCCTGCAAAATACAAAAACGTTATGAAATCCTGCATGTATAGGTTAACTGCTTCAGAAGGACATGTGGAATGAGTAGGGCTGTTTGATGGCATCATTCAATGGTCGATATTGATTTAGAGGAGGTCAAAGGAGAGCGGAGGAGGAAAATAAATCGAAACCATTGATCGCGCAGAAATTGATGGTCGGGAGCGGAGGCGAAAAGTCAAAGCAAAATGGGGAAATGGTTAAAAACCTTTGTTTTGGAAAAAAATGGTCACAAAATGTGGTTTGGGGATCACGAAAAACGTGGGCTGTTGGATGAGATAGGCCCACGCGATCAACAGTGGAGGACGGGAGCCAATAAACCTTAGAAAACGCGCCTGGACATCAAACCTTTAATAAAATCTGGATGAATAAAACCCCCGGGTCCGGAAATGCTGACTGGACGCGGAATCAGGGCAATGAATTTTGGGCTGTCGATTTGCAGATTAGATTGACGACGGAGATGCTTTTAACACTATGCCGTACCCTGAGTTATCTCACGGGCATCTTAGGAGAGCGACTACCGTCCGATGAGCGGCACCAGATTAGACGGTGGACGTCAATATCACACCAGGTCCATGTCCGAACTTTAACGTGCGATGAGCGGAAGTTTTTGAACATTGCTCAAGGCCACGTGTCAGTCGATGTATGGAATCGCTGCAAAATAAAAAAAAACCGCCCCACTCTCAAAAGCGGTGCGATCGATACCACCCGGTTTTTGCAACGGTGAGTGGTTGGCGGGGATCACCGGGTCAATAGACTGCGCACTGTCGATCTACAGATCAGATTGACGGTGGAGAATGACTAAAAATTTTCACCGGTAGTAAACCTTCAGGACATAATAAAATCGACAAATTCATATAAAACTAAGGTTTAGACTTTGGGGGCGAAAATATTTATTCGAAGCGGATAGGCGCCCGACTATGGGGCCATGGGTTATATGGAAAGCCATATGACCCGAGGGGTTAATGGATGAAGGGCTAATTGCAATCGGGTGATGCGATAAGCACTTGGAAGGCCGGCGCTCGATTCTAGCACCAAGACACGTGGAGGGGGAGGGTTAAAGACTTAGCCCAAGGGGGCTTAAGTCTATAATCTATAAAAAATATGATTTTCATAGATTTTTAATGGTTTTCAATGGTTGTTGGGGATTTCGATAAGGAAAGAAAGGGTCTTAAACCTTATCAAAGGGATTTTTTGATGAAGGAGAAAAGGGGAGAAACATGAAAATGAGGGATTTTCATGGGAAATGGAGGGATAAAAATGAGGTTAGTTTTGGAAGTGAAAGGAAGGGGAAGATGGCCTTGCAGCAGTATCGTCTTTTGGAAATTAGCAAAATTTCTGGGGTATAATAGGCATAGTAAAGAAGATTTAGGACAGAGGCATGAGGCCTTCAAAAGTCTTCAAGAGCCAACACTTTTTGTAACAAAATTTGTTCCTTGAAGGCTCAAAAATAATTTAGCCACCTTTGGGTATAACAAATTTTTATAGGTGGCTAACTGAACGGACGACTTCCCTTGTTAGAGCATAAATGGCGCGGATGACCTGGTAGTGACTGACACAATATCATGAGGGATAGGGGATAGTGGGACTGAAGGCAATAATGTGCGACACGAGAGAGGGGCCAAGCAATGAAGGATGGAGGACTATGGCGGGATGCGAAGGGACTTGGGATAGACTCCATGAAAGTAATGATGACTCAAATCGGATGCTATAAACAAGGGTGACTTGATGGTGATGCCACATAGGATGGGGGTCCAATAGGGACCGTAAAAGCATGAGTACTAGATGGTAACTCATGAAGAAAGTCAACACGAGCGTGGAAAAGTATGGAGGCAACATGGTACCCCCGGTACGGGTGTTGCAAGTGAAGAAATTTGATTTTGAGGAAGGGTGAAGTGACGCATCTTGGGAAAATTTGTCCTGGTGAAGTATAAAATCACTAAAAACTAGCAGATACCCATTTGAGGGCTCGGTGAGAGCTTTCCAACGGTGCAGATGGTTTGGTAAACGGAGCTACGGTTGGGTCGCAGAAGGCGAAAGAAAAAACATGGGTTTCTCTTTTAATAAGGAATTTTCCCTCCAAATTCATTCATTTGCATGTGGAGCTGTGGTGACTGTAGAGAGGAGAGAAGACCCTAAATCTTGCGGCGATTGTAGCGGAAAAACCGATCGTTGGAATCGAGATCCGTTAGTTTTAGGTAAGAGGCCTAACCCTACTCTTTCTTTTCAGTGGATTGAAAGTTTAGATTAGGTCCCTAGGGCTCAAGAACAACCCCTACTCCTCCTCACGTCTGGGTCGCACTTTTTGGGGCAAAAAGTGCAACCTGGGTAGCAAGTTTTGTGCAGAAAAGTGCGATCTGTCCCAGGTTTGGGCTCGAAAAGTGTGACCTGCCAGGGAGGGGTATTTCTGTGCTGTTTTTTGGCTGAGCACTAGGATTTTGTGATGAGAAACAATATTTCCTATCTTTTTACTGACAAATATGATGTTTTTGTGCAGATATGGCAGAATTATCGATTAACTAGAGAGAGAGAGACCTGGGCACATTACGGTCGGAGATCTGGGAGGATCAGGGTGTCCATAATGCTTTGGCTAGGTTCGGGGTTCTGAAGTTTGTGGAGAACCCTTTGATGAGAGTTGGGGAGCCCTTGTTGGCTCGGATTGTCAGATATTGGGACTCGGACCATGAGGTCTTTATAATGCAGGGGCACCAGATCGAGTTGACGGTCTAGGATATATATTTCCTGACTGGTCTCCCACCACTTGTGATGGTAGGGAATACTCAGCCAGTATTACAGCGTGGGTGAAATATCATAGAGTTTGTAGAGTGCCATTTTTGGCTAGGTCTCCAAGTCAAGGGGACTCGGATACCCATCGGGGATTTGGAGAGGTTAGAGACTCGTGCTGTGGTCACAGCGGTGCTGTGGATCCTGGGCAACCAGGCACTCCATCACATCACGGGGGGGGGGGGGGGGAAATGATGCTTGTGGAGAGTGTTTTGAGTGGTACCTACTATGGGTAGGCTGAGATGTATATCATTTGATGCCATACGTTGTTGAAATGTACTAATTTTCGCTATGTAAGCGTCAAGTGAACCATGTGAGTTGTGCATATGGTACAATTTTGTGCTCTTTCTTCTTTTGGAGAAAGATTCGACACTTCACCTTTTACAACTCCAAGATGGGGGCCCAAAGAGAGCCTAAGATGCCACAGGTGGGGGGCTCGGGAATCTACATGCAAGGAGAGGTGGAAATGAGAAGTGATTGAGACGAGTGTTCTATCTTGATTTTTATTCATTGGGGCTCAGGCATGTCGTTGTACTATATATACACGACTATCCCTATACTGGGGATGAGTTATTGTTCAGAGACTTGGATTTGCCACTATGCCCTAGTCATATATGGGGACACGATGGCCGTGAAAAATTTCTAATCTTTTATGTGCGTGTAAAGGGGTTGTAGAATAGTGTATGTGGTATTGATTATTTTACTTTTGGGATGCGAGATACATCACTTAGGTAAAACCGGTCGGGTACATGGGACGACTTGCACGGTCGGGGGCCGAAGGATACGAGTGGATCAAGGGTGAAACACAATGAAGATGCGACCCCGATTTTGGAGGACATTCGTCATAGATGCGAGAGGCTTGACGGGGGTGTTTCGGAACGCGATTGGCAAGACAGGACTTAGATGACCGATACATAGAGTGTATGTATTGGTTTACCCTCGGAGTGGCGAGGGTCATGCGACACATGGCGATGGCCGGACGGGGTATGCATGATCTACGAGTTGCGGGGGCGAGCCATTGGCTCGGGATCCTCCGAATAGTGATTAGTGTGTAGGGGCGAGGTGGTGCCCCCGAGTTTGAAGTTTTTTAACATGCTATGGGCATGTCATATATCGAGTTGATGAACTCTAAAAAATTTTGTACGACACATACTTATGGATATGCATTGTTTTGATATTTTTATCTTATTGTCTTGTGTTAAATGTGTGTGTCGAATGCCAATCCCGAATATGGTTTGCAATGCTATCTACATAGTGATTTTGTGCTCTAGGTACATGGTAGAAAGTAATAATTTCAAACTCACGCATCAAAATATTCCACTCGTAAATATCTTCGAAAAGGATATATTATGCACACTGATAGACACCATTTAATTGCATGACAAGAAGCGAGGGAATCTAAACGAACATGAAGATGGACAGCGATGTGAAAGGGCATCGACTAATAACCCACGTCTGCGCATCATATTCGACGATTATTGGTAGCCGGTACCAATGCATACTGCCCCGTTCGAAAGAACAAGCGCATGCAAGGGGTAAAAATGGCGACTTTGCAAGGGTAAATTTCGGGAGTAGCAACTTGCACCATCGGCAAAACCAATATAAGGTGTGGATGGGGGGTCCCTTTGCCATAATAAAATAAATGGGAGGATAAAGAAAATAGGCAACCTTTGAGCGAAAAGTAGAAATCGAATGCACTGCGGAAGGGAGTGAGTGCGGATAGAATGTCTACCCCACATGCACCGGGGGGGGGAGTGTGGGAGCTACTGGAAGCGTAGCTTGAGATCAGGCCGAATAATTCACCATAGGTATGGAGGATGGCATCCTGTTTAGATGCGGGAAGGATGAAGTTAGGGGTGGCCATGGCTTCCATGATGTTGTCATCACAAAACAAGGTGGAACAACAGGAGGAAGAAAGACCACATAACGCAGAAAATCTACTTGACTCATCATTATGAGAAGAAAGGCTCACATGCGCATCGTCACGGGGGATGATGTAAGAACAAGAAGATAAAGTATCCACTGATGTTGAGTCCAGGGTGTTTACTGAAAGGAGGTCAAGTGAAACAACATGAGAAGATTTAGATGGAGCTTCTGTCAAGGGTCTCAAGGATGATGAAAGGTAGAGGATATTGACCGCATGCTTCATCATTTAGACATCAGGAGGGGGAATGTCAATAGGAGCAGGTAAATCCTCAGTTTTTCCTACAGCATATTGTGCAAGCACAGGAGAAGCGGATTGATTCTGTTCAATATTGTACTCCAAAACTACCTCCAAAGAGGCACAATAATGTGTAAGGCAAGGACAATGATGAGAGTAATGGCCACGGAGACCACACAAAGCACAAGGGTGTTTGGTGTGAATAGTCTTGGTGTTCTTGGTTGTGTTAGATGAAGAAGCAGAGGTTTCAGGGACCGTAGACTCAGGGAACATGACATTAACCATGGGCTTGATGCGGGGAAACTCAGTACAAGTATGGGTGGCATGACTAAAAAATCACACAAAGCGCAGGGCTTTGGAGGCGGAGGAGGTGCAGGGTCAATCGGGGCAACTTTTTCCTTTAAGGCCTTTTTGTGAGCTCTGCCCTTCTTACCCGTAGCGGTCGCAACAGAGGCGGATCCTATTGAGGTGGCTGAGGCACTGTGACAACGTGAGAAGTCAGGGGGACCAGTTGAACCGGGGTCAAAGCAAGATAAGGTTTGGGTTGACCTGGCGGGGTAGCGGTTGGAGGATCAAGGTACCAAACCGGAATCCCGATGGTCAAGTTAGGAAGAGAGAGGGTGGCCATGACAGGTGCCATATATATGCCTGGTGGAGGACTAGGAACAGTATCTAACCGGAGGGGTAATGGCCAGGTGGGACGGCTCCTAAATGGTTAAGGCCTAGAGGAACCAATCCGAGAGGATAAAGAGGCTCATGAGTACCAGATGAAGGGCTAGGAGGAGGAGGTCCAAAAGGCTGCATCAAAGGGCTAGGAGATGGCTGCGGAGGGCGAGGGGGCTGTTTACTAGCCGAAGCGGGCTTCTTGAGAGAAGCTCGAGATGATTGCATCATACAAACATTCGATGAGCTGGGATTAGAGATGGGAGGAGGAAGACCAGGGAATGTACCAAGCAAGGAGGAGTCCTTGTAGACACCAGGTGATACACTGGTCAAAGGGTCGATAGTTTGTTTATTGGCCATCGAAGAGATGGTGGAATTAGGGGAGGTCCGAGAGTTCGGTTCGTAATACGAAAACTAGTCAATGGTGACTATCCTTCCGTTATAGGGGAAGGACACCTTGCGATGGAAAACGGAAGGGAAAATAGACATTGCATAAGTGTAGCTATGACCCAATAGAATGTTGTAATCTAAGGGGGCATCTATGACTTCTATGTCAACGCAAACAGTCTTGCCCGCAAGAGTGATAGGACAATTATGGAATAAGCCAATGGGCTTGGAGGCATGGCCATCCCATGCTCGAAGGGTGATCATCGAACAAGCCAACTTAGGGGATCCGAGTTGTTTCCAAACCGAAGCAGACATCATGCAGGTGGATGCCCCCTCATCAATAATGCATCGAGAAACGTTAGCGTTTCGGATCTTGACTGGGATTTCGAAAGTGACGGAAGCAGGGAGAGGAGGATGTTCTGACCGGTCAAAATAAATAACAATCAATTGATCATTGGAAGGATTTATAGCGCCCACGACAGATAGAAGAGATTTTCGTTGTGAAGAGCACGACTGGAGGAGTTCCAGCGTGGAAATGGTAGCAGGAGATTGTGCCAAATCATCGACTATGCTATACGCATGGGCGGCTTTGCCAGAAGCAGAGTTTCGATGCAGTGGTCCCTTGGGGATCTTGGTATGAACCTCTGACCTAGGCTAAGGGATCTACAAGGGACCCTTAGGTGTTGAAAGAGGCTCTATAGAAATCGAAGAAGGCGGCTCGGAGACAGACGCAGCGGGAGGCTTGTTGTACTGACGAGACCGAGTATGAAGATTGATGTCTACGATTAAAGGTTGATCAGATTTCATCATGAGGATCTAGTCATCGGGGGTACCAGACGGAAGAGGTTGGGAAACAATGTGGTAAATAGGAGGTTGGGCAAAGAGGGGAGGCATGCTGTATCCTGAATACGTGCTACCAGGAGGGGAAGATATGCAGGAGGTGCTGGCCCCTCCGAGGAAAATCAGAGCCCATGGGAGGTTGAGAAATGATGACACACACACGACACAAATTAAAAAGAGAACAAAAAGGGCAGGAAGGTGCAAGATCAACCGATTACAATGTCGAAACAAGGGCAGAGAGGTGTAGGATCAATTGATTTCAATGTTTTAGAGTCTTTGCTTGGCGGTGTTAACCAAGCCCTTTTTCACTTAGGGTGTGTATGTGAAGTGTGTAAATTTTAATTTTTAAACCCAGAAATTGTAGAGAAAAAGGATAAAAGTGTGATGTATAGCTGTAAATAACCTACAAATGACAGTATATAAGCCTGCAAAATAAAAATAAATAGCTAATAATGCAATAATATAAACCCAAGGAGGTGGGCCTCTCAACAACTAGTCTATAGGTGAGTAAAAAAATAATCAAAACACACTAAAAAGGCTGATAGATCTAAGTTCAAGAGGGATAGGGACCTCAAAGACAAAAATATGTTGGAAAGTGGTGCAGAAAACAATGAAAAATTAGAGGAAGAATTGCTATAAAAAGAGGTGGAGAAAGGCTATCTCTAGGAGGGAAGCAGAGTGCACCCTAAAGGAAAACCCAAACATAGCTAAATGAGGAGATTTGGATGGATAACAAGTCGATATGAAGTGGATTTGAAGGTGAGGTATCAGATCTGAAAAAATGGCTGAAGACTCTGAAATTTTAGACACCCTGCAACAGCAAAAACTCTTCCACAAAAAGTGGAGGGCACTGAAGCCCTACGGGGCTAGGTTCCCACTTAGTTGAGTGAAATAGAACAATTACAGGTCTAAAATGGGCGGAGACGGAGGTCAGACAACCCTAAACAGAGGCTCAGAAAAACCCATAAAAATTTCAGAAAAATCCCTGCAAAAAGTCCAAGTCGCAGTTTTTGACCTGTTTTCAGTAGAGGTCACACTTTTTGGGCTGTAAAGTGCGCCCTGGAGGTCCAAGTCATAGGTTTTGGGATGAAAAGTATGACCTACACTTCTGACACTCTCGACAGCAGATTTCAGAAAAATTTGTCATCTCAGCTGCGACTGATGTTTGTTACTTGTGCAATAGGTTCGGAAACACACGAAAGTCAGAATTTTTATCGTTTTAGGGTTTTATGGGTTAAAAAAACATCAAGAAAAGAAAAAACCAAGGGCTGAAGAGAAATCCTAGGGTTTGAAGCAGCTGGATATGCAAGGATCAGAAAGATGACAATGGTCGTAATCGTAAACCCGTGTGGAGTCGCCAGTTGTTAGTATGAATCTTGATTCGAAGCGTATGAAAAAATACCACTTTAGCTGCGCATAACAAACAACCCTAACAACAGAAATGACTACTAATATCTTCAGATCTGCAGTTAGATGATTAAGACAAATGCTGCAAAAATTTAGATCTATGCATTAGAAGACATTAAATAGTACAAAAATAAGATTTACTCCATAGATCCAATAGACAAGACAAGAATATATCCAATGAATTTTTTTTTAATGGCACCTGGGAGGAAAACACAAGAGGGCTTTCCCTGTTCTCCTCAATGGGATGGGTTCTTGTAAGTCCTCAGCACTTCAGATTTAGAATTCCTCTCTCTTGATGGTGTAGAAAACCCAGACAAAAAATGGAAAAATATGGCTATGATAGTGGATCAATAGCCGGACCAAGAGTTGAGATCCAGAGTGATTTTTAGGCAACAAAAGGTGACAAATGAATGGGAAAACCCTTCTATTTATAACAAAATATTGAGTTAGTCTAGATATTGGTGCATAATTAAAATATTATTAGCCAAATCAAGATCCAACTTTTATGGAATATTTTATTATATTTGTTGGAGGGAAAAAAGAATTTGACTTGAGTCAAATCCCCTTATTTGTAAATAATAAATAAATAAATGATTTATTTATCATTTTAAGGATGTGATTAAGTATAATAAATAAATAAATGATTTATTTATCATTTTAAGGATATGGTCGAGTAATAATCAAATAAATAATGATTTATTTAATTATTTAAGGGAGATGTAGTCATATTTAACAAAGAATACTATTTAAGTAATGTTTAAATAATTATTCTTAGAAAATAATAAGATAAATAATGATTTATCTAATTAATTTCCTTGTTTTGGGTTAAATATAACCAGGAATATTAATTAAATTGTTGTTTAACTAATTATTCCTCGAGGAAAAATCAAACAAATATGGATTTATTTAATGTGTCCCCATGGGGTTTCCTGTTTAGACCATAAAAAACTTAATAAAGGTGGCTTACTAAGTTATTTTTCATAGTGAATGTGATTTTACTTGGGGTAAAATTGGTCTTACTTGGTGTACTTGGGTCCATCTAACAACAATGAATTAGATGACCAAATAATGGTGTAACAGTTATAACTGAAGATACATTAGTGAGAGATCAAGTGAATTAATTATTAATTAATTCACAATTAGTGGCCTCACATGCAACTGAATATTTACTACTATTAACTACATGCATGTCAGATCTAGTGGAGACCCAGTCGGGATGTAGGTGAAAGGGAAAAATTGACTATCAGTTGTGACATTATCAGTTGTACACATGCAAACCCACATTGGATGTGCCCATGAGGATTGCGCAGTTAAGGAAAGAAGGATTCCATTCTTTCAGGGATTGCTATCAGCTGTGATTACACAGTAGAGGCAGGATGTCTAGAGACAATAATTTTGCTAAGGAACTTGCCAATTTTTGTATGACAGTGTGAGACAGTTAGCTATTGTACTGAGAGCTCTTGGATTGGAAATTTGTATGAAATTGTTTCATGATCCATGATATAATACATAATAGAAGATAGTGGGGTTTTTAGCTTGATGCTTTCCTGGTAAAATATTCGTGTTATGTGTGATTGATCTTCTTCATGATATTGCTATTGGTGATTGTGTTTTAAATTCCGCAAATATTTTTTATAAGCGATTATATATTTAACAGTGGCATATAGTTGTTATATTAGGAGAACCTAGGAAATACATATTTTTTATTAAATTTCTACAAGTTAGAACTAGTTAAACTGATTTTAACTCAATTAATTGAGTTAACTAATTACAACTCACAAATAACTACAACTGGACCCCCTAAAATCATGGGAGAACTCTACATGCCACCTCTTACCTCTAACTCAAATTTACTAAGCTAACTAAGTCTCCACACTCAGTTAAATAATACAAGTTGTCATGATATGAAATTACAAATTTTCTTCCAATTTAATTAAGGGAAAATTAAATTGGAAGCCCCGTATGGTACCATTTATGGGTGCCATTTTCACTATTTCTTCTTTCCAATTTCAACACTCCCTCTCAACAAGAAAGGAATTCAATCTATCCCAGTCCAATAACTTTCGAATTTTCTACATGCAAGACTTCTCTAGTGTTGTTTTATCCTGCAACTCCTGAAACTGAAAATCCTCCAAAAAACTTGAATCAATAAGATTCATCTTTCATCAGAGTCTTCGACTGCTACCAGCTGCTGCACTATCTACTAATTTTTTTTTGCTGCTACTGACTCTGAATATGTGCCATCTGCACTACTACCAACTATGATCTATGCTCCAGTATCTGAAATCTGCCACTCTGATTTTAATGTTCCCAAAATTAGCATGAAGCTAATTTGAAACATTAATTTTTCTTATATCATCTAGGAGATGAATAAATGGGTAAGGAGGCCCATGAGTAGAAATAAAATCCATAATATTATGAAAGGGATCATCATAGTAGCCACGTTTTTCACCCTCAAGTGTGAAAAGGGGCAAAATCATGAGGACAAGGTCAAGTTTAACCAAGTCAATAGCGCTGCCATAGTGGGAGTGGAGCACCTTGAAAGACAACGCAGTGTGAAAGGGGAAGAGATCGTTTGGTGGAGGAAACCCTAATGTGTGGGTCCAAGGCAAGGAGGTTTTCATTTGTATAATGGGAGGACAAGGTAGCCATGGAGAGACATTTTGATGAATATAGAATTTGGTTTGTATGACTATTTGTTGTCTTCATTTGTTTAACTGAGATTGTTGTGCTACTTAGCATAATGGATTTCCTATTTAGGAATCCTTCTCCCTTATTGAGAGGCCTCTTGAGGGATTTTACTTCCTTCTCCACATTTCAGGCTCAAGGCCAAGCCACCTCCTTCAGCTATAGCGTTATTCCTGTAGCAGGAAACGTTGTGTTGCAGGGTGTTGTAGTGGAGGGTTCCACAACACCATTTCCTTGGATCATATTTCAGAGGAGGGGGTTTCTATTCCCTTGGGATTTTAGTGAGGAATATTAAGGATATGATTTCAGATATTTGGCACTAGGCCAAGAACTTCCCATCACCTACAACGTAGTCCATCACCTTGACTGTGTTATTTCTGAGCATATTTGTAGTGGGGACTTTCTCCACCATTTTGGAGGGTGAGATCTTCATGGATTGGATCAGCCTTTCACCTAAGAGATCCATTGGATGAGATTCAGCCATCATATGAAACATCATCAAATATCTTCATCCATTTCCAATTTCTGAGTTGCAGTTGCTACCCTGCAACATCGACATTTTTTATTTATGCATATTTCAGCCGGTCCTTCTAGGATTGTCTAGAAATTGCCTTTGGGAGTCTATATATTTTATCCCCCTGTTGTATGAGCTGTATATTTCTATATTAATGCATTGAAATCATTTTGCAACAGTTATTCTTCATAGACTGCACAGTCATAGCCATGGCTTTCTTCATGTAACCGTATTTTTCATTTATCATGTATATGTTCTATTGAGGGATGTATTTCCCCACTTGAGTGATTGTTTCCTCAAGGATTTGCATACAAGTTGCTGCTATAATCTAATATGATGGTTATGTGGATATTCTGGCATCCCATGTGTTAATTTATCACTGCTACTCCATTGGTGTGTTTACATATTACTGTTGCTCCACATTTGGAATATCTTAAGATATTCCCAATAGTGTAGATTTTCCCTATTTTGGGATATTACATTGATTTCTATCTTTCTGACATCTGACTTCATCAATCCTACCAATCCTTCATGCTACTTTATAGTGTGGGCTCCCCATAGCTAGGTTTGATCCATGAGACAAGCCATCTCTATGGATCCTGCCCAGATTTCTTCTCTTGGGATTATGTGTTCACATCACCCCTCCTCTCACCTGGATGTATGGATGCATGTTCTCCCTCTGCCCATATGGCTTGAAATTTCCTGCTTCTGGAGGTCTCTATGTGAGTGGATGCCTCCACTTGGCCTCCTCTCTGCTTCTCCAATTGTGGCTGCTCCACAACCTTTTGAGACTCCTTCTGAGGCTGAAATTTCAGAGGTAATTTAGGCTCCCTCTCAACCACCAAGTCACTAACCTCTGTTTTTCTCCTCATACCTTTTCATGCATCTTCGACCTCAAGATCATACAGGTTCTTGACTCCTACATTGATTTGTTTCACCCGTCTCATGGTGATGTGTCTAAGGAACACCTTTCCTTTTTTAAATATTGCATCATAACCACGGTATTCCAATACTGCTATGGAAACAAGATTTTTATTTAGTCCTGGAACATAAAAAACATTTTTCAGTCTGAGAGGGGAGCCAAAATCCATCTGAAAGGTAATTGCACCTATGTATGTCACGTGTTACCTCCCATCATATCCAAACTCTATGTTCTGCTAGAGGTTCTTCTCCTCCAAGTCACTGAAGAGATCTCTATTCCCCATCATATGAAATGAGGCACCGTTGTCTATATACCCCATGCATCCCATTACACTTCAGTTGCTGCTGCAACTGCAGGCTCCTTCTTTCTTTCCTTCTATGGACATTTCAAGGTATAGTGCCAGTGCTCGTGACAGTGAAAACACTTGACCTTGTATAAGTCTTTCCTACGCTCTTCAACTTGGGACTTGTTTCCCTTGGATTTCTTTCCCTTTTCAACCAACGAAAAATATTCTTCTTTGTCTGTGCCGGAGGCCCCGTCTCTGGTGCTCTGCCTTATCTCTTCTATTACCAAGTTTGACTACAAATGATCCCAATTTGGTAGCTTCTCCCTCCCATTCATAGAGTCTTGGTAACTATGAAAGCTCTTAGGAAAGCCTAGAAGAGATAGGCTCACCAAATCATCCTGGGCTGTTGTCATACGAACACTTCAAAGCTCATCTCGTTATTGAGTGAACTTCTTCAAGTATTTTGGTATCGTCTCGCCCTCCTCCATCTTGATATTTCTGAACTTTTCTTTCATAGCCAACTCCCTGTGGTAGCTATTATTCTGAAACAAATCTATCAAGGCCTTTCACATAGCATATGGAGTTTCCTTCCCATGGATATTCAAGACAATATGATCTCAAAATCCCTCTAACAATATCCTTCACGCCTTTGCTACCTTCTTCTTCCATGCATCAAGAAGTTGAGAATTTGTTGCTGCAGGCTCGTGAATATCACCGTCTATGAATTCCTTTAGTCCATTTTTCTCTAGCACTACATCCATCATGTCCTTCCATGCTCTATAATTTTAATTTCCCTTGAGGGTATATTCGAGTCTCAAGCCATTGAAATACATCTTGATCTGCTGCTGGGTCTTGAAGAATAAATATGAAAATTTGAACCTATTCAAAACAAACTATGGTATTCTCTTCTATTGTGATTCCTAGTGCTTTGATACCATGTACAAAATATATCTAACGGATTCAATCTAATCTTGTAATGTACTAAAAAAAAATACTGAATCCTTCTACAATTTGCAAAAACAAAACATGATCACACATTCACATAACAAGTAAGAGAAAGAAATTATCAATCGCACAACACAAGATGTATTTGGGAAAGAAAACGCTAAAAACCCTGATACCTATATATTTCATAAAGTTAAGATCATGAAAAAATACAATTATATTCCCCACACTGATAAAACTCTGCACTCTGCTGATTGTCTCACTCTGATCCTGCTCGAATCTAGCTTGCAATCTAACCATGTTTGGTCCAATATTTACCCTTTTTTCTTGCCTAGGCCTGGCCTGCCTTCCTTACGAATCCTTGGGCTAATTGAGCCCCTATTAATTAGGAAAATCACAATTAATAATTGTGCAATTCATCTAAGGCTTCCTGATGACCTCATGCATGACCTATATAATTTTATAATTATACAACTGATAGTTATCTTTCCTTTAACCTAAAACTAAACTAGGCCTTCCTTAGAACTGACATGCAACATCTATTTATAATGAATTATCAGTTAATTTATTGATCACTAATTGTGAATTAAATCATATTTAATTCATTGGACCTATCACTAGCTCATCTCTTAGTTAGAACTAGCTAAACTGATTTTAACTCAATTAATTGAGTCAACTAATCACAACTCACAAGTAACTGCAACTGGACCTCATAAAATCATGGGAGAGCTCTACTAGCCTCCACTTTGGCCTCTAACTCGAATTTCCTAAGCTAACTAAGTATTCCTAAATTATATAACTAATACAAGTTGTCATGAGATCAAATTACAAATTTTCTTCCAATTTAATTAAGGGAAAATTAAATCAGAAGCCCCCTATGGTACCATTTTTGGGTGCCATTTTCATTGTTTCTTGTTTCCAATTTCAACATATTATGTTACTTCCTTGAGAGTATGATTTGATGAGTTAGGTTTCATTCATGGATCTTGTACATGCTGATTATATGATGTTGAAGAGTATGTTGCGAATGGGGTGATATGTTTCTGCCAGGATTGTCATTTATACACTATGATGTGAGTCAATTGTTGGGGTATGTTGCTAATAGTCTTGGAAATGAGAGTATGTGTATTTTTGATGCTAATATTTTATAGCTTTGATATATTGAATGAGAGTATATTTGATGCTAGACTTGATAGTATCAAAGCATATGTTGCTACTATGGTTTAGATAGAGTTTGTTCTATAGGTTGAGACAAGATTGTCAATGCAAATAATGTTTTATAGTAGGACTTGATGCTATATGGTGTGTTGTATGTGCTACAAATATCATATTGGTTATTGGTTACTGATGACATAATTAGTATATTGTTTATAGCTTGACGTGAGGTGAACAAAGTGTGTATTGTATTTGGTTTTGGATTGTTATTGAGCATAAATATTTAGTGGATCTAGTGTGAAAATAGATGAAATGTGGTCCAAGATGGATTGAGAATATTTCAGTGAATCCATTTTGAAAATATATGAAATGAGGTACACAGAGTTTTTGAATGTCGAAGCCTTCAGGGCAAGTGGTAGCTTGCTATGTAGGGAGTTGTGGCTTCCTTCCAGTGTTTGCCTGAGAAAATATGTGGAGGTTGGGGCCTCCAACGGGTTGAGGCTTGCAACAAGTAGGCGCATGCATATAATTTTAGAAGTGGTTGCTTGCACCAAGTAGTGTCCTAGAGTGGGTGGTTGGTTGCATACATCATAGGTTAGAGCTTGCAAACTGGTGGCTTCCAGTGGATCATGTAGAGAATATTTTAAGTGATAATAAGAAGAAGATAAAACATACGATGGTTTTTATCTTGGAAGGGTTTCAACTTAATATATGGTGTTCTCATGTGTATGATGGTGTTTAATTGATATGTTTCTCTCATGGTTCATATGTTCACATGTTATTTACTACTCATATATTATATTTAGATCAATTGATACATATATGCTGTGTTGCCGATTTAATTAATGATTTAGTGGAAAAAACACAATTTTAATTGGTAATTGATTGAGTGAAATACTGATTGACCCCCCTCTAAGTGTTTCCAAGAATTGGTATTATATCAAGTTCTTTAGGAATTAGTTTAACAACTAGAAGGATATCTTAGGGATTATGGAAAGAAAACACAAGTAGACAACTCAAAATAAGAAGTCAATTCAGAAGGACTGGGGTTGTGCAAGTGATGTATCAAATGTAGTGGTAGTGTTAGGAGTTGTTGGAAAAGGAAAATCAAATGCAAATCAGTAAAGTTTTCTTATGATCAATGATTCAAACTATTAGGTATTGAAATGAAGGATGAAATCTAGATTAATATATCTTGGATATGATTTTTGGAATTTAGTATGTAATGAATATACCAAAAATCCCCAATCAAGTCAAGAACTATTGAAGAATGATAAGGTAATAAATGAACATTATTAAGACATACCTGATTTAGAACTTGAGAACGTCATGCACTACGAATCTACAAAGGATATATGGGATAACTTGCAAGCCATCCATAACAGTGAAAGCAATATAACCAAGGAAGAAGTTTAGTCATCAGGTAAGATTCTATGTAAAAATACATGTAATGTTATTTCTTTATGTTCTAATGATCAAGCGCATAAGAAGTAGGAAATATTCAATTTATTCATAGAATAAATTTTTAGTCTATTAGAATATGAGTGTGGCCACGAATAAGTTTCCATTATATAAGATGCAGTTACAGATTCATAAGTGGAAAGGTTAGAGAAGGAATATGATCTGAGAAGAAAACTTGTCTCTCCCTTGAAAAATATTAAAAGTCTCAATGAGTAGTTTCAGATATGTGAAAATAGGTATCACGATGTGGATGAATAAGAGAAGACTATAACAGTCCTATAATCCCAACTAAAAGAAGTTTAAAGAACCAATGAATAAACAACTAGATAACTTAACAAAAAGAAAAGACATTGTGAAGGAATTGAAGCTGAAATCATCTCTCTGAGGTCTAATCTAGAAAAGACAAATGAACATAATAAGAATCTAATTCATATATTTTATGAATAATAAAATGGGATTAAAGAGGAAATTCTAAATTTGAGAACCCAACCATAAGAGACAATAAGAGTTGAAGAAGTAATATTCAATTAACTAAAAGAAAAAGGTAGTGACTACGAGAAATTAGAAATATAGATTGTCTCATTAAGAAGTGTTTTAGAAGAAAATGTCAAACAATTGAGATTTCAAGATAGTGGCAATATGTTGGACAATCTTATCAACAGTCACAGGCCTCCATCCATTAAATCTGACCTTGGATTTCATGAAACAACTAAGGGAGAATCTAATTCATAGGCATGTGCAAGCAATCTTATAGACAATAAAGAAAATTTTGAAAGCCCTAGTTAAGAATCAAGCAACAGTAGGATTCAGAAAGGAGGTAATGGGAGAAAGTAGCAGAACCAAAAACTAAGGAGAGTTACTCTTTCACGATTTTTTTTTCTCCTAGGGATGAGTATGGAAGAAATGAAGGCCTCCAAAGAAGGAACACTAATTCCTTTTCTTGCCTGATGGATGATGTTGAGTGTTTTATTTGTCATAACTTTAGATACATTGCAACCGATTGTAAAGGTAGATTGTTTAGGTCTTATAAGTAAATTTCTCAAGCAAGAAATCAAGGAAATATCCTCTACATAAGAAATTCATTGGTACCCAGGTTTACAAGTTTCTTTCTAGGCTGAAATTTTTCATGCAATTTATTTAGTCATAAGGCTACATACTACAAATCATATGGAAATGAAAGGTGCATGAGGAAGAAGTCCTATGCTTGTTTTGACCCTTTCTATGGTCACATAAGATGCTATACATGCAATATTTTTGGACATGTGGCAAAGGAGTGTAGGAGCAAGTCAATGAGATATTTTAGACATTTCAGATAGTAGGTAGAACCTATATTGAACAATAAAATAAACAAGAATTAATTTAACAAAATTCCAGATGAAGATGCCTCCATTAGTAGTCATCATACAAAAATATGGAAGAAAAAGGAAGAGAATAATGTGAAGTATGGCCTTGTACTGTGTGCACTAGAAGAAGATGATCACTGGTACATAGACAAGCGATATTCTCACCACATGTCTAGAGATAAGAGCATATTTATCTCTTTAAAAAAAAACAAGGGTGGTGACATTATTCTAGGAAACAATGCACTGACAAGGTGATAGGAAAATGGTAGAGCCAAACTTGATGTTAAAAATACAAAAGTTGTTAACATCTTACTGGTTGAAGGGTTAAAGAACATCATCCTGAGTGTGGGTGAAATGACTAATATAGGACATGTAGTCATATTCTCTTCAAAGGGATGAAAAATTATAAAATAAGACACTGAAAAATTAATGGAAAAAAAAATTCAAACTGCAGATAAGGTATATGTGCTGAAGAAAATTTTAGGAATAAATGAGAGATTGAAGTAAATCCCCACTCTTTAGATTCAGATTAGGAGAATTTAGTCCCCATTCCAATCTAATATTCTTATATTTATTCACAAAATACTGCAGAAGAGAAATGTAAGGGCATCATGGTCTTACGGAGAGCGTATGACAGCAACAAGGGAGCATGAAGATGGTGTTGAAGACGAGTTGCAGCAAATGCATGATGTAGCTGCGAACCTAAATGAAATATCAGGTTCATATGATCGACGAGAAAGGCACATGACCTCAGGGGGAGTTGTGAATTAAATTAGGGTTTCAAGGGATGCATACTATATTTTATGTTGATTCCACTCTTTCCTTTTTTAGTTTCTACGCATGTTATAGTCATGAGTCTAACGCACTTGATTCGACCATGTATATTGTTTTTTATCATTTGGAAGTCAGTTTAGTAGCCCTTGTTCTAGTTGCATAGGTGAGAGAGTCATTTGCTTTAGTATGCATAACAATGAGTTATTTGTTTCAGCCATATAAGAACCCTTGAGTGCATTGATGTAGCCATTCATCTTCATTATTGAGCCTTGTACTCTGATTATTCATCATTTAGTCATAGTTGGTTTGAGTTTTTGGTTTTTTGTGTAGCCTATGGTTTTTTGAGTTGTATATTGCATGTTGTAAGGATGCTCGGAAATGAGTGGCAACAAGTTATTGAGCAACATTACTGAGTTGATGATTGAAGCCTAACACATGTTTAGGGGGATCAAGTCTGCAAGAGGAAGGTCACTATTGGCCTTGTTGACGTTGATTTCCAATGGTTTTACAAGATACAAGTGTGGGAAACTAGTTTTGTTTGGATCTAATGTTTATTTTGCAAAAGGTGTTATAGATAAATATGTCACCATAGAACAATTTGTAATAGCATAATATAACTGGTACCAACGAGGATTGGTCACTCTTTTACATTGATGTCAAAGGGGGAGAGATATAGATCATATGGTCTGGTATTTGCAGGAGGATACTATCAAGGCCAAAGGGGGAGTTTGTTGGCAGTGTTGGCATGTTGGCATTGACGTCAACTTGGTGTTCGTGATATGATTATGCATGGCCTTGATGAGTTTTGGATTGTAGGTGATTAGAATGATGTATTATAGTGTTAAAGGCCCTTGTCATGATGCTTGAAGTTGGCTGAGATAAATATATCTTCCCTAAAAAAAGTACATAACTTCTGTTACTACACCCCATAATGCTACATGACTTTAGTTATCAGACTATTTGCATTTTCTACTAGAATTCGATATCCAGTAATTTTCCAATGTTGGAAAAGTAAAAATTTCGGGTTGGTCATGATTATTTTGGTCCTATAACTTGAATGTTAATTTGGTCACTCAAGGAATCACAATCAATGCAATAAATGCCTTGATCTAGTCATTGGTTGTTTTGGTCACAAATTGGTTTTCATTTTGTCTTCAACATGTTATGGAATGTAATGAATTTTTTGATTGGGTCCAAAAAGTAAATGGATAAATTCATTTAAATATGGAAGAAAATAAGCACAAGTCGACTTGTAAAAACCATTAACAGTTACAATTGTTTTGCGCATGGTAAATTGACAAGTTGACTTAATGAGATCTACAGTCCACATGCATATATAGCCTCCCATTGCATATCAAATTGTGAGAAACCTAAGAAAATATGTATTTGTTTTGTTGCTTGTTCTGGTATAGGGCGAAAACGAGGTGTTTTTGATGTATAGATCTGAGTGCGTTAGAAACCTGATGAATGCATTCCTTTTAGACATTAACACAAAATTGATCTGTAATGGTTAAATTAGATCGATCGAGCTATCATAGAGTTATCATTTTTTCTAGAACAAACAATCGTCCATTGTAGATCTAAGTTTTATTTTCATATATTTATTTTGTTTTGGAACATGTAGTTGCTAGTGACAAAGTAATTTTTGTCTTGTCATATCTTGTGAATTTATCTACGTATCCATGAATTATATGCCAAGATGCATTAATTTAAGTACAATTTGAACTGATGAATATGGGATCAATCTGATCCAATGCAAGAATTTTTGGAAGTTAAATGCCCAGAGGATCTCATCAATAAATATGTGGTTATGTTTAAAGTTTATATAATATGTGATCTAAGCATTAGGGTTTGAGTGTGTGCTTATATACCTTAGAAAATGCATAAAGGTCGAACAAGTTAATCCAGATCCACATAAATAATTTGTGATTTGAGTGATCAAAGTTTGAATATAAACCTGTGCTGAATATGAAATTGGAAAGGATGATGGATCAGAAGGATGCATAACAATGGATATACCTACTCAGAGTTTATGAGATTGATTTATTGGTGCATTTAGGTGTCTCAATGGCTACCTGCATAGAAATAAAATGATGAAGCTGTGTGAGTCAGTATGTGTGGAGGCACAGTGAATTTTACCTGTGAGATAGGGTGTGCTTTTAATTGTGTGATTTGATTTATTACTAGTTTAAGGGTGCACAAATTATATTATTATCTTTGTGAGTATATTTGACTTGTTTTGGAACAATTGATAGTGCGTATGGTTGCAATGTGTAGAGAAAATGATGATCAAGTTAACTTGTGCAAGTGACAGGGTGTAGATAGTGTATAATAAATTAGAGTTTTTGTATAGGAATGATGGTGTTATTGGTGTTTCAATGAAAACCATATTGAGGATAGATGTGACAGAGCGAGAACCGTTAGAAGTCCTGCAACTATCTTACCACATACTATTATCTTTTGTATGGTGTTAGTTAACATTGTTGTTGTTGCAGGGTTTTATGAATATACTGATGGTGTTTTGTCATGATTATATGCGATATATATTATTGTAGTTTATGTAGTGTGTTGAGCAGGGGTAATGGTTGACATGTTGTCAAGTGTTTGTGTGATTTTTTGTATTGCTACTGATTCCGCATATCCCTAAGAGGACAAATTTTTATTGCTACCATTATTATTGAGTATGCTTGTTGGTGTGATGACAATGAAAGTCCTATTGATGTTTTTAACATTGATGTATTATTGATGAAGAGTTTTTATAAATGTTACTACTAGGGGTTGATGTGTTGATTGAACAAAGTTTGTAGTGCTGCTGCAAGGTTTTGTGTCAGAGTATGTATGGTAAAATTTTGATGTGTGGTTGAGAGAGAGCAAGTTGTATGTTTCTGCAGAGTGTTGTTGAGGATTGATAATAGGGTTATATTGTTAAGAGAGTATTTGTGTGTTCATATTTATCAAGTGTCATGTATTTTTATGTGATGTATTGCTGAGTTCTACCCGTATTTTATTATGTGTGGTAAAATCTCCTGAGAGTGGAAGAGTGAGAGTGAGTTGGGTCATAATGTGTTAGGGTCTGTCATTGAACTTGATATGCTACTAAGTTATTGATGAATGAGGTTTTGATAGTAAGTTTTTGTCAGAGTATATGGTACAAAGAGATTGTAATGCTACTACTCTGGTGGATTGTGTTGAGTTGATGTATTGATTGAGGTAGAGAGTGAGTTGTATTGGTGAGTGGGTTGTGAGAAGATATGTGTTATGTTTATGTCTTCAAAGTATGATTTGATGAGCTAGGGTTTGGTCAATTTAGTATGTCCTAAATTGCTACATTAATTTGTCAATCCGGGATTCGTAAGCTGACGAAGTGTGGCGCACTATATGTGCAAGATAACCTATCTCTTACTTTTTGTCGTTTTTGGGTTTTTTATTTATCTTGGGGGTTTTTATCTTGGTTGGTTTCCTAATCTGAGATGGAAATTCTAAAAGACAAGTATGGATATAAATTTTCAAGGCAATGATGTCCTTTATAATGATTTCCCAAACTTCAAACTTCAAAAGGGTTTTAAAACATGCAATGACAAAATTAATTCCTAAAAGAAAATGAAAATGTGCCACTATAATAGTCAAACAAACAGTGAACTATTGATCATGAAACCCATTACCCTTGCTGCTTGTCTAAATACAAAAGAAACTGTGCTCAAAGAAATCCAAGAATTGCAAGCAAAGTAAAGCTAAAATCAAATTACATCAACTCATATTCTGACCCCTCACCATTAGTCTCGCTATGGCTTTCGGAGGTAATCATAAACAACTCGAGTAATCTGATATCTAATTTGCAGAAAAATAAACTAATACCAAATTACACACTCATACTTCAATCCCTCACCATTAGTCTCGCTATGGCTTTCGGAGGTAATTGATAATGACATGAGCAATTTAATATCTAACTTGCAGAAAAATAAACTAATATCAAACTACACACTCATACTTCAATCCCTCACCATTAGTCTCGCTATGGCTTTCGGAGGTAACTGATAATGACATGAGCAATTTAATATCTAATTAACTAGTAAAGTAAATGTACAAAACTGAAATGAATAAAACAGTGCTGGAATTAAAAACTAAGAAAAATAAATCAGCAGAAGGACAAGATTGATTCCATGTCATTAGTCATTATAAAATGATGTGAAAATGCCCGGGCTGCCTATTGTAATCTGGAACAAAAACACTGATCAGTTAACAACAATATAAAGCATAAAAGATTATGGACAGAAGTAAAATGTAAAGCATGAAAGATTATGGACAAAGATGAAACGTAAATACCATGAAAGATGTAATATATATACACGTGAATGACTATGGCACAATGAACGTAAGGAAATGAAGCATGAAACTATACAGTAATACACAAAACCTCGGCGTGTGCAGGGGCCCTCTGCACAATCCTCGAGAAGCAGCTATCAAACACGAATTATGCTTATGAACAGAGTCTTCTCATATATTTAAAATGCAGTCATAACAAAGAAATAATGTCACAGCACAGTGGCTTTCTATCCAGCAAATTACATTACAGTAACTAACTACTATGCGTATGAGAACACATTATTTATAACAGAGAATGTCATAACTAATTTCCTACATTCTGCGCTGATACAAGACACGTGAACCACCACGTCCAGAAATCTAGCATCATGGCTGCCGTGAAGATTAAATCTATGGAGAGTGGTCGTTGGATTCGGCTTATGGAGCTGTTTACAGGTGTTGATATGTCTCCCGTGATTTAGAAACGGCCACGCAAGTCTTCACGTGATGAAAAACAGAGTTCTGTCACCGTGGGACTCTACGGTTGACCACCACTTGGCTACCTTTGACCACAGCCTTCTTAGGTGAATTCGACTAAGCCAATAGGACTCGATCCATGTCCATGTCATTTCCAACTTGCCCATGTGGCTCGATTTTCCTGAAGACACCTGCAATATAGAATTTAACAAAATGGCTGCGGAAAGTTGCAGCAGCTGCGGAAAGTGACAAGATTCCGCAGCTCAATGAGCAAAAATCTAATTCAAACAATAGACACAAAACATAGTTAAAAACCACTTTAAATGCTCTTTTATGATTATTATGCAATGATGTTGATGACTTAGAAGGTCCAGGTGAATGGAAAAAGTCTAGAAAGATGTATAGGAAAGATGCAGATTTGAGACTCAACATACCCCCACTGTGAAGGTGTTGCATGTCCTCATGCAACCAAAATTTTGATCATCCTTCTTCAATTCATATGCCTTGATACCTCTACCAGTACATCCAGTCCTCTTCTCCTCTTCCTTGGTGCTGCTAACATCCTGGGCTTCTTCATCAAGCATATGTATTTGAGATTAATTAGTGCTCTACTTATCTTCTGGCATTTCTTCTTCAGTTTCCTGTTCTTTTTCTGCCACAGTCCCAGATGTAGCATGGTATTGTCATGAATGATCTTGTCCAATTTTCTTTGTTCCTTTAATGCTTCATTTTCATTTTTAATGTGTCTATTTAAAACCTCCAACTCAAAGACTTCTTGTTTCAATGATTGGACTAGAGCTTCTTGTGCTGTGTGAGGCTGAGTGGATGAAGTGCTGGGACCCGTGGCTGTTCTTTCCAAGGATTCTATGTAATCATACACCTCTTGCTGCTTTGGATCTATCTCGGGTGTCGTTTTGCTTGGGTTGTCCCCAAAATACTGTGGAGGAGAATTGACTTCAAAATCTGGCTGAAAAGGACTCATGTCAACATCTTGAGGACTAGTTTCAACATTTGGCTGAGAATGAGGTGAACTATGGCCAGCTGGAGTTTTTTCAGGTGTTTCTTCTCCCAAATCAATAAAATGGGGTCCTTTCGTTTGTGCTTTCCTCCACTTTCCTTTAAGCCTGGAGCTTCTTCTTACACGTTGTGGACTACTATATTTTTGCTTTTGTTTTTATTTTCCTCTCTTTTTGACCATAGCTGACTGTTCCTGAAGGTGAACTAGTCTCTCAAACAATACTTGATGGTCTTCTTCTGAAGAAGGGGTTTGATGCACAACTTCAATGCTTTTTCTCTCCTCAGTCTTTTCTTTCCCTCTTTTAGACAATCTTTCTTCTCTACTAGTTCTTTCAATTGTGTTAGTAGGAGTGCTTTGAGTTTTATCATCTGTTCTCTTCCTTCTACTTCTTTTTGATGTACTGCCTTCAAGGGTTTCTTGGGGTTCTTCAAAGAAATTTCTAAATAAAAATTGCTCCTAGGTGTCCTTTTTCTCCTTTAATTGTTTTTCTATCAAAATTTTCATGAGGCCATGATGATACAAATGTGGTTCTACGTCCCCCAAATGGTTTTGGATGGTTACAGACATCTTTTTCAAACTATTTAATAAAAATTATGGCAGATTGAGGGCCTGGTTGTCTAGGAAATTCATCAACAGTCGGGTATGATACATGTACATTGATCCAAAACGTCCCTCACACGTAATAAACTTTTGAATAATCAACAGTAAACTGGCCCACTCTTCTTTTAAAGCATGAACAGGAATTCCCTTTTTGAAAATGGTGACATCCATACCTGGGTTACGTAGGATCACTCTCCAGGCTTCCTCACCAATGCTCTTGTTCTTGAACCAACGTTCACCTTCTTGAGGAAGTTCTGTAGCAGCTGCTATGGATGCCTCAGTCACTGTAAATTTGAGGTCCCCAATTTCCACCTCCAAACTGTTGAAAGACCTTGCAAAATCTTTTGTTACCTCTTTATGGTAGCCTCTAAACTTTTGAATAAACCGAAGCCATTTTTCCTTTTTCAATATATCTTTGACTTGCGGGTATCCTTCCATAAATTTGGGTCCCTCTGGTTCTGTTCTCAACAACTGACCCATCCTTCCTTCTGTACTTTTAGAACTCGTCTGCGTGAGGAGGGTTTAGCGGAGGTAAGACGGCAGAAATGATCAGGGTTTATGAAGGAGCCCAGTGACTGTAAGCGGATACCAGAGAATAGATACACGGTATGAAGCGGAACAGAGAACAAAATGGGGTGAAGGCTTATGTGAGCACGGTGGAAATGTAGCCGTGAGGTCAATAGAACAGTAGGGGGAGCAAAGTGCATCCGACAGTATTTAAAATTGGGTCGCTGCAGAGTAGATGCAAGCATGTTTATGAAACGGCTACGGATTTTGTGCGGCTAAGAGAAGCCGTAGTCAAATCAACCACGTTCCTTAATTACAAGTGGAGTATCAACGTATAGCCGAACACTAGTGAAGACCGGAGGCTTGATTATGAGGCCGTTTAGAAATGAATGCAAGGATTGTGGGGGAATTGTATAGAGATCGTGGGATGGCTACGGAGTTATCAACGCAATCATTTCATATAATGGAGCTATGGTTTATAACTATGTAAAAATGTGCTTGAATGCTATTTGAAATAAATTTTTACTCATACCTTGGAATTCTTGCCATTTTTCATTGGTCTTCAATCAGTTGCTCCTCATTGATGTCTTTGAATGCCCCATGTCTTCATAATATGTCTTCATACCTGCATTTGATTTCATGATTGTTGAACTAACATCTGACTGTGAATTTTTGAAAAACAGAGTGGTAGCTGCAGAAACTGCTTCTGGCTGCGGAAACTGGTGTCAGCTGCGGAAACTGACACAGCTATTATTTGGGTGAATGGAAATAGATGGATGATAACTAACTGAATGAAAATGGTCATGAAATAAAAATTTTATTGGTAAAATGAAATGAAATAGATGAAATGAAGTGGAGTGGAATGAAATGGAATGGAATGGAGTGGGTTGTCATAAAACTTGTGAAATGAGAGAGAGAGAATTTTTTTTTTGGAAAATATAGGGTGTCAGGTGTTCCTGATTTTCACCCTACATTTTCTGTATAAGACTGCCAATCAGTGAATGGTTTTCAGGCTTATACAATTTTTTTTTTTTTTTAAGGCTAAAAAGAACAAAAACTAGGCTGGTGGAGAAGAAGAATTCTTCTTCACCATCCTTATTGCAGAATTTTCTTGAAACATTTTGACAAATTCCTCTTTTGAGAGTGGCTTATGATAGACTTTTAATCTGTGGCCATTCACAATAAGAGGAGTTTGAATTTCATCAATGGTCTTGATTCTTACCGCTCCATTGCTAAAGATCTTGTCAATCTCATATGGCCCAAGCCAATGAGTCTGAAATTTTCCTTTAAAATCTTTAAACTTAGAATCAAATAACAATGCCCAATCTCCTTCTTGAAACTTCTTCTCTTTGATGTATTTGTCATGCCATTTAGCTCTTTGATATTGAACTAGATCAGTTCTTAGAATTGCCTCTTGTCTGATCTCATATAGCTCATTCAACTGCTCCATTCTATGCTTTTGAGCTTCTGATAAATCCATCCCCAACTGAACTGCTATCTTGAAGGTCTTGACTTGGAACTCAATGGGGAGTAGGACTTCTTTCCCATAAACAAGTTCATAGGGAGAATGTCCTATTGTATTTCTCCATGTAGTTCTGTAGGCCCACAAGGCTTCAGAAAGCCTTTCTGCCCAATCTCTTCTATGTAGATGAACAGTTTTGGTGATGATACTTTCAAGAACTTTGTTTGTGGACTCCACTTGACCATTTGCTTGCGGATGGTAAGGAGTAGATCTTCTGTGCTTGATTTTGTATTCTTCCATCAACTTCTCCACCGAGTTGGATGTGAATTGGCTTCCTTGATCTGTCACAATTTCTCTTGGAACACCAAAGCGAGTAAAAATATCCTCATAAAGAAAATGAACAACTGAATTTTCAGTAGCAGATACTAATGCTTTGGCTTCTACCCATTTAGTAACATAATCGGTACAAACCAATATATACTTCTTTTGCTTAGATGGTGGATTAATAGGTCCAATGAAATCTAAAGCCCATTTTTCAAAGGGTTCAATGAGTACCTGTGGTTGCAATGACATTTCATTTGAAAGGGTAGGTTTCCCTACTCTTTGGCAGCTGTCACACCTTTTGACATATTGTTTTGCATCTTTGAAGAGGGAAGGCCAATAATATCCTAAAGAGAGGATTTTATAGGCTATCCTTTTGTCAGCAAAGTGTCCACCGCATGGTTCATCATGACATGCCTTGAGGATATTAGGCATTTCATCTTCCCTGACACATCTTCTGATCACAAGATCTGGCCCTGTTTTAAACAATTCGTTAGAAATCCATGAATATTTTGAACTCTCCTGAATAATCTTTCTTTTTTCACTTGGAAATAAATGTGGAGGTAGTTTCCCTGTAACCAAATAGTTAGAAATATCTGCATACCAAGGAGTCTTAGTAGTTACTGCAAACAAGTATTCATCAGGAAACTTATCCTCTACAGGAGAATCTTCTTTAGTATTCTGAATCCTAGACAAGAAATCAGCTATTGTATTTTGTTTCCCTGGTCTATCCAACACAGTAATATTGAATTCCTACAAAAGTAGGAGCCATCTTGTCACTCTGCCATTAGTAACAGGCTTGTTCATTAGATATCTAATCGCAAAATGATCAGTATGAATAAAATTTTCATATCTTGTTATATAATGTCTAAAGCTATTTTGGTGAAGTTTTCTATAAAACTTCTATAGTATCCAGTAAATCCTAGAAAACTTCTAACATCTCTTTGACAATTTGGAATAGGCAACTTGGAGATGAATTCAACTTTTGATCTATCAACCTTAATCCCATCTCCTGAAATATGATGCCCCAAAACAATACCTTAAGTAAACATCATAAAGCATTTTTCATGGCTTAATGAAAGGTTTGTTTCTTTACATCTTATAAGGACTTTTTCCAACTTTTCTAATGCCTCTTCAAATGAATTACCATAAACTGTAAAATCATTCATATAAACCTCTACACAATCATGGATTAGATCAGAAAAAATTCCTAGTACTGCTCTTTGGAATGTTACGGGTGCATTACATAACCCAAAAGGAAGCACTCGATAAGCAAAATTTCCCATGGACAGGTAAATGTGGTCTTATCTTGATCTTCAGGTGCTACCTGAATTTGATTATAGCCACTAAAACCATCCAAAAATGAAAAGTACTTTTGCCTGCTAATGTATCTAATACCTGATCAATAAAGGGCAAAGGAAAGTGATCCTTCAAAGTTGCTTTGTTCAATTCCATGTAATCAATGCATACCCTCCATTTACCATTCTTTTTAGGTACTATAACCAAAGGAGAAACCCATCGGCTATCTGAAATTGGATAAATGAAGTTTACATTGAGTAGTTTTTGGAGCTCTTCTTTCACTATCTCCCTAAGATTTGGATTCATCCTTCTCTGAGGTTGTTTGATTGGTCTAATGTTTTCCTCAATACAGATATGATGGATGCAAATCTTAGGATCAATACCTTTCATATCAGTATACTCCCATGCAAATGCAGTAGAATGTTTTTGCAAGATTTTGGTTAGTTCTTCTTGTTGTGACTTTTCCAAATTTTTGTTGATATTTAATGTTTTTCCTGGAAAAATCTCAATGGTAGAACTACCGAACTATTCCATAGAGTAAAGAGACATTTGTCTTGATGATAAATATTTAATGTCAGATTCTAACTGAAATTGGGTGGGGTCATATTCTGAAGATGTCTCAAAATTTTATAATGTGTTCAGAATTTGACTATCCTCACTGATTTCAGAAATGGTAAAGACAAGTTGTATAGTGTCCTCATCATCGACCCATTCATTGTCTCCTACTTCTGTAATTTCTTTTGCTGGAGGATAAAAATTGAATTTCTTTGTCGAATTACCATTAGAAATGTACATATCCCCAGATCTACAACTAATGAAAGCATCAGCTGTGGCTAGCCAAGGTCTTCCTAAGATAAGTGGGTGCCCTCCTAGATTACTCTTGGGAGTCAAAATCATAAAATCTACTGGATATTCCCTAGAATCTAAGGATACTGAAATATCTTCTAATACACCATCTGGTTTAATAATTGATCGATCTGCAAGTTGCAGTAAAGTAGGTGTAAAAAGAAGGTTAGGAAGTTTTAGCTGGTCCATAGTCTGTCTACTCATAATGTTGATAGGAGCCCCTAAGTCAATCAATGTGTTTGGAATTTCTATCCCATTTATATGTGTCTTGACAATTGGGTTTCCTAGATCTACATACTTCTGCATGGTAATTTTTCCCATCATGATATCTGCAATTTTTCCTACCAGGTGGATTCTTCTTGTGTCTTTTAGTTTCCTTCTTGGTCTTTTGAGACTCAACTCATTTATTGTTTTTGCTAGAATAGGAATCTCTCCAATGGCTTGTAGCAAGGGAATCTTGATACAAACATTCTTTAATTCATCTAGAAAATCATAGTTAGGCAAAAATATTTGTTTTTCCACCCCTTTACCAATTTGTAATCTTTCAGGGAAAGGAGGTGTGGATGAAGATGCAGGTTGCTCAACTATAGGAGTTGTGGGGGTTAACTTTTCTTTCTCTTTTTGAATGCTTGAGTTTTGAAGAGATGCTTCCTCAGAACCCTTATTGGCTTCAAGATAGTCCTCCTCAGAGGTATCTTGCTCTTGGACATCTATAGAAGGTTTTTCTAAAACTCTACCAGACCTGAGTTGTACATCATTGAGAGGAACAATCATATAGGTAGGAAATTGTTGTCCTTCTATCATGTAAGTATTCTAAGGATTTTTATTGTTAGGATTTGGCAATGGCTGAGCTGGAAGTTGATTTGTATTTTGTTGGAATGGAAGCATGAGTTGAGGATTTGGATTTTGTTGAGAAGGTTGTTGTTGTGGAAATGGAAATGAAAGTTGTGGATTTGGGTTTAGAAGTTGTGGAGCTTGTTGATTTTGAAAATATGGAGGATATTGATAAAATTGAGCAAATCTCCCATAAGGATTTTGCATACCTTGTACCCATGGCTGATATGAATTTTGAGGTTGGGGCCAAGGTTGTTGCCAAGGATTCCAATTTGGTGGGGTTTTAGAATTCATAGGGTTGTTAAACCCTTGAGTTTGTTGCCCCTGACAAGGTCTTCTTGCAACAAAACAGAGAGATTCTACTGAATTTGGATCTTCTTGAAAGACAGCTTTGAGTCCAGGAATTGAAGGACAATCCTTGGTCTCATGATTCTCTAAGAAAATCATACATGTTTCTACAAATTTTGCATTCAAGGGACATTCCCTTAAAGCATGTTTCTTCCTACATTTCGGACAAAAGATGGCTAGAGCATCAGTTTCTGCTTTCTGCTTGTTTTGAATTTTAAGGGTGTCTAGTTGTTCACTAAGGCTCCCTAAGATATCAGTCTTGAATTCATCAAGCATAGTGCCAATCTCTGCCCTACTTACTGATCCAGTTGTAGATTTGTTTGCCCTGATAAGAGAAGGATCTCTAGGCCCTTTTCCCATTTTAGATTTTCCCCTTGAGAGATGGACACATAGTTCTATTATGTCACGAAGTGGAAGTTGAGAAATATCTCCTTTCCCCATCATGTTTAAAATGTCTATCCATTCATCTATGATGGCTTTTAATATAAGGGCTTTCAAATTCATCATCTAAGTTGCTCATCTTTGCTCTTTTTAAGTTGTATTGAAATCTTTCAAGTAAATCCTCCAAATTTTCATCTTCTTTTTGCACCGTTTTGAATACCTCATCCTTGTGATTGGTGGGCATGCAATAGTCCAGGTATCTATCCAAAAATGTTTGTTTCATATCATTCCAAGTCCTAATATATTGGGTGGCTAATCCCATGAACCATTTCAAAGTGGCTCCCTTCAATGTTGAAGGAAACAGTTTGAGTTTTTGAGAGTCTTCCATATAGTCATAGGTTTGGCACACGAATTCAAACTCAAACAGAAATGTTTCAGGATCCTCACTTCGCAATCCATAAAAGTTGGGGAGGACAGATGGTGAGATGTTTTTCATCGTTGTATGAGTTTCCTCATCAACTATAGGGAATCCAAACAAGTTGTCTCCTTCCCTATTCCTTCCATTATTACCTTCACCTCCACCATTGTTGTCTCCATTGTTTCCTCCTCCTCTACCTCTACCTCTACCTCTGAATCCATCTATTATTTCCTCTGCCATGATAGTTTCTTTAGAGTCCTCAAAGTCCTCTGGTTCTTCTATCAAGGGAGGATGAGAGGGAGTCTCTTCCTTTTCTTCTTCAGGTGATTCTACTTCTTTAATTACAATATACTCTCCTGTAGAAGTAAAGAAAGGGTCCTCTTCTAAATGAGATTTGGTAGATGGTGTAGGAGAATCCTCTAATTCAGTTGCTCCTTGAATTCCAAGAATCTTAAGGCTAGGGGTAGATGGTGGTGAATCTTGTCTATGCCTTGAAGAAGATGGAGTTGTGAAAATCGAACTCTTGGCTCTAGCTATAAACCTTCCCCTAGAATCTCTTGCTCTATGCATGTCATTTTGGGCTAATAATTCTCTTTCTGATCTTCCAAGTCACACTAAGTGCAAGAAGAGAGCATACTTAAGAAATTATTGAACCAATAACTCTCTTTTCTGATCCTCCAGATCACACTAGGTGCAAGAGGAGAGCATACTTCAAGAAGTTATCAATTTTTTCCTTTTTTTTTTTTTTTTTTAAAGAAATTGGCTACATAGTTACACTTCCCTGGCAACGGCGCCAAAATGTTTGGTCAATTTAGTGTGTCCTAAATTGCTACATTAATTTGTCAATCCGGGATTCGTAAGCTGACGAAGTGTGGCGCACTATATGTGCAAGATAACCTATCTCTTACTTTTTGTCGTTTTTGGGTTTTTCCTTTTTATCTTGGTTGGTTTCCTAATGTGAGATGGAAATTCTAAAAGACAAGTATGGATATAAATTTTCAAGGCAATGATGTCCTTTATAATGATTTCCCAAACTTCAAACTTAAAAAGGATTTTAAAACATACAATGACAAAATTAATTCCTAAAAGAAAATGAAAATGTGCCACTATACTAGTCAAACAAACAGTGAACTATTGATCATGAAACCCATTACCCTTGCTGCTGTCTAACACAAAAGAAACTGTACTCAAAGAAATCCAAAGATTTGCAAGTAAAGTAAAGCTAAAATCAAATTACATCAATTGATATTCTGACCCCTTACCATTAGTCTCACTATGGCTTTCGGAGGTAATCATAAACAACTTGAGCAATCTGATATCTAATTTGCAGAAAGAAAATGAACTAATATCAAACTACACACTCATACTTCAATCCCTCACCATTAGTCTCGCTATGGCTTTCGGAGGTAACTGATAATGACATGAGCAATTTAATATCTAAATTGCAGAAAAATAAAATAACATCAAACTACACATTCATACTGTAATCCCTCACCATTAGTCTCGCTATGGCTTTCGAAGGTAACTGATAATGAAACGAGCAGCTTAATATCTAATCTAACTAGTAAAGAAAATGTACAAAACCGAAATGAATAAAACAGTGCTGGAATTAAAAACTAAGAAAAATAGATCAGCGGAAGGACAAGATTGATTCCATGTCATTAGTCATTATAAAATTATGTGCAAATGCCCGGGCTGCCTACTGTAATCTGGAACAAAACACTGATCATTTAACAACAGTATAAAGCAGGAAAGATTATGGACAAAGACAAAACGTGAATACCATGAAAGATGTAATATATATACACGTGAATGACTATGGCACAATGAACGTAAGTAAATGAAGCATGAAACTATACAGTAATACACAAAACCTCGGCGTGTGTAGGGGCCCTCTGCACAATCCTCGGGAAGCAGCTATAAAACACGAATTGTGATTATTAACAGAGTCTTCTCATATATTTAAAACACAGTCATAACAAAGAAATAATGTCATGGCACAGTGGGCTTTCTATCCAGCAAATTACATTACAGCAACTAACTACTATGCATATGAGAATGCATTATTTATAACAGAGGATGACATAACCAATTTCCTACATTCTACGCTGATACAAGACACGTGAACAACCACGTCCAGAAATCTACCATTATGGCTGTCGTCAAGATTAAATCTATGGAGAGTGGCTGTTGGATTCGGCTTATGGAGCCGTTTACAGGTGTTGACATGTCTCCCGTGATTTAGAAATGGCCACGCAAGTCTTCACATGATGAAAATAGAGTTTTGTCACCGTGGGACTCTTTGGTTGACCACCACTTGGCTACCTTTGACCACAACCTTCTTAGGTGAATTCCACTGAGCCAATAGGACTCGATCCATGTCCATGTCATTTCCAACTTTCCCATGTGGCTCGATTTTCCTCAAGACACCTGCAATATAGACTTTAACAAAATGGCTGCGAAAAGTTGCAGCAGCTGCGGAAAGTGACAAGATTCCGTAGCTTAATGAGAAAAAATCTAATTCAAACATCAGACACAAAAACATAGTTAAAAACCACTTTAAATGCTCTTTTATGATTAATATGCAATGATGTTGATGACTTAGAAGGTCCAGGTGAATGGAAAAAGTGTCTCAGAAAGATGGAGTAAGAAAGATGCTGGGTTTGAGACTCAACACTAGGGTTTTCATATATGGATATTTTACATGCTAATTATGTGATGTTAAATTACGTTGTCGAATGGTGTGATATGCTGCTACTAGGGTTTTCACATATACATTGTATGATGTGAGTATGTTGCTATGGTATGATACTACTAGTATTGAAAATGAGTGTACATTGCTATTAGGTATTGTTGATGCCAATATTTGACGTGTTGTTTATGTATTGAGCGAGAGTGTATTTGATGCTAGATATAATAGTATTAGAGTGTATGTTACTACTAGGGTTTAGATAGAGTTTTGTCTACTAGTTGAGATCAAGTTGTCATTGAAAAAAAAAACGTTATACTAGGAATTTATGCTATATGGTGTATTATCTGTGCTATAATGATCAAATTGGTTATTGATGGAAAAATTAGTATATTTATAACTTGATGTGATTAGTTACCAAAGAGTGTATTGTAGTTTGGTTTTGGATGTTATTGAGCAGAAATATTTAGTGGATCCAATGTGAAGATAAATGAAATGTTGTCCACAATGTATTAAGAACATTTCAGTGGATCGAGTCTAAAAATATATGAAATGAGCTCCATGGAGAGTTTGAAGGTTATATCCTTCAAGGAAAGTGGTATATTTCTATGTAGGGAGTAGTGACTTCCTTTAGGTGGTGGCTTGAGAAGCTATATGAATTTTGGGGCCTCCAGTAGGTTGATCCCTACAATAGGTGGGGGCATGCATATAATTGAAAAAGTGGTGGCTTCCATCAGATATTTCCCTGGAGTAGGTGGTTTCTCACATACATCACAATTCAAAGCTTGCACAATGGCACCTTCTAGTGGATTATGTAAAGAAGATTTTATATAATAATAAGATGAAGACAAATCAGCAAAATGGTTTTTCAGCACAGAAGGGTTTCCACCTGATAATCCGGTGGTGCTACGAGTCTGATGGTGTTTACCTGATATATTTCTCTCATGGTTCATATGTTCACATTTTATTTACTACTCATATATTATGTTTAGATCAACTGATACATATATATTATGATGGAAAGTTAATTAATGATTCAGTGGAAACAATAAATTCTTATTGGTAATTGATTGAGTGAAATATTGATTCACCCCTTTAATATTTCCAACAATTGGTATCATAGCATGTCCTTTAAGAATTAGTTTAACAACTAGAAATATATCTTAGGGATTATGGAAAGAGATCACAAGAAGTAGACAAATCAAAATAAGAAGTCAAATAAGAAGTATTGTGACTCTTAGTCATCAATATTTTTCACTTGTTGGTGATGACTAGTTGTAACAACCAAGTTTTCTAGCAGCTGATCTAAAAAATTGTCAAATTTTCCAGATGGAAAACACCCATAAACATTTTTTGCCCTCCTACCTTTTCAATCCGCCCATGACGAGATGAAACCTCGTCATCAAGCCCTATCTGGCCTCGGCGACACTAGCTTGTCCATCGGCCTCCAAAGAAAAACAATCCAAAGTCATCCAAAGAAGTCTCCTAAGGATTGAGGTAGTGGCGCTTTAGGAATTTCTCCTTTGGCAAACTATCCTAAAGCCAAAGAAACTCTGTCCGCTATAGACCAGCCATAACAGCACCTTCCCGATTTCCCATACAAATAAAGTTGGTTACACCCTTAAGTGGCGCCTACCATCATGCCCTAAAGGTCTCAGGTAATGCACATGCCCTGGGTCAAAGCGATATTAGGTGGTTTTACAGTGTTCCAATGGATCTTTCAGGGAAAGCGAGTGTAGTGTACCAGTATCCCGGAAAAGCAGATATTTGGCTCGGCACAGCTTGAGAAGACAAATGCTTCTCATGTGATTTTGAGCTTGGGATGCAAAGTGCTGGTATGTGAGTTGTTTCATTAAGTCTCCCGCGACTCCGCACAACCAAAGGTTAGTAAATTATGAATGACAAGTTAGTGCTTTGCAAATACTAGCCAGCGCTGCTTGTGATGCTCTGAAAAGAAGGCATAGAGATATTTGAAAAGCGTATCACATGTCTCAGAGAAGTGCCCATCTCGACTATTATCAATTTGTCGTTCTTCATTTGCTCGAGCATGAAAAGGAAGTGAAAAGAGGAAAAATAACACTCGTTAAAAAGTCGAGTGAAATGGCATCAGCCGAGAAAAACCTCCTTCATTTATATGAAAGAGGGTTGGGTGAGGCCGAGAAAACCTCCTTCATTTTATAAGCAAGAGAGGCTGAGGGCTGAGAAGGCTCTCCTTCATTTATAAGCGAGGGAGGGATAGGGATAGAGTTTGTTTTTAAGTTTTTCACTAAGCGGTGAAAGACAAATTTTTAGGCAATACGGTGGAATAAAATTGAAGGTTTACGCAATAAAAAATGATGTTAAAGGCAGAGGCAAAGCAATGGTGCTGTGCAAAAATTGTTTGCATGAGTTTCAACTCTGTTATTGAATTACGATGTGAAGCTAATGGGTTGGTCATCTAGTGAAGAAATATTATTAAGCAAGCGCCCGATTAGGAGTCAAAGCAAGCCTTGGTCTCAAAGCTAGCTTCGCCATCATGTATAAAGCACCACTATCGTATGTTCCAGCATCAGGCATTGCTTCATTTGGTGGAGGCAGAGGGTTGAAAGGAAACTAGGCATTTGTCAAAGTAGGCCTCCTTCTATAGCAGAGCGCGCGTTGATTGATTTTAGGATTTCTCTAGCTCGAGAGACAAGTTTTAAGAACAGCAGGAGCAGGCTTGAAGGCTTCTAAACGGAGAAATGATGTTCAAAACAAAGAGAAAGAAGGTACTATAATAATCCAAGAGGTTGCTTTTTATCTCCTATTAGAGTTTTCTTACAAAAGACGCCTGGAGCCAAAAATGGGAAAACAACCTCTGCCGAGGTTGAGAGATTGGTTAGACACGAGGAGCCAAGAGTGTTGATTACTTTTCAAGAAAGCTATGTTCTTCCCTGATCCATGAGGAATTCTTTCAATAACTCATCATAGTGGACAAAAAGGTAACTCTGAGCTTTGTTTTCTTTCAAAAGAGGCTTTGCAAATAGACACATAGGTTCATAAATGTGTAAGGAGGGATATGGCGTAGCCATTTCAAGTACAAAAACAACACTCCAAAAGCAAATAAAGCATGCCAGCACGTTACAAATAAAGGCACATGTTCCTTTATGGAAATATGTCAAATATGATAGTAAAGCCACTGTGTGAAATACAACTAAGTTTCACCCGCATGCCAAATGAGAAATGTGCATCTGAAAGAATGCTTCGCGGTGAGTTGATCGGTACCTTGAGAAAAGTTTCCTTTTCAAAAACAGGATATGGACACATGAAACATTTTTTCGTCCTCGGGATGAGAGAACATAAGAGAAATTGTGTCTTTGAGGATGATTTCTTCACTTTGAAAAAGTGTCACATCTACTGAAAATCTTCAAAGGTGTCATCTACATGACACTTTTAGTGATCTCAAGCCGAAAGTGTTGGAATTTGAAATGTTTCAAAATAATAAAACTTCAAAGGCAAGTGTTTTATGTGCAACCAATGCCTTTCTCTCTCAGGCTTCAAAACCTCTTCACAAGGCACTTCAAAAAGGTTGATTGATTTTCAAATATAAGTGGGTGCAGATCGGCCGATGCAAAATCTGTTTTGCAAATTCAAAGTCACGGCACGTACTTCCCTGTACTTTCTCTACGTCAAAACAAAGAATTCTGTCGAAAATTTTGCAGAATTTTGAAGCTTTGAGACTGCCATGGCACACTTAGAAAGCACGCGGCGCGTTTAGGAGTTAGTTTACAAACAATTTGTATTCTTTGCACGCAAGACGACCGCCCATCATTGACCCAACATCTTTTCTATTGCGCGACGCCTACGATTTCAACGTGCCGCGACATGTTTTAATAGTCCAAATGCCTTCAACAAGTCTTGAAAGTCGTGCAAATCTTCAAACCAAGGTCCTCGACCATTTTCAAGGTATTCTCCATTTACCTCCTTCTACTTATTTTCGAGCTACTAGATGGTGATTGAAAAAAATGAAGCTCTTGGTATAGGCGTCAAATGTGTTTTGGCAACATTGACAAAGTTTGTTATGGTGGGAGGCTAGTAGAGTATCTGATGCTCGTTTCAACTTGCTCTCGAAAGCCCTTTGGCCAGAGACGTGGATAAACCATAACGTTTGTCGCCGAGTGCAAGGTAAAACAGGCAGTTATAGGGTGGAGGGCAGTAATGTTGGTAAAACACGATGCTAGAGGTTTTGTCGATTCATTAAAGGTGCTAACTATGCATAGGGCAAAGCTAACTCTGCTGGACAGCATGTGTGGTGAAAACATTGCTAGAGGGCAGCAGTGGTTTTAAAGGAGAAAGCACGGTGATGGTGAGGTGACATCAATGAGCCTATGTTGTAAAGCGGTAGTCTTAGTTTGAAATGACTTGTCACCTTCGAAGAATGTCTCCTTTTGAATAAGTGAAACGATGGAGACTATTTACTTTTAGCCTCTATTTTGGTCCCACACACAAATTGTGGTGAAAAAATATTTTAACTCGGTCGAAGGTGTTTTGTCTACCTATGTATGTGAAATAGTGAAGTACGAAGAGAAGTGTTTTTGATTGGGAGCATGTGTTTTCTACAAGGGTCGTCTTTCTCATGCCAAACACCACGTAAAAGCTTTGTGACCTTACCCAACACAGTGATCATTTGATTGTGTGTACCTTTTTGTTTGTCTGCGTGTGCTTTGTGTATAACTGTTTGTTGATCGGCATGCCAGAGGAAGACAAGCAGTTAGATTTGGAAGGAGCAGAGAGCCGATATTAAAGAAACATTTTCCTCACAACGCCTTTGGGGAAAATTTGCCTTGATCGAAATAGTGACTCACAAAGAGGACAAAGAGTTGTGTTTGAGAAAGGCATTTCAAAAGCCATTTGAGGTGCGATTTGGTGTCAGTGCAGAGCATTCAAAACAAGATCCCTCCCGCAGGCGAGGATAGTAGGAGTGGCTTGAATAAGATATTTGAGCTCTGTTTCACCGAAGAAGTGAATGCCCACCAATCGTGCCTTGTTCACTTTCCATGATAGGTTGGGTGTTTAGATTGTCCAAAAAGTGCAAAGAGGCGAAGATCTTTTTCTCCCTTTGACACATCTTTACCTTTGTGCTTTCGAGGGTTTCAAGGCAAGCCTCTGGTTGGCGAGGCCCAGAATTCAGAATTCTCTCTCCAAGGTCCCATCTCCAAGGCCACTAAAACTCCCTTTACATTGGGGAGAAGTGGCTTTAAACAAAGCCACCTGGACTCAAAATATTACAAGCCCTTTCCCTAGCTCCTCGAGCACGAGAGATCCATGTCCGCCATTTTCCCCTTCTCATATCTTTTCGACTAGCTCACGCTCATGAAGATCATCATGAAATACTTCACTGGTGAGGGAAAGATTTTCCCGAGTCTATTCCTATCACATTCGATCGCTCATGCATTTCACTAGGGCCAAATTTCTAAATCTTCCTTTCTTCTTACACGAGGCACTGAGAAAATGGCCTCCACTATGTCAGTGGGCTGTGCCTCCTTCACGAGAAACGACACCTCTTCCATCACTTTCCTCATCAAAGTCATCATTGCTTCATTAGGCCGGAAAAGAGGGAGGTCTTCTTGGGATACTTTCATCACCCATCCGGATTTCTCCACCGCCCCTCCAGTACATCACCACCTACCTCCTACTCTGCCATCCTTGCGCTTCTTCTAGCAGAACCTATTCCCAAAAAGCTCAGGTTTGCACAGAACGAGCAAAGGAGCGCGAAGAAGGAGAAAAGCATGACCATGATGAGGAAGAAGGACATGAGAAGGAAGAGGAAAGTGACCGACGAGCAGCTGCGAAGGAGGGGATGAAGAAGAAAGTGTCGATGAAAGCGACATCACGGTGGAGACGCACGGCCATAGGAGTAGCCAAAAGATGCAACGAACGAGGACGACGATGAAGGTGATGAGCAGGGGCAGCCAAAGGTGTGCCGAAATAGAAGGGGGAAGCCACAACATGATAAACAACACTACAACAATGAGCGAGTGTAGGCAGCCCTGGGGGTGATGAACAACAGCCTCCTCAAGAGGAACAACAACCTCAAGAAGAAAGAGGGGCGGCGGATAAAAATTTGCGCAGCAGTGAGGAGGGACAACCCTCGAGGGAAGTGCAAAAGGACGCCCAAGGCATCCACAATAACTCCAAGGCATGTGTTGGCAAAAATGAAAGGAAAAGTGACGTGTAAAGAGCCCATGGAGACAAATGCATGCACGCCTCTCCTCGGTGCAAGGGGCCATGCCTCTCTTCTGCGAAAGTCTCGAGCCCCGGACAACAAAGAAAAAGGGGTGTCTGGTGTTGTAACTCCAAATGTGGCTAGGGCCCTCGAAGCAAGGGAAAATTTCCTCAAGAAAACCATGGTAAAGTAATTTCCCCAGAGGAAGAGTACCGAGAAGAGCCACCCAAAGCTGAGGGAAGGACAAGGAAGAAAACAACTGCTTGAACGAAAGGGGAATTCGACACTCATCCAAATCCAAAGTGATGATAGTGATAATGGTGTCACGGATCCCAGAAAATCTCTCGATCCATAGAGAAAGCCAGCTGATGCCTTCGTGATCCTTCATAGAGCTGGGGAACTTTCCAATCACTTTTTGCAAGTACAAAACAAGCAAATGAGTGTCCATATGGTTGTATATGAGACACCGAGATATCCTGGAGTACAAGAGGCCTCCAAAGAATAGGTGAGATTGGAAAGAACTCATGAGTGAGTTCGAGGAGTGAAGGTGAAGATCAACCTAGGCGAAAGAGGCCGCAGAACCATGGGGCTAAAAAAGGTGCTTGCGAAAAAAGAAGAAGAAGAAAATGCTCTTCTCAATCTACCCCTCTCGCATTGTTCGAACAAGTAGATACGATCGGGAAGCATGGCTTGGAGAGAGTTAATGATCACTCGAGAAGAAGAAGAAGTGGAGAAGGAAAACAGTGGACTTGGACGGCTTCAGATGGCGAGGACGCAGCTATTATGGGCTCGATGGTTTTCCTGCATGAGAGTTTGAAGGATGCTTAGGAAAAACCTCAAGGAGGCTAAAGGAAATGCACTCAGGCACAAAAATTGAGGAAAGACACCTCTAAGACTCCAAATTTTTGGCCTCTCGCTTTGCACAACATGTTGTTGAAAACCGTGAGGGTCATGCTCACCATGATTTTGAGGCGAAATTCGACATATTTTGGTTTTTTGTCATTTTTGGGTTTTTGGCCAAAACTCATGGGCATCGCCATTTCAATTTGTGACATCGTCAAAGGATGATAATGGTATCATTGGATGACATATTTTTAGGGGCACATACTTAGCGATTTTAAGGACAATTGAAAGATGTTTTTCTCAAAATAGTGAGAAAACACTCGATTTTTCTACACTGGCTGAATTTATCAGCAAGGCTTATTTTTTGTGTTTTTGCACACAGGTCCGTGGAGGACTTCAAGTGCTTTAGTTGCGAGAAACCAGACATTTTCAACAATTATACACTCATATATTTGTGTTCCAGGCTATCAAGGAGCCTCATTTTTGACATCGGAAAGGCCTCCAAAAGTTGCCCGGCAAGCCGCCTTTTGTTGATGTATGAGTATTTTTGTAAACATCGAACCTTTCTAAAACTAACTTTTCCTCATGTGTGTTTAGCTATTTTTGTACATGATAAGTTATGAAAAGTCACCTATTTCCCTCTTTTAGAATTTCTGAGATATTTTTATGAGATATTTTGTGCCTTAGGAGGCACGAAAAGCTGCATGGACAAAATAAGATATTGGACAGGCCAGCGAGATTTGCGAGTCGAATCCAAGAGGTTTTCCTGGCACCATGTGGCCTATATATTCCAAAGGATTTCATTGTAAACAAGGGCGAAATTGATGAATAGAAGCAGAGATGGCTTTCCATATAAGCTTTTGGAAGAAATACTTGTCTCATGCTTTTGGATAGTTTCTTGGATGTTCTTGGATGATGAAAGAGGATTGTTGTTGGATTCCATGACTTGGCAGTAATGGTATAGTGTCTTCTCTCTGTGTTTTGTTTCCTGATTTTCATTCATAAATCCATTTTCTTACTTGCTATAGGACGGTAGGAGAACAAATTTGAGACATGCCCTCGAGGCACCTCAAAGTGCTCGTTTCTTCACAGCTTCATGTCTCTATGCATTCTTAGTCACATTAAAGAATTCTTGATTGCTCTTTAACAACTTAAAGGATATCGTTGCTTGTTTCATTCATGGTTTTTATGCATGCTAAGTATGATTTACTGCGTATGCCGCACATTTCATGGCTAGCCACAGCTCAATCTGTGAAATTTCTTCTTTAAATCGATTAGATTTGTCATTTGTTGAATCAAGGAGGCCTTGTTCGATCTTTCTCCTCGGGCCTGCAACCATGCGACCTTGTTTTCAAAGTTCTGATTAGCTTGAAGTACTATGTTTAGGCATTCCGACATAGTGATTTGAGTTGTTTGTGCATGCCTTAAATGTATTTCGAGTCGATGGCAGCTACATTTTCCAAAGTTAGAGAGTTATATATCTCTATGCCATGGCTTGAATGTTTATTTCTATGCATCGATTAGCTGCATAGTTACATTTCTCATGATTAATGGTTTTCTTCCTACCATGTTTATGTGTCGCCTATTAAACTAGTTAAGGCCAGAAATCCTTTGTTATTCACAAAATTAATTGTCCATCTTACTCCATTTTTCCCAAAGATCCATTTTACCTCGAATCAAATCGGCCCTTCAACAACCTTGTATCACCATCTCGAAAGCTTTCTCGACTCTTTCGACCCCATAGCCCGCTGATCGTCGACATTTTTACCTGTCTTATATCTTTGATCGATTTCATCCTCACAGCTAAAGCAAAACCAAAAAACCTGCTGCACACTAGCCTAAAATCAGAGCACTGATAAGCAAACACACATATATGTCCCTTACACAAATAGAGAGAGCTCCCTCTCGAGTCCGAAAGGATAGAGTCCTTGGGCTCCAACATTGGTTTGATGTTACACTATCATTTGGCATTTGCACGACGCAAATCACGGGACCCTAACATAATGGCGATCACGGTGGGACTTTGAGTCAAAACATCCTCGATATCCCACGAGGATCCCTCTGAAGATGCTCAAAGTCAAAATTAGAAAACTTAGGTATTGTCCGAAGAGTGGAAACTAGCTCCCTTCACGTCTTAGCAAAATGTTGATTCGGTTATAGGAAACTCTTCCAAACCCCGTGGCCACATAAAGAAACCTCGAGAAAAACCTCGAAAAACTCCCTTAGATTGGTTTTTGGCTGCTGGTAGGTGGATCATACACATATACCTCAAAACAACTAAAAATCCACGGCGACTCCACTAGCCTCCAGCAGGCACTTACTACTTTTCTCAAACTCTGAGGCTACTTATCCGATTGGAGCCACGCTCATCGCCACCCCAACATAATGGCGATCACGGTGCCGTGACCCTAAGTTAGTGACAATCGCGAGTACACCTGGACTCCGAGAAATCCTCGTTTGTCGAGCATACCGCTTACATAGCACACCTCATCGCCACACTGTACACAATGGCGATCGTCGGTGGGACTAGCGAGCACATAACGAGCCTAGCAAACTTTGTTTGTAGATTCATTAGTCTTTAAAAAATAAACGAGGCAGTAGTCCATATAATCATTTCAGAGTAGCTCTTTTGTTATCACCACCACCAGCAAAGTTGATGAAATGAGGTTTAGAATACTTTAATAAACCATAAGTCGCACATAAAACTCACCCCAAAAACATTCCCGCATTGGCTTTTCCTGGCTATTGGTGGTGGACCATGGCTACATCTCTGCTGCACCAAATCCACTTGGCGACCCACTAGTCCATCCTTGTGTCTGACCACCCTTCACATTAGTAAAACCCTAGAGGAGGCCATTCATCCGAAACATTCACAAATACCATCCTCTCAGACTCGATAGATTCGAAAATCACGCCACGAAGAATCAACACCCGCGATCTCGTGAGACCCAAATCCCCTAATCACAGTATGCCGACCCGAGAGAAGATTCTATGATAGTCTTTTGAAAGCGGCAATTTAAGCTATCGATAGGTCCATTTGTACTTAGCGAGATCAGTGCATGAACATCTCACAGCCTTTGGCGGGATTACCCCTCGACTTAAAATTAGCGAAAACCATTTTTAGAAGAAAGTCACAAATTCCTAAGGTGGACATGACTCCAGTGATCTCGAGCCCTAGATGCACGCCACCGAGTCCTAGTAGAAAAGCCTCGCCTACTACACCTCCCGACTTTCCAGTTTCTCCATCACTTTGGCTCCTACCATCCCGCGTATCTTCTCGACATCGGATCCACCATTCCAAGTACATCCACGCCATCCAAACTACTACCGTTCAAACCACCTCGGCTCATCCCACAAGCCCTCTATTTTGTACATCATCATCCATTAGCTCGAAATCATGGCGATGCATTCGTGCGCACCTCTGGTGTTGCCACGGCACAGCTCTGGCTCCCTTGAAAAAATGACTATCGATCCAAAATCCCACACTTTGCACCGGAGTGGAGGCTACCACGCCACCAAACAACATGTAGATAGTGATTAGGCGATGCCTTTGAATACATGGAAATAGAAGACGAGGCCATCGTAATGAGGATGTTCGCCTAAAGTCACGGGAGGAGAAACCCATGGTTTGAGAGCTTAAATCTCAAAGCATCATCCACAACCTCCCAAAACTCTGCAAACCTCTCGTAAACAAGTGGGAAATCCGAAAGAACCTCCATCTCAAACTCCTATTAGAGCATAATAATCTCGCGTCGGGAAAATGAAAGTGTCTCACATATCGTACCAGGTGCGCAAACGGTGTGTGTGCGCCTTCCCACCTCACTTCAAACCTCCACTCGGGCTCATCGGCGAAAAATTCCCAGGGCTGGCTCGCAGTTCATGACTCTATCGGCCCAAGAGACAAGGACTTCTTACCTTAGAGGAACATGTAGCTAGCCATAAGGGTAGCTAGCTCAACAGCGAGAAAAGGAAAGTCACATACCTCGGGATGAGGTCTCCACTTCAGCTTCCTTAGATCCTATAATAGATGACTTGGTTAGGTCCATGGCCAAAATGTGGGAAAAGATAAAGTGAAAAGACCTCTTAGGGACAACCGAGCCAAACCCTCCAAACAAACTGCACGAACCAAAATTTTATGAGGGAACAACCTCAAAACTCTAGGCTTCAAAGGGAAAATGACCAACAAATTAGGCCACCATTTAATGAAAATTATGTAAAGAAGATGATAGGGATACGTACCCATAGCATGAAAATCATTTGAAGCTCATAGGGTCTCCGTATAATGAGAGGTGAGGTGTAATCCTCACGGATGAAGAACAAGCATTCTTCTCTCCGAATCGGGATGAAACCAAATATGAAGATCCCGAGGATTACTGCCATAGATTTTGAGGAATGCCATAGCAGAAGCTTCCACAGTAAAGAGTGATCTGGCCAGCCACTAAAAAGCCAAGTACAACTCGAGAAAGACAACGCGTACAACTGCATAAAACCCCTAATGCCATCCTTAGCAAAGTGACGACAACAACAAAATCATGGTCGGGAAAAATGACCAAAACAAAGATAAAGTTGCAAAAATTCTTGGCTCGAGTATGCTCCTAGTACTTCCAACAAAGATTCGAGGTGGGCTGTGACAAACAAAAATCTCAAAAAAAGCCAACAAACTCAAAAACATAGAGAAAGTCATGGCTGGAAAAGAGTCGAGCGAAACATGCCTAAACTACAAGTACCTTTCATTTTTGAGGGAGAAATCGCCAAAATAAATATTACCGCGCCTCTCATCGCAAATTATCAGCGAGGCTCCTATAAATCCCAAGTGTTCGAAAAGTCCCGAATATAGGAAATGATGCGAACACCCTTAATCTAGTTGATGACACTCTGAAGTGTTGCTTTGATGCGAAAATAGAAGGAAAATTCTAAGAAGGAACCACTCTTCCCTTTTACATCGGGGCACCGAATATCCATGATCAAATCCCTTTCACAATGCCATGCTAGACTACTAGAGCCTCGCACATGTCATGCCGAAGGGTTGTAATGGAAAGGAACCAGAAGCTAGAAATCAAAAGACCATACAAAGACTTATATTCATTTGATTCGAGTAGAGTCAAATGTCTGGAGGTTTCGATCGAAAGATCTTTGCTTTCGACTTGGCGAAGTACCGGAAAACATCCGATCATGGACATGGTGGTAGCAGCAGATCCCTCCTCCCCGTTAGAGCTGCCTCTGCTGCCCTCCGATCGGAGATCATTTCGCTTTTTGCATATCATTTTTGGGGTGTCTTCGCTCACTTCGCTTCGTTGCATTTCGCTAGGGGCATGCGTTGGATCGACGAGAGTGGTTTGGTATTCCTTGTATTCCCTCATGCTTGTACTTTCTTCGGGCTACTAAACTCTTCAAAAATTCATCGAAGTTCGGTCAAGGCTATCCATGGTCATAAATGATTATTTTGGTCAACAGGGAGCATCGTCTTTTAAGTTCTTATAGAGTCTAGGGTTTAGTCTGATATATTTAATAAATGCCCGCGAGCCATGAGGATGGTTTTCAGAAAAAGGTTCTCACTCAGAATTTTCATCATCAAACACATTCGAGGACATTTCTTGTTCAAAAGCTACTGTTTTCTTGAACAAGAAGTTGTCAAATTCATTTTTTGTGACACTCATGTATTTTTTCCACCATATTCAATGCAGCCTCTAGTCTTTTCCGAAGTCCAAATCGCCAACATCCCTACAAAAAATCAAATCATTTCATCGCCAAAATTTCTCGGAAAGTCGGTGTAAAGTCAAAGCGAACAAAAGTTCGATGAAAGGATACAGTATGCCAAAGAAAACATTATGAAGTGGGTTTTGATGAACTAAAAATCAAAAACCATCTCTTGCAAGATATTTCTCAGGAAGTTATTTTAACCCATTCGCATCAAGACATATTCTTAAAGTCCAGAAGCGGTCGTTAGAAGATCGAATTGAAGAATGGAAGGATCGAAATTGTGGTTTTGAAGCCGACTGGGTGTGTTAAGACAAGCGCGACGCATACAAAGGAGGCGCTGCGGCGCGCATAGAATGCGTCGCTGCGTGCATTGGACCAAATTCAGCGAGCCTGACTCTTTGCACGGCGACGGCACACCCACTCGCGACGGCGCGTTGGGCATGCGCGCGGTGCATAGAGCCCTTGGTGCATGGAAAATTACCCTCCCTTCACCCAAACTCATATCAAATCGGCTCATTCGCCTTCAAGTAAGTTTGTCAAAGCTCGTGTCTGATGATTTTTAGCTATGGTAGCTATGGTATTTAGAAAGCGAAGATATTAGTGTTTGAATGGTGTACAAACGTAACTCCCATGTCCACTTAAATCTTGCTCCATAGGGTTTGAGAGTGATGATTGTCATTTGTGGTGTCAAAACTTTGCACTCTGCCAAAACACTCCTTATGCCACTGTTATGTATGCTTTATCACCGCCGTCATTATATCATTTTCCTCAACCGCTTTGTGATCACGCTGTTATTATACCACAGAGTCTCCATTGTTATACCAGCACTGCTTCTCCACATCCTTCATTCCCTTTTGTTCCCATGTGGTAAAAACTCTCAAATTTATCACTTGTTATCCCTTCCCTCCATTGACAAAATTTTAATTGCCACAAAATTCAAGGATTATTGCTCAGATTTCACTTTCGTTTTTGTCATTTCACCTATTCCTATCCCAGAAAATACTCTCACTATCACTATTTTCCTATATCACTTGTAAACCATCCATATTCCTAAATCCCTTAAAGCAAGTGGCTATCCTCACACTTGACGTGACTTTCTCTCATTGTGGTTTTCCTATAGCACTTTGATACATATGTATGACACATTGCGGAATTAGAGCATACACTGAACTCTTGTTTTCACCATACCTATATCAAGATGTATTTGTCGAAACATCTTGATTTCAGCGCCATGTCGCGTATGATCTCACCTTATGAGCGTATGAGCGGAAGCGATGCATTCATCTACGAGAGGTTAATGTGCCGAGGAGGTCTCACAGCAGCGGGCAAAAGTAGCGAGGGCATGCTGAGGAGCCCACTTCTCTGACCTCAATCGCGAGCTTTGCCCACCGCTTGCAATGGATTGTTTTCGACGTACGATCATGTTTCCATTATTGTGAGATGATTTCAAACTCAGCATCATCATGAGTTAGCTCGCCTATTTGTCTTACATTTGCATAACGACGTGTAAACATTGGTGGGGTGGATTTTACTTTGTCACTCGGATGCATTTCGAGGAGGCGGTAGCGATACCCGCACATTGGGGAAGAATGGAATAAGTCAGACGTAGGTCGGATAAAAGCTATTATATGAGCCATACATCGGACCCGGATATATGAGGCAGTGTCGGTATTTCCATTCCGATTTACTGAAGGATGAGTGCACCATCGATGAAACTCATCATTCGTTATTTCGCCTGTGAAGGGCGCTTTTCATGCTTGTATGCATATCACATCCGGTTGTTGATGCACTTCACGAGAGTGCGGTCGATGAGCATTCCATACTTCATGTACCGTAACATAGAGTGGATGACATTTATTGTACAAAAGAAGACGGCACGACGCGTTACGTACGCATATATCATTACGCGCCGATCGAAAATCATGGTGTGTACATCGGCTCTCACAACGAGGCATCGCATGGGATGAGTTCATCTCCGTGACTTCTTTCGCGGCGCCACAACCGCCTCCCGAGGTAGTTCATGATGAGGGAGAGCCTCTCACACCCGAGCTTTGATATTCCCCGAGGCCCGAGCATGACTCGGTGCCTCCGGTGTATGTGACATATCGGCGAGGCCACGTAGCCTTATTTAGTAGCTACACGGCGAGTACTATCTCCACCGGTGGAAGGGGTCTTCGTTGACTTCATCGGCAGGCGCGAGTACTATCTCCACATGGTGTGGAAGGGGTCTCGCCTTCGACATCGTAGAGCAGTGCGAGGGTTCGGGGAAAGGGCGCGAGAGGCTCTTACGCACGATGAGGGCCCTCTTTAGGAGGCCGAGACAGCGATTTTTATACTCATCGATGTTCGATGCGAGCTCTCCTTAGCTCGAGCGCGAGGTCATCCCGAGAGAAGAAAGGCCGAGATTGGTACTTTGACAAAGAATTTGCGGAGAGAACGGTGGGTGATAAAGTACCTAGAGTAGCGGAGCAAACAGGCGGAGGATTAGCACACTCTTGGTAAGAGGCTGCCGACGAACCCGGCAAATGAAGATCGACGTGATTGGCCGGAAGAGCACCTAGTGACATGACACCACCGGAAAGCGAGAGACCAACCTATGCATGTTAACATTCGTCCGGAGAAGTTATTGGCAAAGGCCAATAGATACAAAGACATGCTCCGTCATATGAAGAAAGGTCATTATTGGGCCCGCATGCATGTTTGGCAGAGCAAAAATGAAGATCCACGAAAAGAAGGCCGAGCGGTGAGCTCGAAAGCAAGCGAAAGAGGCTCCAGTCCACTCACGGGATCTCGGTTTGCAGGGTTTCGAATTGGCTGAGCATGAGGTATGATGATCTTTGCTCCGAATTTCAGCAAATTTGGAGAAGTTTTTGTCATTTTTGAAAATTTTGGTCACAAAAGCTTTAGCTACTTTACGCAATACAAATGTGGGGCCACCCGAATGCCACGCTTATGTTTGGGACACTTTTTGAAGGAAAAATTTGAATTTTTGGATTTTTCGTGGTAAATTATGCATGTTCAAAAAATGGCCGAAGCGATTTCATCAAGTTCACGGATGATCAAAAGGCATGCGAAAAAACACCATGAAAATCACCTTTACGCTACCTTTTTGCACCAACGAGGAAGTACTGCAGGACAATGAAGTTTTGGAGAGGAAAATGAGCTCCAAATTGAAAAATTCCACTCGTTGGATAGCCAACATCCCAGGGCTTTGCAGCGAGCTATCATGAAGCAGAATCAATTTTGGAATCTAGGAAGTGCCCCAAAAATAGGCTCCAAAGTAGTCGCGACGCATAGAGGTTTTTGGCATGTTTTTCACCTTCCAGTCTCAGAAGTCGGCACGGTCCGGACTAGTTTCACCTCTTGATGTAATTTTTGGTTTTTCTTGACATAATTTGATGTACATGATGTAATCTCCTGGCACTTACTTTACTTTTTCTAGATGATTCATTCACAAAAAGTGAAAATCAAAGTGAAATGGATCGGTTTCTAAGCTTTACAGAGGCAAGTTGTTTCGTCTGCCTCAGATTTTACAGCCTTTGTTTCGAATTGGTTCAAAGCACGTCCTAGAAGCATGAGCTTGACCCTCGCAGAGTCATGAAGGGGTTAGAATTGTCTATTTATTGTATTTTGCTGAGACACTTTCGTGTTTGGACTCTGGGAAAAGTTTGGCAACACTATCGTACATATTTTCCGCATTTTGGCCTGATGAAAGTATCGAGGAGGTGTAGACTCTGTGGGAGATTCTTGCGTGGTTTTCGAGTTTTTTATGGTGTTTTCTCGCGATTGTTGTAAGTTCTTTAATGTTTAATGTATGCCATTCCCTTCTTTGCTTCGAAAATCAATGAATGAGTGAAATGAGGGTAGAATCCACGTGATTACTACGTGCTCTTTGCCTGTGAACTCTGTTTGAGTTTTATGTGTTTTGCGCTAGCTGGAGAGGATCACAGTGTTCTCCCTCGCCCTCTTTAGTCTCCTTGTCATTCTGATCCATCCATACACATAATAAAAAATCATCGAGACTACGCACTGCCTTTGCAATTCGTCTCGCAAAGATGCGGCCTCATCCACAGGAGCCCAAAATTGTTTTTCCCATTTTTCCAACAAAAACCCAAAAATTTAAATCAAACTTTCCTATCTATTTACTAGCCTAAAATCAGTATCCATTATAAGTCATCTCGGCTTTTGAAAAACCTTTTGCCGAGATAGACCGCGAGAGAGCCCTCCTCTGTCCTCGTAGGGCTAGCTATGAGGTTGTCGCTCTGGTTTGATGTTGCCTTGAGTTTGACCTTATTTCAAAGCCTCAAGGTAGATTCGAGCGGCTAACACCTCCCGCACGGAATGCTTCTATCCGCGATCTGACTGATCGCAAAGCTCCGAAGAGAGCTATATTCAACGAGTATGTCCTGCTACTATTCCTCTGTGCCTGACCAAACCAGAATACTCTTATCGAGAGTCACACATGAAATACATGATTAGTAGCTGGCAGAGAGGCCGGGAGAACATCCCAATGTATTCCTTGCATTACTGACACGGAACTCCTCATTCTGCACACCTCTGATGAGGACATCGAAGAATGAGTCGGAAGGAGTTTGAGGCTCCAGCTTAGACGCCCACATCGGCTACCCCTAGTTCCCTATGATGAACTGGACACTCAAAATACTCATCATGATCATGAACAACTATGTCTTGAGGAAAGTAAGTGTGTTCCTTTTGAAAACGGAATGAGCACGAAGCACGAAACCATTACAGTACTATCGAGCGAATTTCTCAAACCTTAGTCGAAGACACTTCCAGCGGTAACATCATGCGAAACTTTTTTCGAACAAAGGCATTAGAAGACTCACATATCACAAACCTTTTTGAAACTAGGGGGCGAGAACCTAATGATCTTACCATACCTCAAGGATTTACCATCACATAACTCTACTCATTGCATGAATGAAACCTCAATCTGTATGTTGCACAGCCTCCAAATCCGGATCGTCGGACAAATTTTTATGAGCAAAGATGATGAGCTGTAGTCCAAGTATACCGAGTTATCGCTCAAGCAAATTGTCACTACCCACCAAAGACTTCGAACCTGCTAGAATTTGCACTCTCATCTCAAAATACTACTTCATAGGCGGAGAAAATAGTGAGAAACACTATGCCACTACCATCACTCCAAGAAACAACTTCGACAAAAGAAAATACAAAAATCCGAACCAATCAGTAATAGTCGAAAGATAAAATAGTGTAGATCATAGGATTTGTTTTGATTTTCGAAACACCATTACATCCTTGGTGACGTAAATTTTATCCTTCCTACCCAAGACCACGATGATATCGATGATAGGATCGAAGAAAGATTTTAATCATATGTCTTTGCAAGTGATGATGTTTCGGCATAGCGATTATTCCATTGCAAAGTAGACATGCACTTCAAAGATTTTTTCCGGTAGCTAGTCGAAGTAGTTCCGAGCTCAAATTCGGAAGCTGCCAAAACCAATCGGATATAAAAAATATAAGCCTTCTAAAATCCATGTTTCCGACTTCCGCATGTTGACATACCTCGTTGATGCCATTATATATTTCAAAGAATGACAAAGTGAATATATGCATTACTTGAAAAAGATGTACAGTAAAGGAAGGAGTGTGTGGAAATCGTAGGTATCAAGAGGTACGGCGGGGAAGATACGAGGTTTGTTTCGCGAGATTCATGCATGAATCCTATGTCATGCTTGAAAGAGAGAAAATTCTCCAAATTTCTCTTTTCAAGAGCCGAGTGGACCAAGAGTGGTAGGAGATCCTTATGAGGATAAGATGCTTAAGTTTTTCCATTTCCAAGAGTTTATGAGTTTAAAACATTTTCACCATTGTATATACCATTGTTTGAAAAAGTAGATAAAAACGTGAAAAATTTCAAAAACAGTAGAAAAATAGAAAAAAGAGGGCGGTATTGAAAAATAGAAAGAAGCGCCCATGTTCAAAAAATAGTCATTCGTGTAAAGTGTGCAAGTCTAAATGCTTGCTACTAGTGCTCAAATGTCTTTGCTTCGAGTTATCTAGGCCTAATCATAGTTGAACATGTTTTAAATTTATTCTGGTCGATAAGTTAGTGAGTGGAAAAGATGGCTCTCAACATTGTGTAAGCTTGACTTATCAAAGAAGTGTGAAATTAGGAAAAAGATGACACGTTCCACATGCCTGTAAAACGAGAATCCAAAGAGGAGAGCTGGGATGAAAAACAAATTGTGTATCCTAGTCTGCGTTTTTCCTGATTTTTCCTATTTTATGCAAATAATATTTGTGTAAGCAGTCTTTGTCTTTCAGTAGCACGTGACATGATGAAAAATCGGACTTTCTAACCACGATTTCGATCATTTTTCAATCTCATGCATGTTTTTAGATTAGAGAACAAAATCTGTCAAAGCTTGACTTAACCTTGGCAGCTGATACTACGTCATAGGTAGAGTAATGAAGGAGTTGACGTGACTCAAAGTCTTTGGGAAAATAACCCGACTGTGATATGAGTGTAGAACCAGATAGGTTCATTTAAAAAAATATATATATATGTCGTCAAAGGGTTGCTAGTCGCAAATGCACCCAAAGGAAGAAAAAAATGTGGGAAAGATAGTGGGGTAGGTAGAAATATCATTTGATGCTAATCATGTCGTCAATTTTAGAAATAACACTGCAAGGAAGAATGAAATTTTGTGCCAATGGATAAGGCAGACCTTGGTCTTCATAAGCCAAAGATGCGCAAATTCGCACCTCATGAAAAGGAGCTGCCACTCTCCTAAATGGAGCCACTGTTAGTCATCAGTATTTTTCACTTGTTGGACGATGACTAGTTATAACGACCACGAAAGGATTTTCTAGTAGGCGATCTAAAAAATTGTCAAATTCTCGGTGGTAGCTTGCCCATAAACATGGCTCCTCCTACCTTTTTCCAATCCACCTAAGGACGGAGATGAAACCTCGTTATCAAGCCCTAACGGCCTCGCCTCATACTAGCTTGTCCATCGGCTCCAAAGGAAAACAATCCAAAGTCATCCAAAGAAGTCTCTAAGTTAGGTAGTGGCGCTTTAGGCATTCTCTCCCTCGCAAACTATCCTAATGCTAGAGAAAATCTATCCATGCTATAGACCGGCCCATAACAGCGACCTTCCTACGTGCACGCAAATAAAGTTGGTTACACCTTTAAGTGGCCGCCACTAACAAGCCTCAAAGTCCGGCAATGCACGTGCCCTAGGTCAAAGTCCGAAGTATTAGGTGGTTTTACGGTGTTTCAATGGATGTTTCGAGGTATGCGAGAAGCGCACCGGCATCCCGGACAGGCAGTATTTGGCTCTGCATGAAAGATAGGCGCTTCTCATGTGATTTTCGAGCCTAGGATGCGACATACGAGCGAGTTAGCTTTCATTAAGCTCCTAACGATCACGGTCGAAAGGTTAGTAAATTATGAATGACAGCAGAAGTGCTTTGAAAATACTAGCCAAAATGCTTGTGATGTCTAAAGATGCATAGAGACATTTGAGTGCGTAAATTACATGTCTCGCAGGTAGCTCCCATCTCGACTATTATCAATTTGTCATTCTTCATTTGCTCAGAGCATGAAAAGGCGAGCAGAAAGGAGAAAAATAACAACGTGCAAGCAGAGGATTGATGAAATGGCATCATCGTAAGGAAAAACCTCCTTCATTTTATAAGAAGAGGGTCTGAGGGCGAGAAAAACTCCGCAATTTTATAAGCGAGAGGGTCGAGGAGGCGAGAAGGTCTCCTTCTATCTATAAGCTAGTAGGGGGCCGACAAAGTTTGTTTTTAAGTTTTTCACTGCTCAGCAAAGACAAATCTTTAGGTACGGTGCAGACAATTGAAGGTTTCTAAATAAAAATGATGTTAAAGGCGAGGAGGGAAAAGCAGTGGTGCTTTTAATTTTTGCATGAGTTTGCACTTGCTATTGAATTACAATGTGAAAGCTAATGGGTTGATCATCAATGAAGCAACATTATTACAGACACGATGAGGCCAAAGGAGTCGTACGATCTTGGTCTCAAACTAACTTTTGCCATCACGTAGCAACAGGAAAACCACTATCGGTATGTTCATCAAACATTCTCTCATTTGGTGGAGACGAGGAGGTTCGAAAGGAAACCGAACATTTATGTCAAAGTAGGCCTCCTTCATAAGCTGTAGGGCTGCACGGGTGATTGATTTAGGATTTTCTCCGAGCGAGAGACAAGTTTTAAGAACAATAGGAGATAGTTGAAGGCTTTTGAAATCGAGAGAAATGATGTTCTAAAACAAAGAGAAAAGCGTGGTGCTATAATAATCCCAAGAGGTTGTTTTTTTACTCTCCTGCATCGTAGACTTTCTTTCAAAAAGCGACTACGGAGCCAAAATGAAACAACCTTGCCGAGGTTGAGAGATGGGTTGGACACGGAGCCAAAGAGTGTTGATTACTTTTCAAGAAAGTTACTGCTTCCCGAGTTCATGAGGAATTTTCTTTCAATAACTCATCATAGTATGGACAAAGGTAACTTGAGCTTTGCTTTCTCGAAAGAGGCTTTTGCAAATAGACACATAGGTTCATAAATGTGTAAGGAGGGATATGGCCGGAGTGTTTCCGAAGTACGAGAAAAACACTCAAAGCAACAAAGAAACGTGCTACCGTTACAAATAAAGGTCTGTTCCTTATGGAAATATGTCAAAGATGATAGTAAAGTCCTAGGTGAATACACAACTAAGTTTCACTCGCATGACGAAGTGAAATGTCATTTAAAGAATGCTTCTACGGTCGCGACAGGTGCTTTGGCAGCAAAGTTTCCTTTTTCAAAACGGAGATGTGGTCAATGCGAAACATTTTTCCTCTACGGATGAGAGAAACATACGAGAAATTAAAGTGTCTTTAGGATATTGATTTCTTCACTTTGAAAAATGTCACATCTACGGAAAATCTTTCAAATGGTGCTCATCTACAACACTTTAGGTGATCCCGACGAAGTATCGAATTTCGAGTGTTTCAAACAATAAAGCGCATAGGAAAGTGTTTTATGTTTTGTTTTTTGCAACCAATGCCTTTCTTTCACAAAAGGTTTCAAAAACTTCATAAGGCACTTCAAAGGGTTATTGATTTTTTCAAATATAAGGTAGATTGACCGTTGCTAAAATCTGTTTTCAAATTCAAGCACACTGAGAAAGCTAACTCTGTCATGCTCTCCTGAAACCAGAAAACAAGGAATTTTTGGAGCAAGTCTGCGAAGTTTGAAGCTTTTGAGATCGTCGTGCGCGCGCGCATGCGCGCTGTCACGACACGCCCATCATCGTCAATTCGACACCTTTTCTATTACACGAACGCCTTCCTCTATTTCAACGTGCGCGGCATGTTTTAGTAGGCCCAAACGCTTCAACAAGTCTTGAAAGCTGCTCAACTCTTCAAACCAAGGCTCGGCGAACCATCTTCTAGCTGTATTCTCACGTACCTCCTTCATATTTTCGAGCTGCACAGATGGTGATTGAAAAAATGAAGCTCTCATTATAAATCAATGTGTGCTGGTAAATATTGACGAGATTTGTTAGTGGGAGTGCTAGTAGAGTACTCATATTAGTTTCAACGAGGGCCTAAAAGCCATCACCGAAGACAACGATAAACCATAACCTCTCGTCGTGCCTGGCAGTAGGAGTAAAAAAGAATGTTATAAGGTGGTGTTGTGGCACAGCAACAATACCCTTCTTGTTAGCATTGTCTACTACTAAACAAAAGTGGGGACTCTTATTCAAAATTATTGATTAGTGCTTGTGTTCCTTTTTCAATAAAACTTAATATCATAAACTTAGGAAAATACCTCTTTAAAAATCTAAAAAGCTTAAGTTTTATGATAAGATAGAATAAAATACTCCCTAAAGGAATATCGCATCGCAGTAATGGATATCTCTTTCTGAGAAAAATTCTGTAAATTGCTATATCGCTAGATGCTTTGAAACTATGCATTAGGCATGATATCCATCGCATCGCATGTCTCACACATCACTTACGCTAAAAACCTCAAAATCACCCGTATATGCGATGGCATCATATCCCAAATCACGCATGTTGCAAAAAAATATGTTAACGAGATGATTGTCACATGTCTCCACTCCGACGATTTTGTGATATTGCGATAAACGCGATATTGCGATGTTGCGATAGCGATATTGCGATGTTTGCGTATTGCGATTGCTGCGATAAACGCGATATTGTGATCTGTGATACTGGCGATACTGCCGATATTGCGAAGAAAATCGCGGATCGCCTTATCGAAGGTCCTCAGCTGGATTTGCGCGAAGAAGCTTTCTCCGCAAATCGGAGACCCAGTTATGCGACTTTAATGTTAATCGATTAATTAGGTTGTCGATCATTAATGAAATGTGGTTTCATTTGATCGAAGCGACTGCATTTCCACGTAAGATGGAGTATATTTATATGTTTTCGGCATTTAAAACTTTTCCGTCACCTTTTTTCCTATCATTATTCTCACTTCATTCGTAAGTGAGCAGAACGAAGAAAAGAGAACTATATACAAACCAAGTATTCTACGATATTATGGGAAAGAAAGACAAAGCTCCACCGAGAGACAAAGACGGCGCCTCCGTTTACATGGAACACTGGCTCTGTAACGAAAGACGTGTATTACTTACTTGGGAGGGCATGTATAATCTACTTCGAGGAAGAGAACCCTAGAGGTAATGGAGGTTACAACTACGCGAGGCTCATGGGTCTTCGTGCGTCCATTACGGTACTAGCTTGTTCATTCTTGCCGAATATGTGACAGAGGCTAAAATTCTTCCATACACGGATATGTGGTTAAAATGAGTGTGGACAACATGGATATTAAAAACGAAAGTTTAAGGCTACAGGTCAAAAATCATTGGTTCATTCACTCCCACAATTTAAGACTCATGTATCATTTGCGGAGCCACGGGCGACTTATAACAAACGATTCATGGAGAATTTTGCCAAAGAAAATGAAAACTTGGCGAGAATGCATCGCGGGAGCGAGTCGAAGAGAAGAACCATTAAAAAAGGATAAACTTGGTATGTATGGCTCTTGGTTCTCTCTCTTCTCCGTATTGTTTTAGCTGTTTGCTATGCTCTGTAGGCTTTTGGGCTTGAGACATTAATAAGTTTTCATACGAATGGCTACCATTATTGAATGCTGTGTTAATGCTACTATTGTGGATTGAATAAGATATTATACGACAACTTGCTTCTTCTTTGGATATCAGTCCAAAGAACTATTTCTCGGAAAATTTATCCCCTTTTTACTTATCTTGTATGTAATGGATTCGATACATTATGTTTCTAAGTTTCCTTTAATGGGTTGGAAATGGAAAACTCAAGATCCCCTACCCATTCATGTTTATCACAAAGAATTGTGGGATTCTAAGTTCATTGCCTATTTTACAAGATTTTCCATGGAATCATATTTTGTACGAAATGTTATATGATAAAGACGCTCCAAGGTTTTCTCCTGGTAAGTGAACATACTTCTATTGCGAAGAGATGGTTTTGAAGAATTGTTTACATATGTTAGGGTATTTGTAAGTTTTGCTTCCCATCATGTTTTACCTTTGTATGTTCACGACAAACTCATGTTACGAGAAATTTCTTATCAAAACTGCGGAGAAGGAGGTTTGACTAAAGATTTAAAGGACAAAAAGAAGGTTATCTAGCCAAAATTTCACGGCAACTGTGGGGCCACTACATTATTTGATGTTGGTAATGCATTCGAAAGTAAACAACATTACATGTTTACATTTATTCGAGTTTCAAGAAAGACCGTACGATCCCTATGATATTTTTAAAAATTTCACTACGTAGTCGAATAAAGTGTTTTCTAAATAAGATGATATTTTTGATGGCATGTTCGAAGAAAAAGCACACTTAAAAGAGGTTCTACATTCGGCTCAAATACGGTTTCCTCTGACACAATTTCAAAGAATTCAAGATATACGAGGGAAAGGAGGTTAACTAGTATCCTTTGGATAAATTCGCCTAGAAACCATCGAGACCAACTCTGATATTAGTCTGAGTGGAAGTTTGGGTATGGAAAGCGGGTCTAAGTCTAAGTCACAGGAAAGAAACCTCTCAACACTCTAGAGGTCTGAAAATGACCATGATAAAAGTGAAGGGTCGGTAAAGGATATTACTTGATCAGGCTTTCTGACAATAGGTTTCAACCTCTCCACGATTAAATCTCCCCCTCTCATTGTACAACAACAATCGATCGAACCGAGTTAGATAAGGAATGAGAGACATTCAATGATTTGATTAATTTAAGGACGGAACACACGGACACCGTGAGTAATGTACATACAAAAATATAGTCACAAGAATAACTACCAATGTCACAAATAGAACATATTCCATTACCCCATCCTACGAACTTATGCTCAAAAATAGAGGAAATTCCTCTCTTCGTGTATTCTATAGTCCACAACACAAGGCGGTGGTAAGAAGACAAAGGAAGAAAAGGGGGGTCAAATGTGCTCTCTCATGATGCGGAACAATTAGATGTCCTAGCGAAGATCCTACTGCGGTCAATTTGAAAATCTCACCAAATTATCTCATATCACGGGGAGCATATGCCTCTGCGACCATTCATAAAGCATCGAGTACGACAATTACTAAATGAGAAAGAAGATAAATACGGAGTTTTGCAACAACAAGCTGCAACAAGCCAACGCTAACGATGAAGCACGAGAAACAACTTGAAAAATTACGAGCGGGACTTCCAACAAATGCATATAGGATATCGGAAACGGTTTGGCTGAAAAATAAAAACAGCTACGGAGTTGTACGGGGTGCACAGCGGGGACAGTCCAAACACAAAATTTATCAAGAGTCTATTTCCTTAAATGATCAACCAACTGCTGACAACATGAAATATTATGCCAAAGAATATCAAGTGGAACTCTTATTGTGAAGAAAGTGATAAAATCACTAATCATGTCGTAGACTTAAGACATGATTATGATTCAATTAATAAAGAGTTACGCGAATATTTATCTTAGCGAAAACGAGGAGAAGAAGCCGATTACTGATAATCAATGACAATCACAAAGTAATGCTCTTTAATAATTGGGATGCACAAATCGGGAAACGGAGGCAAGCGACGGAAGAAGCGATCACGACGTGAAAATATTATTGATTGTATAAATGAAAATTTACACAGAGCAAATCTGATCTAAAAACTACTCCGATCTCAAGAAAGCATAACAAGTTGTAGATAGGCGGAGACGGAAAAAACTCGAAAGAAGAATCGATTAAAAGGTTAACAAAGTTAAATTGGGATTCTTCTTTGAGGCGTGTTTAGTAAAACCACACAACTAGTGCATGAATCTCAAGTGTATCATCGTTTTTGCCGAAGATGGCGCAAGCTCTTTCGATTCAGTTGCAGACCGATTAAAGTACGAAGTCGACGACTGACTCTTCTCAAACCGATCTTTGGTGCTTGCAATTTCGGAAAACAGATTCCTGGTAGTTAGTTATTAAGTTTTAATTTTAGATTTAGTATTAGTTTTGCTTATTTTTGCCTAAAAAGAGGACGGTCATTTCGCCGTATCCTACATTTTAATAAATTATTTTTAGATTTAGTTAGTAGTATTTAAACCCTTCTCATGCATTTAGAGAAGGGTCCTGAAATTTGTCCAAAAACTTGTCCTCCAAGGAACACTGCAATTTTTCACCCTTGAGAGGTTTTGCTGAATGAATGGAACATGATTTATTGATATACGCGTTTAATATCTCTCTTGATGTTGTACTTTTGTACTCTTAGTGGATGTTGGATTAAGAAGAAGATAAGTCATTATTGCTTGAAGCTCATGAGTAAAACTGGTTATAAATGGTACTTTTTTATCTCTTAACTATTTAACAACTTTTTGTGTTAAAGTGATATTTATGTTTAGTTGTTTATATATTAATGCTTGAATGCTTGAGTTATCATTTGACACTTTTGTACGGTGATAAACATTTACTTAATATATGAGTAACTTATTATGCGATATGTTCTTCTGACTGTTACCGTTTAAATTTTTATACGAATTAGTTTATCTTTATTGAATTCTTTTCTTATAATGATTGAATGATCTTTAAATTGTTATTTGAAATCATTTTAGATGCATAATGGAAAGATTACATCCGGGTTAGTTTAGAATTAGATATTTACGTTTGATTAAAATACAATTGCATGTTATAGATTAGAATTAGAATAAAATCATTTCACTTGGGAACTTTTAGAAAAGAAATATCAATTCTCAACACAAATATTTAGACGGGTCCCCGTATCCCAGGTCGGACCCACTACCAAACGGAGAAAGGAGCTGCCAACCAAGGTCGGACGGGTGGGTCGCTCCCCCCTTGTTGTAGACCCGATTTTCGGGGCTTGACATATTTAGCTGTTAGAAGGAGGGCCCCCGAACTATGAATGGAAAGTAAGTCAAAATATAAATACCATTACGAGAGTAAATCGCCCTCACCATCTCCCACAGCTTCTCCATACGCAGAATCTTTAAATCTAGAGCCGGAAGTCGAAAGAACAACTGTACTTTGCCACAAACCACGGCTTTTCGAGAAGAATCTAATATTGAACCTCATGAGGCATGGATACGATTCTAAACTTTAACGATTTTCAATATCACCTCAAAGATCGATAAAGGTAGTGTGACTTCGCAATATAACCATGCTCATCCCCTTACTAGATTACGGAAGCGAAAAATTTGGTGTTCAGCCAGGCGGGTTACCTCTGCCTACAAGGAAGAAATCAAAGGAAATCTTTAAAGAGGTACGTACTTGAACTCTTTCATCATCATAATCCATCTCAACCTCTTCATCGCGAAGTCGACCATCACCCCTCCACTTCGATTATTGTCTCTCGGTCCATGGAACTTCCACATCTCCCTTCTCAAACATACGGAATCATAATATCCTCATCTTCCCAGCTAACGAGGATCATCTTACGCACTTTCCTCTGTTATTAGGTCGGTGATGGCCCATCCATGGAACTAACCGGGGGCGAATATTGTGCTGCCCTTGAGTCAAATGCGGGCCATCTGAAAAATGGTGTCTGGGGTTTAATCACACAGGCAGGCATGCTAGCGAGAAAGAACATATAAATAACTGTCTTGTCCATAAATCTCAATGGAGTTACTAATGAAGATGATGTTGTCCAACTTTTCCCTATACTCTACGAAATGCAATAGGATCATGGTATTTCTGTATTCTTAGTACGGATCGTACTAGTTAAGATATCTTCGAAGATGAATTTTTGACTAACTTTGGTGATGAAAAAAGTCTATAATGACAACGATCAATGATAAAAACCAAGTCAAAGAACCCATCAAGGATTTTAATTCACGTTTCAATAAAAAGGCTGTTAAATAAATTCCCTCTTTGCTTTATAAGCCTAAGCAGAAGAAGTGTGAAGTGAATAGTACATATCACTTTATCAAACATGGCAATCTTCATTGATAGAGCTAACAAAACAGATTTAGCTAAAAATATGAAGGAAGCAATAGCGATGAAGAAACGTGTCATTTGCTCTAGAAAAGAAAAATGCGATAGAGGAACGTCAAGTTGCCTTTTAAGGAAGACCCCGAAAAAAAACAATCGAAAGATCCATTCAATTTATAAAGTTGCGAGAAAGTTACGAAAACCATGTCTAACAAAATGGTTGAAATTAAGAAACAAATGGTAGAAACATCTTCTAAAAAGTCTGTCAAGCCTTATAGAAGAAACCCTTCAAACGATTCAAAATTTGCCAAATGCTATTACTAATGCGAATTAGAAGAAAGAAGAGGAAATTTCTGCGAAGAAACTACCGATGAAGAACAAGTTGTAGAGGTACAAGGTATGTGGGATTTCATCCTCACGGATGAAGAAGATAAAAACATCCAGTTAACACTCGGTAGAAATCAGCAGATCCTCCTCAACCTACTCCTAAGCCAAGCAAGCTCGACAGCTAAGGAAAAAGTTGCAGCAAGAAAAGGACATCCAAGCAACTCCAAACTGGCCAGTCCAAACGGATTCAAAAACTCTGTCAAAAACAACGATCGTTGCGGATGAAATGGAGTATAACATCATAGAAGACATGAAGAATACTGGGGCTAACATCACTTTTTATGAATTGAAAGTTAAAACACCGGCCAAAGGTACTTTTGAAATAATTATCTTGTACCGGAAAAACTTTTTGCCGATCTGTAATCTCAAGCTTCCAATGAGATGGGGGAGGGGCCTCGACTAATGCGATTGTGGAGGATTGATCGAAAATACTCCTTTAATTGGAGGAAGGTATAGATCTCATACTCCTCCATTTCTTCTTACTTACGAAGTTTCAATAAAAAATTGCATAATTGTTTAGTGGATTACGGAGCTTCATCTAATATTCTACCAAAATCAATATGTGCAAAGTTGAACATTCAACGTTTGCCAAAAATACATTGTGCGCATAGTTTAGTTAGATCGATTGCAAGTTGAAGTGATCGAGCGAATTAAATCACCTTTACCATAAAAATTTTGTCATCTAATCCAAAAGGTATATCGAGTTACCGCCGACATTTTAGGCTGAGATATTCCAAAATTTTGTAGCTTAATTCTTAGCGAGAGATTGATCGGAAAAAACTAGCAAGATGCTTATGTTGATTGGTCGCACATGTGGCTTCCTTACAATGCTAAACCAAATAAGATAAAGTTTGAGCGAGAAAAACATCGAGAAATACATAGTAACGGAACTAGAAGGAAAATGAACGAGTCACATACAACAATAATATCATTGGAAATTATTCGGTTGATTCTTTCTTAGGAAATTTCAATGCTCATACTTCACCTTACTTAGAACATTAAACTTTATCCCAAATGAAAATTTTTCTCAAGCAGAGATAGTTCTAGATGTATTAATTTATAGATACTCTTGTAAATAAATCTTTATTTTGGAAGTTATTTTTTGATGGTTCTAAGTCTATTGAAGGAGCGAGGGCTTCGGGATGCGTGTTGATTAGTCCGGAGGGAAACAAAATTATGCTAACTTGTAGAATTGAGTTTGATTGCACCAATAATACCACGGAATACGAAGCTTTAGTCAGAAGTTATATAAAGCAATCGGATTAGATATCAAATATCTACAAGTTTTCGGAGATTACGAAATTGTAATCGGACAGTCTGTGCAATACTATACATTATTTATTAGGTCATTTAAAGAATTATCAATATTTAGTTCAAGATGCGGCCCGAACACTTTATAGCATTTAATATTTAATCGATTCCCGGACTCCGAATGCTGGTCTGGATTGTCTAGCTAACGTAGCTTTAGGCTCATTCCTTCGGAAGACTTTAGCACGGTCGCTTTTCAATCGAATTAATCTTTGAACCCTCGATTCACAGTAGCATGCAGTTAGGATTTTCAACGATGATGCGATAATAGCTGCTCACATACGAAGGATCTTACACCAATCGAGATAATTGATGAGGACCAACATGACGGACAATTACAACGAGATAACACTAATAATGCTATGCCAAAATCGATTGTCAAGTTAGAAGACCTTTATGATTTGAAAGATTGATTCAAAAGATCTACCAATTCAAAATTTCAAATTTCAACTTTGAACTATGAATTAGTAAATCTAGGAACTCATACCAAACCACGGAATATTAACCTAGGCCTCGGTCACAGCTCTGAAGAAAAATTAGCGTATGTTGCGTCTCTTGAAACAATACAAAAGTGTCTTTGCTTGGAACTACGAGGAACTTAAAACTTATGACACTTCTATCATCCAACATACTATCCCAATGATAGAAAACGATGAAAAACTTGTCCAAAAAAAGGTAGAAAGATCCATCCCAATCTAGAAAACCGGATCAAATGCGAACTCAATAAGTTGATGACGAATTATTTTCATTAGAAGCATTCTAAATGGGTTTCAATGGTTCCGTTAGAAAGAATGGAGACAATGAAATTTGCATTGAATTTCGAAATCTTAATAAAGCTTGCCAAAAGATAATTTTCCTTTGCCTCCTATGGAGCAAATATTGCGAGCGATTGCGGATCGGAATTAATGTCTTTCTTAGATGGTTTTGGCTACAATCAAGTGTTGGTCCATCTGATCAATTGAAAACCACGTTCGAGAACCAAATGGGGCACTTATGCATATCAAAATATGCCTTTTGGTCGATCAACTTGTTGGTGCCACATTGGAAACCATCGGACATTGCCTTCAAGGGACTGATTAACAAATCGGTGGTAATTTACTTGGATGATATAAGCGTATATTCAAGCTTGAAGAAATCATCTTAGATATTTAGATCTTTATTGGTGTCAAGGTATGGAATTTCACTTAACTTAAAAAATCCTTTTTTGCATTAAATGAAGGAAAAATTCTTGGATTCATAGTATCAAAATGCGGAATTCATATTGATCACGATAGACTCAAGGATATTTCGAAATACCCTTACCTCTAGCAAAGCTAGCACGATGTATGAGTTAATTTTGTAAAAAGAGATTTGTGCCATATTTTCCAAAAATTGTATCCTTTACAACCCGATGATTAAAAAGAATTCAAATTTCAAATGGGGCCAAAACGAATATGAGGCATTCAATACGATCAAACAAGCAATTGTTAATGCTCCATCTTTAGCAACTCCAATTTTTTAAGTCCTTTTATTTGCTTGCTTGTACATTTGCCTGCGATAAAATCATATGCGATACTCACTCGAAACGAAATCAAGACAAGACGGAAGCCCCCGATTGCTTTTTCCGGTTCAAATTTACGGGGCTGAATTGAATTATTCGGATGTAGAAACAAGCCTCTTGTTCTCAAAGCAATTAAATATTTCGGACCCTTTCTTAAAACCCATACAAAAAATCATAGTACCATTTCCCGGTAAGAAATATCTTAGTACGAGAAGATGTGGGTGAGGGAAAGAGCCAGTTGGAGTTCTTGCTTGCTTACGAGAATATGATGTGGAAATCAAACCGACAAGTATTGTAAGAGGTCAAGGCTTCGCAAAATACTAGGTAAGGAGCATCGCTTGTTACGAAAAACCATGCAACGAGAGATGCAAATGCTGTAGAGTAAGCCTAAACGATGTTGAATAATTTATATGCGATATCATATATTATCTAAAGAATGGATATGCTCCTTCAAATCTCAATTACACCAAGAAAAGAGCTCTAAGGTTGAAGGCTAAACAATATTGGCTTGTGAATGATGTTATTTTCGAATGAATTATGATTACTGTATTCTCCTTAGATTTCTTGAGAAATACGAAGGTGAAAAAGTCTTGCGGGGAACTCACGATGGGCGATGGCGGACATTATCTTTGGAGATGCTCTTTTGCACATAAAATCTCACGCAAACTGTGCGGCCCACACTGTTAAAGACTCACATAGCTACGTGAGAAATTTCAAGTTTGTCAAGCGCTAACTGTTTTGGAGAACAAAAAGAAACCATCATTTCTATTGCAACCGATCAACATTGAGCGACCTTTTGATCGATAGGGATTGAACATAATAGGTGAGATTTTCTCACTCTTCTAAACATCGATATATCCTTACAACAAGCCAGTTATTTTACTAAATGGGTAGCTTGATTCTCAAAATCAACCAATATAGCCTTATATCATTGAGTTCATAGATCGGTTCATAATCACAGGTTTGGTTTACCTTAAGCACCGTCTTTGATAATGCATCATATTTTCGGTAATGCTATAGGCGATTTTGCACTTAAAATAGGTTTCAAACTTAAATACTACGCAATTGTTATCCCGGGGAAATGAGTTCGTGGATACAAATAAAAACTTAATCGGAATCATTAAGCAAACCATTGATCAAAATCATAAAAATTGGCATGGAGTCTTTTTAATATGTGCTTTATGGGCGAGACGAATAACGCGAGAGAAGCACTCCATTGGCACTTCTCCCTTTAATTTAGTTTATGGGGAAGAAGTGGTTCTCCCAACTCATCTAGCAATTTCTTGTTTGGCCTTAGTTCAGTATATTGATGAAGTACCAACTTCTTCCTTCTGACTAAGGCAATTTTAAAATAATTAAGCTAGAAGAACAAAGTGAGCGCGAAAATAACTCATGCTTGTTTAAGGAAATAACTCCCCACTGAGGTCGTTGGGTCAAAAACCTCCACATATCGGGGCATGCTATTCAAGAAGGACTCACAAAACCACACTTATACGCTAAAAACTAGATATTATAGATTGTAGAACTCACTGTAGATCCTACGTTTGATGTAGATCTGGCAGGTCCAGACTGACAACCCTTCTTCCTCTTCAACTTTGAAATCGAAGAGACTGCAATCTAGTTGTACAACATATATCTTTCCTAAGAATTTTAGTGTAATCCATATGAAAACATCATATAAACAATAATAAATGCTTAATTAACAATATTTTCACATATGCAAGCAGATATTAACACGTGAATTCGGGAACAAGATGGTTCTTCTTCATTACGAACAGCATGTACAATAATAGAAAGGTGGAGAGATCACCTGAATCCTTCCACGATCTTCGAACAGACCGTAATCTGGATCCATCCCGCCCTCTCCTCACTAGGATTATTTCAAGACTTGTGCACACGAGATGACATATAAGCTGATGAACATCTCCAGGAAACAAGGGTTTCTTGTAAAAATCTGGGAAGTGCAGGAGGCACGGGAAATCAGACTTGAATTGGGCTCCAACAGAGTATAATATCTATAATTTTCTCTCTCCCTTAGGCCATGCATATGAGGGGCTTTTATACTCCCTCAAAGTAGTTTCAATCCATTGGAAATAGTTGGCCACGGGCTGGGGTGGTTGAATTACGGGAATAACCATCAACCCAGCCTCGAAAATAGGGATTTTTGTATATTTTTTAATGATTTTAATGGCATACGCGGAAAATTATCTCTGGACTCGCGTATACACGCGGAAAATTCTGGGCATATCGGCGTATGGGATTTTAAACACTGTTTTTTATGAACTTTTATTCAAGTCTGTGGGAATGGGTGCCCAAGGCCAAAGAGACAATCATGAATCACATGAGGGTGAAAATTGATGCTATAACAGATGCCCCCTAATATATGAGGTCAGAAGGGGTACATGATGGCCGAAATGTATTATGTGCATAGAAAGAACTTCGTGAAGACAAGAGAGGACTTCACCAGATTTCAGCCTGCTAAAAACCAATGAAAGAAAACAGAGAGTCAGCTCATGTCTGAGGCGGGCATACCCATGCTCAGTCAAAAAATATATCCATATAAAAAGTACATAATAGATCCAGAATGTATACAAGTATAGATGAACTCAAAGTACACAATGAATCATCTAAGCACGGCCTGGAAGTACAAGTCGGAATCAATGTCCAAGTATCACATATATCAAACTGATCAATAATACTGAAAATGGATTTCTAATCACAAAAGTAACTGAATCTCCAGGTACCAAATCATAAGGGGTGGAACACATGGTACAATCACGCAACTCGGGAGCCAACATATAGGATGTTTTTGTACCGACAATGCAACTATATATAAAGGTGGATGACATCACTGGCAGAAACTGAATGGACTGTCAAAAGTGAACCGAAAAATGCTGATGCAACCCGAGGTCTTCACCGATCTCGATGGCTCAATTCTACACAATGGAAATAAATGAGCTGAAGTCGACCATGTGAGAAATCGTTTGATTACTGGTCAATAATGTATACCGTTAACAAACGTGAGACAACCCACCAATAATGAAAATGAGTGTCAAGGTGCCCCAGTACAATCTAACAAGTGCAAATGAATGAGTTGAAGTCGAACACTTGGAAGAATCTACCAATCAGGAGGCAATGATGAATCCCCACTGTCGATAGCGAAGAGTCTGCCACTGATGACTGCAAACCCTAAGGTACTAACAAAATACTCTAGACCTTATTCCCAGAGCAATGAGTCGGAATCAATGGGAAAAGATATGCTGGAAGGAAGGCATTAAGGCATCCCACATCAGTCCAGTGCGAGTTTAACTCGCAGGCCAAGGTTTGGAAGGAATCGGACGAAGCAGAGTGATGGAACCAAACCGAAGTACATTTCCAACATGCACAAGATGAAGCTAGCGCACGGAAGAAACCCTCTGAACCAACCAATTTGTTGGTGACAAGCGGGTGTCCGCGGTAAGGTCAAATGGAGAGTAAGTGCGCGAATCTAGGTGTGATGACTGTCTTTGGCGTGAGCAAAAGGAAACCACTCAGTCAAAGACCCATAATGGTGATCAAATGCTGAGCACAAGGTCACCTATCCATGATGAAAATAGGGCTAGGGTGCGGCTCTAGGTTTACTCTCAGAGCAATATGTCGTAGTCGATGAGAGACAAACCTGCCAACAAGAAGTCAATGGAGACCTTCTCAAACCAGCACGAGCATAAGACCAAAACATCTGATGTGATAGAACAAGATACTGACAAGACTGGGAAGGCCGACTGAATGATGAGTCAAGAGACACCGCAGAATGGCCGACTCTGGTTAAACTTCCTTGAAAAAAAGCACGACTCGTGATGACCATGGCAGTAAAAAATGACACTGTATAAGTCTGTTATGCAGGAGGCAAAAACAAACTCTCCATATGATTGGAAGAGATAACCAACCGGGGGAGGACTGACCAGTGAAACAAGGAAAAAGTTGAACCTAGGTCAAAACTAAAACCATCCCAAATGAAGGAAATATATAACTGTATGTGCTTTGTTCAAGGGCGACAAATTGATACTGTACTGCCATCAAATTATGAAGTAACATCCCGTTCCCGCTCTTTTTGTTATATTTGATTTTTTTGTCTTTTTCATATAATAAGCCTGAAAAAGAATAAAAGAATGCTATAGTAGAATGGATAGAACGAGTATCAAGAAACAGATGCACTAGTTCCTGGGATAGGAACGATCCTATGCTCAATGCAAGGTGGCGGAAACTGGTAAGCGATACTCAAAGGAATGTTCCATCCATGGGAAAAAGGGTGTCAAGTCGTGATAGCTAAGTGCATGCACTGGTTAACTTGTATAGACAGTCAAGGTCAAAAGATGGCTTAAACATCGAGTCCAAATGAAGCCGGCTAAAAGCCAGGATAAACAAGTAGCCAATATGCAATGCAGTAATACAACTCAACAACACCAGGGAGCCTCTAGGGTAATAGCCAGAAAAAATGATAGTGAAGAAGAAGAAGAATGAAGCTTCAACACATAAGTCATGGCGAGACTAAAGAGGACTCCCGAGCCTACATAAAACGCAGCATGGGCAACAAGTGATAGCGAGGAACTAACTAGGAAGCCCATGTAAAGGAAGGCTCTACCACCAAGTCATGATTAAATAATCGGTGAGTGAAATGGGTGAAATACTCATGACCTGATGGGATCGACCCTATGGCAAGTGATCAGAATGGAGGCTAGTATGAAAAATGCAACGAAAAGTGGATTTCCTAACCTATATGCCAGTGAAGATCATATACCTGCCATGACAGGTCAGCAGTCATGGATCAAAAACCGGAAAAATCTCAACTTCATCAAAATGTACCTGAAAATATACCAATCTGGGCACTTACAAGCATCCGGGTTATGCAGCTTAAGATGGATTGAAAAAATAAGCATAACAATTTTTTGCAAAAATTTTCAATTTCTGGGCATAAATACACATGTTACCTCATATTTGGTTCATTGTTACTTGCTGATTTGGGAAAAAGAGCTCTGGAGAAAAAACCTTCTTTCGTCAAAACAGGAGCAATCAGTGGTCAAACTTCGCCGAATCAGTTAGGTAAGCTCTTAATCCATCATTATTATCAATTTTGTCCATTAATAGAGTTAAAATTTGGAAATTTCACCGTTAAAAACATTTGTTTTAATTTAGGGCTCTGCGCATACGCGGGTTCGTATGGACCAAGCCGCGTATGATACGCGACTGTCTACAGGGTAAGTCGTGTATGCGCAACCCGCGATGTAAAAAAACGCATCTAATGAACAAATAAATGAATTTTTTCAGGATGACCATCACTTGGAGGGAACGTGAGCATAGTGCAATTGATAATGAAGTAATGCAAGATCAACAATCGCTCAATATCCTCCGAAATTGCGGATTGCTCAAATTTTTCAAAATGCCAAATATGAAGAGTAATGTCCGGTTGCTCGAAATGCTGGTAAATCATTGGGAACCGGAGGAAGATTGCTTCGTGATAGATCAAATGCCTATACACATAGAAGTAGAAGACATCTACTTCATTACTGGACTCTCACGGAGGGGAGACCCAGTAGATTTGCACAGCAAGCCTTTGGGAGGGCTTACTGTGGATGACTATGTCCACGTCTACTGTGTAGAGGGGTCCAAAAAAGTAGGGACTCAGATTGCTATAAAAGATTTCAGAGATCTACACATGAAGATTCTCCTGTTTACCATCGGCAGGGTAGAAGAATCTGCTTCCTTGCATCAGGAATCTAGGACCTAGATGAGCATAGTTGTGGAATGCCTAGCTCACCTATATGATTGGTGCACAACTCTATTAATGAATATGAAGCAACAACTGACCTCCATCCAGAAAGCAAAAACAAAACATTTCGGGTATGGAACCATTTTGATGACATTCTTCTTTGAGAAGATTCCTGGGCTTCAACCCAAAGTGATCTCTTCCATCAACAGCCCAAAAGACCCAAGAATTGCCCGATGGGCAGATTTGATGAAGAGACTGGGGGGAAGTGAAGTTCCCCGAACCACCTGGGACGACGAGTTCTTCCAATTGTGGGGAGAACAATTCATTGCCGTGGAGGACTACCCCTATGCTGGGATGGATTTCCGCAGTGATCCAGACCTCGTCCTTCCACCTGGTGCGGCATGGGGCACAATCAGTAAGATTGCAATTTTCAAATTATGTGATTTTTATGATTTTTTCAATATATATGAAAAAATGTGAAAACAAAACATGTTTTTGATTGGATTCAAAATGACTTACAATATTATGATGACCATGATACAGATATTGGACTAGCCCGTCCTGAGGGCTACCCACGGCATAAGCGTTGCAGTGGCGAGGTGGATACTGAAGACCCAGGCAGGACCCTCCATGCTGTACAGAGGAACTTGGAGGGTTTAACTCGCCAAGGGCCTATGGCTACAATGGAAGATATACTTGAGGCCATCCAGAGACAGGTAGTGGGAGTACCACGTGACTGGGTACGATTATTCCGCTGTGTCGCCACTGCAATCGTGTTCTATAGAAACACGAATTTTGGGCAGGGACCACAGGAGTAGATAGATATGATTACCGAATGAATGTATATTTTTGATATTGAACATGATCGGGCATAAGCCCTAATTTTGTATGACTTATGGACCCAAATTTTGTATAGTTTTTTGAACACTCTGATGATATATATACAGCGATTTATGAAGTGATGTGACAAATGTATAAAAATGCATGATGTTTTTGATGCTTAAATTTTATTGTATGGAATGATTAATACGCCAATCAATTGCTTGATTAGCTAATGAGTCTGCCATCCAATTGTCTGCTCGAGGAATATGAATGAATGTTAAAAATTGAAATGATCTTTGTAACAAAAGTACCCTAAAAAACAACCGGAGTAAAAATGGATCTCGAACCCGATAAGTATTGTTCAACTGCAACACCACCAGCTGGGGTCCAAGAAAACTACCAACGAATCAACACCCAAAGATATTGCCTCCGAGAGTAGATAAATAACTGCAGTGTACTCTGCTATATTCTTGGAAGTAGGACTAATGTAGACTCCTCTTGATACTAACAATTGACCGGATGGATGATGAAGCACCCAAGCCGCGGAAGCCAAGTTCTGGGTGTGTCTACTAGCACCATTGGCGAAACCATAATGACTCATGACATTCGACACAACCTGCCAAAGCAGACCAAAAACATCACCATCACATCAAAGACCTAAAAACCATAAATGTACAAAATAAAAACTACTATATACAAAAGAAAAGTGCCAGGCCAAAGCCTAGGCATAATACCTTTTCAAATAGATCCCATTTCTGGGCTCTGCCAACTCATTTCCTTCAAAATCAACCAAGGCATATGCTCCTTTTTTAAGGAATTTTTTAACGATGAAGGGGCCATACCACATAGACTTAAAATTTCCTATGCCCAAGGCATCCTTCTCTTGGGCATAGACCAAAAAGAGGTCGCCTTCCGAGAAAACCCTAGGTTTGACCGCCTTATCGTATTGAAATTTGACTCGTTTCTTATGTGCATCATTCATCGTGGCGGCATCACGACGCTGCTCGTCAAGATGTTCCAAATGTAGGAGACGTTCTTCAAGACTAGAAGTGTCAGGAAGAAGCTCAACAACTAACTTAAGAGAAGGAATCTCACATTCAATGGGAAATATGGATTCCAGCCCGTAAACTAATTGAAATGGAGTAAAGCCAGTTGCAGTTTTCACTGACGTCCTGTATGCCCAAAGTGCAGGATACAACATGATATGCCAGTTTGATCGAGCTTTATTAATTATCCTTTGAAGAATGGTCTTCAAGGATTTATTCATGGCTTCCACTTGCCCATTGGCCTGAGGATAATACGGAGATGAATGCTCCTACCGGAAACCTAATTTTAAAGCCAACTCAGCCATCATGCTATTCTGAAAATGACTGCCATGATTAGTGACAATCTCTCTAGAAATACCAAAATGAGCAATAACCTAGTTGAAAAGAAAAATCGATGTTGTCTCACCATCATTCCCAAAAGTAGGCATAGCCTCAACCCACTTCGTAAATTAGTCTACTTCTACAATAATGCACTTGTGACCTTTAGCCAAGGGCGGGTTACAAGTAGTATAATCAATACCCCACTTTGTAAAGGGACCGACAGTAATGAATAGAAAAAGCGAAGCTGGATGAGCGCGCTTTTTTCGAGTATAGACTTGACATGGATGACACTTTTTGACCGACTCCATACAATCTTTGAAAATTGAAGGCCAAAAGTATCCAGTGCACAAGATTTTTTGGGCTGTAGCAAGCCCAGATAAATGACCACCACAAGCTCCACTGTGGCAATTATTCAACACAGCCTCGGCTTCTTCAAGAGTTAAGCAACGTCTCACGATTGAATCAACCCCTCGACGGTATAAATCATCACCAATAATCAAGTAATTTTTAGCCAAGTGATGCAACTTACAATGCTCATCTTTCGAAAAAGTAGAGGGAAACTTCGCAGTCTGAAGACACACAATGATATCTCCATACCAAGGATCCTGTGGAGAGATGAGAAAAAAATGTTCATCTGGGAAGGATTCATCATAGACTATCTCTTCTCCACAAGGCAACTCAGAGATTAATTCTGCAAAAACTAAAGATTTCTTGGACTTGGCAGACATAAACTCAAGATCAAATTCCTGCAAAATCACAATCCATCTATTGTATTTGCCCCCAATCACTCGCCTACTCAGAACAAACTGAAATGGATTGGCTGTTGCCAAAACATAAGTTTTTCGTAGAAGAATATAATGTCGGAGTCGTTGTACAACATGAACAGATGCTAAAGCTAGCTTCTCTGTCAGAGTATACCGGAGTTCAGGTCCTACCAAGCCTCGACTAAGATAGTATATAACATGCTCTGCCAGAGCATCGTCCTCCTGAACCAGAACCATACCAATGGTAGATTCTGCTGTTGCGAGATATAAAAGGAAATCCCTGCTATAATCAGGTGGAATCAATATAGGAGCAGAGGTCAATGATTTTTTCAAAGCATCGAATGAGCGCTGAGCGAAGTCATCCCAAAAGAATGGAACTCCCTTCTTCAACAATCTCATAAATCCTTTGGTAACTTCAGCATAATTTACGATAAATCTTCGAAGAAAATTAGCTTTTCCTTGTAGACTTTGAAGTTGACGAATAGACGACGGGGGAGGCAACCGAAGTATTGCCTCAACCTTGAAGGGATCTACCCTAATCCCTTCCGAAGACACAATGAATCCCAATAACCGACCGGATGTAACCGCGAAAACACACTTGTTCGGATTCAACCTAATCTTGTAGAAACGACATCATTCAAATACTTGACGGAGGTGAGCGGGATGATCAATTCTCTTTCGAGAACAAGCAGCTAAATCATCCAAATACGCCTCAATAATATGTTTGATGTCGTGGAAGGCATATGACATGGCCCACTGAAAAGTAGCCCCCACATTTTTAAGACCAAAAGGCATCTTCTTGTAAGCAAAAGTACCCCAGGGACAAATCAAGGCAGTCTTATGCTGATCTTCAGGACGGATAGTAATCTGATTATATCCGGAGAAACCGTCCATGAAGGAGAAAATCTCATTACCGGCACACTCATCGATAATCTGATCTATAAATGGTGTGGGGTAATTATCTTTCGGACATGCTTTATTAAGGTCTCTGAAATCAATGCAAACTCGAATTGTTCCTTGTTTTTTATCCACGAGAACAGGATTCGAAACCCACTCTGTCAAAGGAACAGGGAAAATAAATCCCGCCTTGAGCAGCTTCTCCACCTTGGCTTTGATAGCTGCAACCTTCCTAGGATTGACCAGACGAAGTTTTTGCCTCACAGGCTTAGCATTTTCGTAAGTCTTGATCTCATGTTGGACAATAGATGGATCTATACCAGGCATTTCCTCATAAGACCAAGCGAACACATCCCTAAACTCTTTAAAGAGATCGGTGTAAATCTGAATCTCTTCAGGGGAACATTCAGCTCCTATGAAGACATTCTCTATAACATTGGGATCCCTGGAAATGTTCACCGAGATAGTTGGAGAAATCACAGCCATGTTCCCTTCAGCATATACCTGTGTTGGTGCTAAAGGGTTCAGGACTGGGTGAACAGGACCAGGAGACAAAGGACTTGGAAAACTTGATTCAACTTCGCTCAAATCAGGTAAAAAGTAAGACCGATGATGCGAATCATCCCACGGTCTATCTATACCAGTCATAGCTTCCAGGATGGCCTCTTCAGATGGAAGAGTGCTATCAAGGCAATCCTGGGCGGAAGAAGAACTAAGTGTCCAAGCCGGAGCCACATCGCCATCCCACTCCTTTGGAGAAAGAGAAGCTGGAATGGTCTCTACAGAGTCAACAATAGATTGATAAGCAATATCAGCTACAGACATGAGAAATGCCATTCCACCCACTTGACCTTCCGCTAATGTGGAGGTAGGGGAAGGCAAGGTCCAAGGATCCGAAAAATAATGAGTTCTGAAGAACTCTCTTCGAATAGGAGCCCTAGAGGATGAAATTGCATTTATATGAATGGTAGGAGGTGGAATATCAAAAGTACCCATCAAAGAAGAATACATTCCAACCCCTAAATTCTCAACAGGTGGCTTGGCATTATCCAACTTTGGAATAGTTGAGTCAGTAGATGCATTCGGGTCTACAGGAGAACAATCCAGTTGATCCACTGTAACAATCCTCCCTTCGTGAGGGAAACAAATAATCTGAAATAATGAGGATGCAATAGCATCCATCTCATAAATCCAGTTTCGCCCCAACAGAAGGTTGTAGTCCAAGCTTGCATCAACTATCTCAACCTCTATATTTACAGTTTTTCCCCCAACACAGATGGGCAAAGCTGGGACAATACCATGCGGTCTGTGAGAATGACCATCAAACGTAGTCAGAAGAGTAGCAGATGGAACAGCTGCGGGAGATCCAATTCCCTTCCAGCATGCGAGAGACATCACACATGTGGAAGCGCCCTCATCAACGACCGTTCGAAAGATATTGAATTTCCGAAACGACGATTTGATATGAAAATCCATATGATGGGGGAGTCTCTTTTTAAAATTAGACATATCGAATGTAATCACAAGAGATTTCTTTGGATCGACAGCCCCAATAGCAGTGAGCAGAGCACTGCGCTGAGCTGGACAAGACTGGAGCACCTCAAGAGCCGACATGGCACAAGGACTCTGTGCCAGATCTTCCACAATAGAGTAGTTCTGGGCAGCCCTGGCATTTGGATTAATCGTCGTACGCTTGGTAGATGCTTTTGGCATCTGAGGTATAGGCTCAACAGTAGGCCTCGTAATATGAAGCGGCTCAGTACCATCGGGAGCACTCTTGGCTTTCAAAGACTCATCTTCGCCATAATCACGAGATCTTGTGGCGATATCCGCATGAGCACTCATCATGTATATGTTTGAAGGATTGTCTCCTTCCTGGGTGCCCCCAGAGGAAGCCCCAGTATTTTGATTTGCGCCAACAACTAGCTGTTGCCCTTGGGGAAAAGGGTTTGTCAACACAGCCTGGGAACTAGAAGAACCCTGCTGAGCTAACAAGCGCTGCGCATCCTAAATTTTAGGGCAAAGGTGAGTAAGATGGTCTCCAGCACATAACTTGCATGGAAACTTCACTTTATTTTTATCCTTTGGACCCTCACCAACATGCTCGTTGGATTTATTTGCATTACCCTTCCCATTCTTTCCCTTTTTCTTATTATTGTTCCATCCCTTCTTCTTCCCTTTGGATTGTTGATTTTATTTAGGGTTAGAAGTCTGAACGACATTTACCGACAAAGATTGAGAAGGCGATGACTCAGCAGGCACAGCCTGACCAGAAGAAGCAGATTGTATAGACAACTGCTGCAATTGACTAAGCAGGTTAGCTGCACCACTATTGATTGACCCAATAAGTCCATCACCATGAGGACCGGGTTTAGTCTTGGATATGTCTAATTTGGAGCGAGGAGCATTAGGAAAATATTTATGAAGGACACCAGACTGAGAATATATCAATTCAAGCTGTTGGGCCCTAAAAATAGCCTGCTCCTCGGAAAATACCCCTAAGAGGGATACATCCTTAGAAATATCTGCCTGCCGAGATTTCAAAAACCATTCCAAAAGAAATTCTCCCGGAATATAAGCTTTAATGAGCCTCTTCCTTCTCCACCATTCCTAAATATGATCAGAAATGTGGGTTGCATCGTCCTGCTTAAAATTAGCTAGGAGTTCAGTCCCGACATCATAACGGACATGCAATTGGAAATGATTTAGAAATATAGTAGCCAGATCTCCAAAAGTAGCAAAATTTCCCCCAGTTAACTCAATATACCACTTGGCAGCGTTTCCAGTCAAGGTGCGTTGAAACAACCTCAACCTAATCGAATCCTCGATTAGGGAGTTAGATGAACACCATAAATGGAAAGTGGTGATATGATCAGCCGGGTCCTCTCCATTCTTGCCTTCAAACTTTGGAATGTCTGAAGGTAGTTTGGTAGGAACCGGAGGCCACCCCGGACTATATCGGATCGGATCATTCGTCAATTTCGACAAATCTGGCAAGTTCAACGTTGCCAGAAAAGGTAAACGAGGAGGAGCCTGAGGATTCCATCCTTGGTGGGATGAATTCCCCACATTCTGAAAAGAATAACCTGGATTTGATGAGGCACCAGGTTGCCAGAAAGAACTCGTAGAAAATGTTGGGCCATAGGACCCAACATTTGGAGAAGGACCCCCTCCCAACGTAGAGTTACCATAGACCGGACCAGTTCCCCCCCCTCGAAGTAGTGAATAAAGAGGAAACCCCCTGATAGGGGTTCCAAGCGTTAGAAAGAGGGGAAAAAGCCTGATAAGCACTCGACGAAGGGAAAGAAACATTCCCTTGTTGACCAGCGAGAAACTGATTCCCTGCCCCCACTGCTGTAAATATAGGGTTCCAACCTGTAAAGGTAGTCGAAATTTGACCTCCAGACCAAGGGTTAAAACTCTGAATCTGAGAAGTAAAAGGAAAAGACCCTAAGGAAGGATTCGAACTAGGAATATGCCCACTTCCGAAGGGGAACCCTTGAAAAGACGCTGACCCACTGGCCATGGAAGATATGGGTGCAGACGCAGTTGCAGCAGCGGAAAAGGAAAACGAAGGAATCCCACTAATGGGCATTCCAAAACAAAAGGGACCAGATTGAGAAGCTTGTGCTTGGGTGAAGCCAGAGCCAAACACAACAATACTAGAAGCAATCGAAGATATAGCAATTGTGCCTCCTCCTTCTACTGAAGCAGGAGTCTGAATGCTTGCAGCACTCACAGCCGCAGCCGCGTTCCCAGTCGTGGCCATCGAAAGGTACGAATGAGATGGATAAGGACTTTCTGGTCTTTCTGACTCAGGTTTGATGTACTCAACAACAAACGGAGAATTAGAAGGAAGAGGAGATGGAAGTGACTCAGGAGGCTGAGGTACTGCCTCTACTTCTACTTCTTCTTCTGCTTCTCTTGGAAATAAGACTTTTGAGGTGAGCGGAGTGCTCCTCTCGGAACCAACACCAGAACCAACTACAACACCTTCAAGCCCTAGCAGAGGATCTCTCTCCGCTGCGTTAGATACCACTGGGTGATATTCACCTGCTATATTACTCCTACGCCTTCTTGAAGAAGGCTCAACACTTTCGGGAGATAACCCCCGAACTCTCCTCGATCGACAAGGCGCTTGATCAGCCACTTTAACAGATTAATTAGACTCAAAAAAGTATAAAGCTAAGCAAGCTAGGAGCAAAGAGCACTCACTACAAAAATCCCTAAGATGCAACCAAGCAAGCAGCCTTCAGGTATTTCCGCTCCGGGTGATTAGGACCGGACACCAAAATATGAGAAAGCGAAAAATAGGACCTCCCAAAAGAAGTCTGGGATAATTACAGCCCAGGCCTACTAGCGAAGGTAACAAAAACAATTACGTTGACCTCCTAACAACAGCCTTTGCCGGTGCAAGTACCCAAGCTTCACCGGGGCACCCTCCAGAATTACTGCTGGAAGTGATACGACGTCTGCCTCAGGTACCACGGGTATTCACCCCCGCAATCACTTGTGTGATACCTAGGAATGGCAACTAAGGGCACCAATCCGTGTCAGCAACCAGGCGTAACGGTCTTAAGGCAAGATCCAGTAAATCAGAGAGGGGGTATCTCTCTTCTCAACCTTCACTTCCCCTTGCGCTTGACTCTCTGGAGGACAGCTTTCCCAGTCCACCTAACGGTGTTGGATTTCGCTCATTTAATAAACTTCTATGTTTTAGTTTGAGCGGCCTTGGAGAGTTAACTCTCCACTCACCTAATCCAAGGCCCTACAACCTAGCTAGTTGATGTATGACACTTAATAAAAAACTTGCTAGTTGTTTTTAAATTATTGCGCTTATTTTAGTTGGCTATTATATTAAGTCAAGGGAATATGGAAATGAAACTCGTGATGTTTTATGACGCAGAAAAGAAATTAATGAAAACCAAACTACATGCAGATGCAGTAATTGCCTTTCGATGAAAAGAAATTTCTACACGGGTTCTACGAGACTATTTTTTTTTTTTTTTTTTTCAGATATCAAACCTCACACTCGCAAAATTTATGAAAAAGACTACAAATGTTCAAGTGCACCTAATGCAAATTACTAAGAGCATGCCAATTCTAAGATGCAAAATCTAACAAAGCAAAGAGAAATTTCCAAGAATCCCCCAGTTCTATCACTTTTCCGGTTGTCCACAAAGCTAGTTCCCAAATCAGAAACTCTCAGTATAAAGACACCAAAATATGCTCGAAATAAGAGAAAGAAACCAATGAAAATTCCCTTCCCAAATCAAGTCAGAAACCGAAGGTAAGAAATCTCAACAAGGCTTCAAAAGATGGAAAGAAACCAAAACAAAAATGCAAAACAAAGGCAATGGAAAAACAAAATGTTTTTGAGCTTTTGAATTTTATAAAAAGAAGATTTCAAAGAGACCAAGAAGAACTATCCAATTCCCAAGCCAAACAATCTCTGAATTTCAAGCAAAACTTCAACAAAAATGCTCTAAATCTTATAGTGCCACTTAGTAGCAAGATTTATACGAGCAAAAGGAAGGCAAGAAACTCAATAACTCAGCCCAGAAGAATAGCACAATCTTGCAGCAAACAAAACTTCAAAGACCCAAAAATGACTCTTCAAAAATTGCAACAAGACCTAGTCAAATGAAATCAAGAAAACCAACCGAAAAGCAGGCAAAAATTAAAGTGCAAAGCAAGACATAAAGTTAGGAAAGAGCCTATGAGCAGAAGCTCTCTGTCCTGATTAAGCAGAACAACCAAGAATCCCTAGAAAAAGATCTTGGTACTCGAACCAGAAATGCAAGCACCAACAAAACAAGATTTTCCAAATAAGCAAGTCTTCAACCAATCAAGAGAGAAAAATACCAATAACCACTTTCAACACAATCCAGAGACTAAAAGGACACTGTAGGAACAGGTCTCCATAGGCAGACAAGACCAAAAAGTCAAAAAATCAAAAATTTGAAAATTTGCCCAGGCATACGCTACTTAGCAGTTTTGCAACATGCGTGCATACGCGACTATGGCAAAGGGAAAATGCGTATACATGACTTCCTTTCACCAAACCTGCGTGTATACGCGTCTGTGTAGAGGAAAAATAGTGTATGGAAAGGTAAATAATGAAAAATAAAAATGATCAAGCCTGGCTAAAAAACCAGGGCTTTAGTCTGACTAAGAAAAAACTAACTGGACTGGAAATAATGATTAAAACTGTCGAAAACCTTTAAAACAGCTGAAACCACCCAATAGGGGAATCACAAGAATGCGATCCCCAGTGGATTTGCCAGTTCTATTTCGGGAAATAACTCCCTAGAGGTCGTTGGGTCAAAAACCTCCATAGATCAGGGCATGATATTCAAGAAGGACTCACACAACCACACTTATACGCTAAAAACTAGATATTATAGATTGTAGAACTCACCCGTAGATCCTACGTTTGATGTAGATCCCGCGGGGTCCAAACCCCCAGCAACCCTTCTTCCTCTTCAACCTGGAAATCAAGAAGAGACATGCACGAAAATCTAGTTGTACAGCATATATCTTTCCTAAATGTCAGTGTAATCCATGTGAAACATCATATAAACAATAATAAATGCTTAATTAACAATCTTTTCACATATGCAAGTAGATATTAACACATGAATTCGGGAACAAGATGGTTCTTCTTCATTACGAAAAACATGTACAATAATACAAAGGTGGAGAGATCACCTGAATCCTTCCACGATCTTCGAACAGACCGTCATCCGGATCCGTCCCGCCCTTGCCTCACTAGGATTCTTTCAAGACTTGTGCACATGAGATGACATATAATTTGATGAACATCTCCAGGAAACAAGGGTTTCCTGTAAAAATATGGGAAGTGCAGGAGGCACGAGAAATCAGACTTGAATTGGGCTCCAACAGAGTATAATGTCTATAATTTTCTCTCTCTCTCTTAGGCCATGCATATGAGGGGCTTTTATACTCCCTCAAAGTAGTTTCAATCTGTTAGAAACAGTTGGCCACGGGCTGGGGTGGTTGAATTACGGGAATAACCATCAACCCAGCCTCGAAAATAGGGATTTTTATATATATTTTTAATGATTTTAATGGCATACGCGGAAAAGTATCTCTGGACTCGCGTATACATGCGGAAAAGTCTGGGCATATCCGCGTATGGGATTTTAAACACTGTTTTTTATGAACTTTTATTCAAGTCTGTGGGAATGGGTGCCCAAGGTCAAAGAGACAATCATGAATCACATGAGGGTGAAAAATGATGCTATAACAATGCTCATCACCAAGCATTAGTTAAAGCTTCTTTTGATTCAAACATGATATCCAGAAAGGACTTTCAGGTCAGAGATCTAGTTTTAAAATGGGACAAGGCTCATGAGGAAAAAGGAAAACATACAAAATTTCAACGAATGTGGCTTGGCCCTTTCCAAATCGCAGAGATCATAGGTCCATCTACTTTTATGTTACAGGATTTAACAGGAAAAAGAGAGTCTTTACCTGTTAATGGACAGATCCTCAAAAAATATTTTCCATAGGATATCATTCTTCTATTTTGTATATTAGTTTTCTTTATTTTCATAATAAAACCGGTTGTAAATGGTTACATTTGGAAATTCACGAAAAAGACACAAATTAACTTTTTGATTTTTGTTTTTTCACTTGTATAAATAGAATTCTTCTAGAAATTGATCATTATTTGTTAAGTCCCTATATTAATAGTGTAGTCCCTTTATTAAGTGTTAGTGTAGCCGCCTCTTAACTAAATCAAGGTGTTCCCTTGTAACCCCCATATTGTTATTGTGCTCTTTACATTATTATTGTTAGGTCGGCTAGATTACATCAGGCCTCACTAGGATTATAATGTGTTCTACAATTCCTATATATAGAAGGAGGCTTTGGTCATTTGTATCATTCAAGAATTTTTCATTTATGTAATGTATCGGGAGGTTGCCCCCTCGAAGTGGCTCATTTCCTGGCGTTGATATCTTTTCTTCTTTTTTTTGGAGCTGGTTACACAACATTTGGTATCAGAGCTTTGGATTCTAGGGTTTCGCTGCTCCAAACAGGTCATCGTGGCATTTGTGCTATAACGTTTTTTCTACGAAGTTTCAGAAGCTGAAATTTTAAGGGTGCGAAGAAAAAATCTTGAGGAAGCTTGTATAAATATTTCAGAGTTTGGTTCGCAATATTTTCTGAGATATGATCTGTGGAAGTCAGGTATGTTTTCAGGCTCCTAAACAGGTCATCGTGGAATTTGCACTATAAATTTTTTTATACGAAGGTTCAGAATCTGAAATTCATATGGTGTGAATCTGAAATCCTGAGGAAATTCGTCAAAAACTTTCAGAGCTTGGTTCGCAATATTTTTGGAGATATGATCTGTGGAAGGTAGTGCTTTTTCAGGCTCCTGAATTTCATCTCAAAGAGGTGATCGTGGGAAAAGTTCAATAACTCTCTCTCGGGGCAGTGGATTGAAGTGCCGTAAAAAGTGGTCGCAAGTACACAACATTTCGCTTTTTATTATCTAAATTTCAGAGAGGGCGAAGGACAAAAATGTTGATACGGGCAAGTCGCATAAGTTCGCTATACTGAACTAGTCCATAATTAGGTCATTGTGGGAGATTGGACATAACTTTGTCTTGGAGAATCCAAATCAAGTCGGACCTATAGCATTCAAAAGATAATTCAGAGGGCTACCTCACTGCTGAATTTCAGATATTGAAGAGCCGCAATCATAGAGATAATACAATTTCAATATTGAGCTCGTTAAAATCAAGTAAAAAGTGTGTATTTTTTTTTAAAATTGCATAACGTTTGTTTGAAAAAGCAGTTTGAAGTGATTCCAAGGGAATATTGAAGAATATTTATCAGCATTGGGTTATATAATGCCTCCAAAAAATAATTCCATACCCATTAAGCCCTCAGAAATCTATACAATGATGCATGAAGAGGAAGAATTGCAGTATGAGATATCAAAATTACGGTACCAAGTGCAAAAAATTTCGATCTTACGAAGAGCAACTGAAGATGACATAGATGGTTTAAAATCAGAAATGAAGGCTAATTTGGATGGTTTGAAGGATCAAATAAAATCTAATATGGATGGTAAAGTAGTGGAAGATGACATCGAGCATCAACAACAAGTTCTCCAACTCTCAAAGGATATCCTAACTTTGGTGCAGAATCAAATAAAACAACAGAAAGATCAACATCACATTGAAAGAAGTTCTGAAGAAATAATAGAAACAAGAACTCAACAAGTACGATCAATTTCAGAGTATCTTAGCAAGTGGAAGAAATCTCCTGTAGAATATTCCACATGGGATGATGAGAATTTTATACAGAAGCATCAAGAAATAATCAAGCGTTGAGGACAACACTTGTTTGAAGGAGAGGGGCATGTTAAGTCCCTATATTAATAGTGTAGTCCCTTATTATGTTAGTTTAGCCCCACTTATTGTTATTGTTGTACCCCTGTAACCCCCATATTGTTATTATTGTTCCCTTACATTATTATTGTTAGGTCGGCTAGGATTACATTGTGGCCCACTAGGATTACATTATGGCCCCATGGACTCCTATATATAGAAAGGAGGTTTTGTAAATTGTATCATCCAAGAATTGTTCATTTATAATGTATTGGAGGTTTCCCCCTCGAAGTGGCTCATTTATAAGGCATTGATATCTCTTTTCTTCTCTTTTTGGAGCTAGTTACACAACATTATTATTATTGAAAGATACAGTTAAAGGCTTTTAGGCCTAAAAATGATACTAGTTTCAACCTTGTAAATTTTGATAAAAAAGCAACCTTTAGTGGGAAATTGTTTTATATTAGTCTAATGAAAGGTATCAATAAAAAAATGAATATTCTCTATAGAAAATTTCTTTCCAAAAACTCTACCATTGTCGTCCAGAGACTATCTTAAGGAAACAATGACTTCCTCCCCACCTAGGAAATTATAACGTTCAAAGAATAATCCAATGATACACTTTAACTTAAAGAGTAAGAGGTCTCATCACGAGCCGACTTATCATGATCATAGATATTATAGCTTGCTGAATTTGCCAATACTGCATACCACAACAGGGCAATGACTCAAGATTGTTGCAATCAAAAGACAAGGGGTCTCATCACGAGCCAGCTTGTTCAGCAAAGTTATAAATCAAGTGAATGGCACTGTCATAAATTGGCTACCAAACCAAGACATTGTTCTTTAAGGATAAAAAATAAAATGAAAGCAATAAGTGTGGATATGGATTTCTCTTTGAAAATTATATATTTCTCTAAGTAAGATACAAGATTATTGTTGGGTAACAGGTAACCCTGTCGAGGCTATAGACGCCTGCTGGCAGCAGAGGCTCTACCTACGATAAATGAGCATATTTAAAACTGATTTACAGAGAAGTATTTTTTTTTATCTCTATAAACCAAGTAGTGACTGATATAGATACAAGGACTAGCTTGAGGAAGTAAATAGTCAAAGTTGAATATAGAAGAAACGAAATATCATTGATAGATAAAAGCATAATGTACTTTGTCTTTTTATTATAAAGTTTGATTTTCTGGAAAATTTTCTATTTTGAAAGTTTAGAAAATTCAAAAGCAAAGCAGAGATAACTGGTTCTTCCGAGTGAATCGCCAATTGTTGTGGCCAGCAACAACCCCCCTTCTTATTTAGTATTAGTGATAATACTAAATAAGAGGGGACCCTTAGTCAAAAAATCTAAAAATCAATTAGTACTTGTATTCTTTGTTCAATAAAACTTAATATCATAAACTTAGGAAAATACCTCTTGAAAAAATCTAAAAAGCTTAAGTTTTATGATAAGATAGAATAAAATCATTCCTTAAAGGAATATCGCATCGCAAAAAAGTAATGGATATCTCTTTACAAGAAGAATTTTAAAATTGCGATATCGCGATGCGAAACTATGCATGAAAAATATTCATCGCATCGCATGTCTCAAATATCACTTACGCTAAAAACCTCAAAATCACCGATATGTGATGGCACATATCACAAATCGCATGTCGCAAAAAAATATGTTAATGGATGATTGCCACATGTTCTGCTCCAATGATTTTGCGATATTGCGATGTTGCGATAAAGAGATATTGCGATGTTGCAGTATTGCGATGTTGCGATAAAGCGATATTGCGATCTGCGATACTTCGATCTGCGATATTGCGAAGAAAATTGCAGATTGCCTTATCACAGGTCCTTAAGGCTCGTTATACGAAGAATCTTTCTCCATAAATCGAGACCCCGTTATGCGCTTTAATGTTAATCAATGAATTGGTTGTGAATCATTAATGAAATTTGATTTTGTTGTGATCGAAGAGCCGTTTCACGTAAGATGGTATATTTTATATGTTTTTGGCATTTAAAACTTTCCCGTCACCTTTTTCCTATCATTATTCTCACTACATTCGTAAACTGCAGGAACGAAGAATAGAGAACTATACAAACCAATATTCCTGATATTATGGGAAAGAAAGACAAAGCTCCAATTTCTGAAGACAAAGAAATGACGCCCTTGTATACAGACACCGCCTGTAACAAAGACGCTGGTATTACTACTTGGGAGGGCATGTATAATCTACTTGAGGAAGAGAACCCCAGAGTAATGGAGGTTACAGCTACTGCAGGCTCACATGGGTCTTCTGATGCGTCCATTACAGAGCTAGCTTGTTCATTCTTGCACCGAATAGCAGCGAGGCCTAAAATTATTCCATACATGGATATGGTTAAATGGGTACTAGACAAGATGGATATTACAAACAGACAGTTTAAGACTCTGGGTCAAGAACTCATTGGTTCATTCACTCCACAAGATTTGAGACTCATGTATCATTTTCTGGAGCCACAGGCGACTTATAACAAACAGTTCATGGAGAAGTTTGCCAAAGAAAATGAAAACCTGGCAGAATGCACCAAGGACTGGTCAAGGAGAGACGAACCACTAAAAAAGGATAAACATGGTATGTATGGTACTGGTTCTCTCACTTCTCCGTATTGTTTTGCTGCTGCTATGCTCTGTAGGCCTTTTGGAAAGCCAGAAATTAACAAGTTTTCATCTGAATGGCTACCATTATTGAATGCTGCTGTTAATGCTACAATTGTGGATTGGGCTAAGATATTATCTGACAACTTAGCCACAGCTATTTTGAATTATCGGTCCAAAAGAACTGTTTCTCAGAGAATTTATCCCCCTTTTTACTTATCTGCTTGTGTAATGGATTCAATATGTTATGTTTCTAAGTTTCCTTTAATGGGTTGGAAATGGACAACTCAAGATCCCCTACCCATTCATGTTTATCACAAAGAATTGTGGGATTCAAAGTTCATTCCCTATTTTTACAAGATTTTCCATGGAATCATGTTGCCCCTGTACAGAATGTTATATGATAAAGACGCTCCAAGGTTTTCTCCTGAAGCAGAGGTAGACATACTTCCTGTTGCGAGATGTTTTGGAGAAGAATTGTTTACATATGTTAGGGTATTTGGAAGTTTTGCCTCCCCTCATGTTTTACCTTTGTATGTTCCTGAAAAACTCATGGCACGAGAAATTGCTTATCACACCTGCAGAGAAGGAGGTTTGACTAAAGATTTAAAGGAAAAAAAGAAGGCTATCTGGCCACAATTTCCTGTGGCCTGTGGGGCCTTTTCATTATTTGATGTTGCTCATGCATTCAAAGAAGTAAACAACATTACATGTTTACATTTATTCAAGTTTCCAAGAAGACCGTTCGATCCCCTTGATATTGTTAAAAATTTCACTACAGCAGTCAAGATAAGAGTGTTTTCTAAAGAATATGATATTTTTGATGACATGTTCCAAGAAAAAAATCACACTTAAAGAGGTTCTACATTCGGCTCAAATACGGTTTCCTCCAGCAGAATTTCAAGAATTCAAGATATACAGGGAAAGGAGGTTAACTAGTATCCCTTTGGATAAATTATGCCTGGAACCCATAAGGGAACCAACTCCCAGTATTATTCTCAGTGGAAGTTCAGGTACAGACAGGTCTAAGTCTAAGTCTGGGAAAGAAACCTCTGAACACTCTAAGAGGTCTGACAATGACCATGATAAAAGTGAAGGGTCAGTAAGGGATACTGCCTAGTCAAAGGATCTTTTACAGCAATAGGTTTCAACCTCTCCACAGTTAAATCTTCCCCCTCTCATTGTAAAGCAACCATCAGTAAGAACTGAGTTATATAAGGAATGGGAGACATTAAATGATTTGATTAATATTGAAGGAAAGAACACACAGACACCTGTGAGTAATGTATAGACAACAAAAAATATAGTCACAGGAATAACTACCAATGTCTCAGAAATGGAACATATTCCCATTACCCCATCCTCTGAACTTATGCTCAAAATAGAGGAAATTCCTCCTCTTGATGTATTCTATAGTCCACAACACAAGGCAGTGGTAAGAAGACAAAGGAAGAAAAGGAAATTGGAAAATGTGCTCTCTCATGATGCAGAACAATTAGATGTCCTATGGGAAGATCCTACTACTGATCCAACTGAAAATCTCACCAAATTATCTCAGATCACAGGAGCATATGCCTCTGCAGCCATTGATAAAGCATCTGAGGTATGACAATTACTAAATGAGAAAGAAGATCAAGTACAGGTTTTGCAACAACAACTGCAACAAGCCAACGCTAACAATGAAGCACAGAAACAACTTGAAAAATTACAACAGGACTTCCAACAAATGCAGATAGGATATCAGAACAGTTTGGCTGAAAAAGAAAAACAGCGACAGGTTATGCAAGAGATGCACAAGGATGATCCCAAGCTTACAGAATTTATCACAGAGTCTATTTCTTTAAACGATCAACTACTGCAGCAACAGGAAATATTATGCCAAAGAATATCACAGTGGAACTCTTATTGTGAAGAAAGTGATAAAATAACTAATCATGTCGTAGACTTACGACATGATTATGATTCAATTGATAAAAGAGTTACTGACTATTTAGCTTGGCAAGAAACAGAGGAGGGGAAAAGAGCCGGTGCACCAATAATCAATGATAATCACAAAGTAATGCTCTTTAATAATTGGGATGCACAAATCAGGAAAGCAGAGCAAGCAGCGGAAGAAGCAGTCACAGCAGCAAGAAATATTATTGATTGTATAAATGAAAAATTTCATGAGGAAAATCTGGTCTCTGAAACTACTCCATAGTATCTACCGAAAGCACAGCAACTGCAGACAGACTGGAGACAGAAGGCTCAAGAAAAGGCAGAATCGATTAAAATATTAACAAAGTTAAATTGGGATTCTTACTGGGCGTGTTTGGTAAAACCACACAGCCAGTGCATGACTCAAATGTATCATCAATTCTGCCGAGAAGATGGCGCCAGCTCTTGCCAATTCCGTTTTCACAGGACAGTTAAAGTCTGAAGTCGGCCAGCCTACTCTTCTCAAATCAATGTTGAACACTTGCAATTTCAAAGAACAGATTCACAAGTAGTTAGTTGTTAAGTTTTAATTTTAGATTTAGTATTAGTTTTGCTTTATTTTTGCCTAAAAATAGGACGGTCATTTAAACCGTATCCTACATTTTTGTAATAAATTATTTTTAGATTTAGTTAGTAGTATTTAAACATTCTCATGCATTTATAGAAGGGTCCCGAAATTTGTCAAAAACTTGTCCTCAAAACATGCACTTTTGCACCCTCCGAGGAGGTGTTGATGAATGAATTGAACAAGATTTATTGATATCTACGTTTAATATCTACTACTGCTATTGCACTTTTGTACTCTTAGTGGATGTTGGATTAAGAACAGATAACTCATTATTGCTTGAAGCTCATGAGTAGAACTAGTTATAAATGGTACTTTTATCTCTTAACTATTTCTGCTTTTGTGTTAAAGTGATATTTATGTTCAGTTGTTTATATATTAATGCTTGAATGCTTGAGTTATCATTTGGCACTTTTGTACGGTGATAGCGATTTGTTTATGCTTAATATATGAGTAACTTATTATGCGATATGTTCTTCATAATTGTTTCGCTTAAATTTTTATACGAAGTAGTTTATCTTTATTGAATTCTTTTCTTATAGCAGTTGAATGATCTTTATTACCAATTGTTATTTGAAATCATTTTAGATCGCATAACGGAAAGATTACATCCCGGGTTAGTTTAGAATTAGATATTTCTGTTTGATTAGAATACAATTGCATGTTATAGATTAGAATTAGAATAAAAGCATTTCACTTAGGAACTTTTAGAAAAGAAATATCAATTCTCAACACACACACACATATTGGGAAATTGGTCCCATTATCCCCAGTCGGACCCACTATACCAAACGGAAAAGGAGCTGCCAACCAAGGTCCGGACTGGTAGTATTTTCCTTTGCTGTAGACCCATTTTCAGTTTCCAATGTGGGAGGTAAATATTTAAAGGTAAAAACAGTGTTAGAGGTTTTGTCAATCATTAAAGGTGCCCTAACTATGATAGGGCAAAGCTAACCTCTGTTAGCCAAGTGTATGGTGAAAACATTGTTAGAAGGTAAAGAAGTGGTTTTAAGGAAAGCACAGTGATGGTGAGGTGACATCAATAAGCCTATGTTGAAAGCAGTAGTCTTAGTTCGAATGCCTTATCACCTTCAAAGAATGTCTCCTTTTGAATAAGTGAAACAGTGAGACTATTGTTGCCTTCTTTTGGTCCCATAAAACAAATTGTGGTGAAAAATCTTTTAACTCAGTATGAAGGTGTTTTGTCTACCTGTGTATGTGAAACAGTGAAGTACAAGAGAAGTTTTTTTGATTGGGAGGGGTGTTTGTTTTCTACAAGACTGTCTTACTTATACCAAAAACACAGAAAATCTTTGTGACCTTACCCAACACAGTGATCATTTAACTGTGTGTACCTTTTTGTTTGTCTGTGTGCTTGTTATTATAATTATTTGTTGATTGGCATACAAAGGAAGACAAGCAGTGATTTGGAAGGAGCAGAGAGCTGATATTAAAGAAACATTTCACACTGCCTTTGGGGCAAATTTGCCTTGATCAAACAGTGACTAACAAAGAGGACAAATTTGTGTTTGAGAAAGCATTTCAAAAGCCATTTGAGGCAGCTTGGTGTTGCAGAGAGCATTCAAAACAAGATTCCTCCCAGGCAGGATAGTAGGAGTGGCTTGCATAAGAGATTTGAGCCTGTTTCCACTAAAGAAGTGAATGCCCACCCATCAGTCTTGTTCAATTTCCATGAGGTTGGGTGTTTAGATTTTTGTCAAAGAGTGCAAGAGGTGAAGAGCTTTTCTCCTTTGACACATCTTTGCGCTTTGAGGTTTCAAGACAAGCATTTCCAGTTGGCAGGCCTAGACTTCAAATTCTCTCCAAGGTCCATCTCCAAGGCCACTAAAATCCCTTATATTGGGGAGAAGTGGTTTAAACAAAGCCACCTGGACTCAGAATATTACAAGCCCTTTCTAAAGCCTGAGCGCAGAGATTCATGTCCTACCATTTTCCCTTTCTCATATCTTTTGACTAGCTACACCCCCCTCATGAAGATCATCATGAAATACTTCACTTGTGAGGGAAGATTCTCCCGAGTCTATGCCTATCACATTCGACTGCTCATGCATTTCACTAGGGAAAAATTGCTAAATCTTCCTTTCTTCTTACACAGGAGAATTGAGAAAATGGCCTCCACTGTTTAGAAGAAGCGTCCTTCACAACAAACAGCCTGCCTCTTCCATCACTCTCTCATCAAAGTCATCATTCTTTATCAGCTTGAAAAGAGGGAGGTCTCTTGGGATACTTTCATCAGCCATCCGAATTTCTCCACTGTCCCTATAGTTCATACATCCCCTACACCTCCTACTCACCATCCTTTGCCTTCTTCTAGCAGACCTATTCCCAAAAAGCTCAAGTTTACCACAAAACAAACAAAGGAGCCTGAAGAAGGAGAAGAGCATGACCATGATGAGGAAGAAGGACATGAGCAGGAAGAGGAAAGTGATGATGAGTAGCAGCAAGGGGATGAAGAATAAAGTGCTAATGAGAAGCATCACAGTGAGACATAACAGCAAGGAAAACAACATGAAGGTGATGAATAGAGGCAGCCAAAAGATGCTGAACAAGGGCAGCCACAACATGATACACAACAGCTACAACAATATGAGCAGAGGCAGCCTCAGGGTGATGAAAAATAACCTCCTCAAGAGGAAAAAAAACCTCAAGAAGAAGAGGGACAATAGGATAAAATGTTGCAGCATAGTGAGGAGGACAGTCCTCAAAGGGAAGTGCAAAAGGACAGCCAAGGCATCCATAAAGAACTCCAAGACAGTGGCAAAAATGAGGGGCAAAGTGACAAGGGTAAAGAGCCCATGGAGCATGTGCTAGCTGCCTCTCCTAGGCAAGGGGCCATGCTCTCTTCTCCGAAAGTTGCCAAGCCTCGGACAGCGAAGAAAAGGGTGCCTAGAGTTGTAACTCCAAATGTGACTAGGGCCCTCCGAAGCAAGGAAAAATTGCCCAAGAAACCCATGGTCGAATTTCCCAAGAGGAAGAGTACTAGAAGAGCCACCCAAAGCAAAGGGAAGGACAAGGAAGAAAGCAGTCATGAACAGGAAAGGGAATTCGACATCATCCAAATCCAAAGTGATGATAGTGATAATGAAGCCCAGGTCCTAGAAAATCTCTTGATCCATAGAGAAAACCAAATTGATGCTTTGAGGACTGATCTTGATAGGGCTAGGAACTTCAATCACTTTTTGCAAGTTCAAAACAAGCAGATGAGTGTCCATATGGCTATATATGAGACACGAGCCATCAAATACAAAAAGGAGGCCTCCAAAGCACAAGTGAGATTGGAAGAACTCATGGGTGAGTTCGATGAGAGCGAAGGCGAAGATCAGCCCAGGCGAAAGAGGCCAAGAACCATGGGGCTCAAAAAGGCCCTTGAGAAACAAAAAGAAGAAGAAGATGCCCTTCTCCAATCCACCCCTCTCACTGCATTGTTCAAACAAGAGATAGAGAACAATCGGGAAGCATGGCTTGAGAGAGTTAATGATCACTTGGAGAAGAAATTGGAGAAGGCAAATAGGGACTTGGACCTTCAACGGAGGATGACCAGGCATTATAAAAAGCTAAATCAGTTTGCCTGGCAGAAGTTGAAGGCTACTCAAGAAAAACTCAAGGAGGCTAAAGGAAAGCGCCCAACAAAAAAATTGAGGAAAGACACCTCAAGACTCCAAATTTTGGCCTCTGCTTCACAACATGTTGCTGAAAACCCTTGAGGGTCATGCTCACCAATTTTGGGCGAAATTCAACATATTTTGGTTTTTTTTCATTTTTGGGTTTTTGGCCAAAACTCACAGGCATCGCCATTTCAGTTTGGGACATCATCAAAGGATGAGAATGGTATCATTGGATTCCATATTTTCAGGATCACATACTCAGTGATTTTCATAACATTTGAAGATCATTTTCTCCCCCAAAATGGCGAAAAACACTTGCTTTTTCTACACTCTGCCCCATTTATCAGCAAGGCTTAGTTTTTGGGTTTTTACACACAGGCATATTTCTGGAGGACTTATAGTGGTCAGTTGGGAGAAAAATAAAAATTTTCAGAAAGTAGACACTCAGAGCTTTCGAACGAGCTATCATGAGCCTCATTTTGACATCGTGAAGGCTTCCAAAAGTTGTTGGCAAGTCAGGGGACCTTTTGCTGATGTATTTTTTGAGTATTTTTGTAAAAATTGAACCTTTCAAAACTGCTTTTTCCTCACGTGCGTTTAGCTATTTTTGTACATGAGAAGTTATGAAAAGTCAATTTATTTCCCTCTTTTAACATTTTTTAGATATTTTATGAGATATTTTGTGCCTTGGGCTTTGCAAAGCCTCAAGGACAAAATAAGATATTTTGGATAGGCCAATGAGATTGCAAGTTGAACTAAGAGGTTTTCCTCACTTTGGCCTATATATTCCAAAGACTTTCATTGTAAACAAGGCTGAACTTGACGAATAGAAGCAATATATGTTCATATAAGCTTTGGAAGAAATACTTGTCTCATGTTTTTGGATAGTCTCTTGGATGTTCTTGGATGATGAAAGAGGATTGTTGTTGGATTCCATGACTTGGTAGAATGGTATAGTGTCTCTCTCTTTGTTTTGTTTCCTAGTTTTCATTCATAAATCCATGTTTCTTGCTTGCTATAGGATAGTAGAGAAAAAATTTGAGACATGCCCTTGGAGGCACCTCAAATTTCCTGTTTCTTCATAGCTTCCATGTTTTCTTCATTCTTAGTCACATTAAATAATTCTTGATTGCTCTTTAATAACTTAAGAATATTGTTTGCTTGTTTCATTCATGGTTTTATGCATGCTAAGTATGATTTACGGTATGCCCTGCTTACTCATGGCTAGCCATAGCTCCATCTATGAAACTTCTCTTTGACTGATTAGATTTTCATTTGTTGAACCAAGGAGGTCTTGTTCTGATCTTGCCCTTTGCCTAAAACTATGCAATCTTGTTTTCAAAGTGCCCAATAGCTTGAA